>VZTR01016810.1:50436-71851 GCA_013400775.1 Chaetops frenatus | reverse complement strand
TTTAAAATAAGCTTATTGCAACAGTGAATATACTGACCAAAGACTAGCCATGGCTCTGAGCTCTCATTTGTGAATTCAGCATAAGATAGAGTTGTTTAAATCAGAAAGCCACATTTTTCAGAAAAATATATACCAGTATACCAGGAGCACAGAAACAAAAAACAGGGAAAGTAGCAGTGTAAGTTTGTGAACAACTATGCTGGTCTTCCAATAAGCATTAATTTCACATCTCAAATCCCCTCTCATGCCCACAAGCACAAGTTTCTCCAAATTCTCTAGGGGCAACTACATACACATAAAAGACAACTGCAAATGTAACTTCAGACTTTATATACCTAAAGTGAAAAAGGCTTCATAGAATGATTTATGTGCTTACAAACACAGATGTAGAATGGAAAAAAAAAAAAAAAAGGCTGCAAAAAACTCTGCAAAACACCAGCCCACTCGTTTTACTTTGGTCCCTTTCAGTTTGAGAACACCTTGACAAATTTCCTTTAATTGCCCCTGAAGAATGGTATAAAATAAAACCAGGAGTTCTGAGTAAAGGAATTTGGTATTTATATGGTAATGAAATAATGTGAAGCTTCTTAAACACATGTAATACCTGAAAACAGACAGATTTAGCATCAAGAACTTGTGTCCATTACAGTTCAAATTCGAAATGTACTGATTTGCTGGTGTTACTCTGTTACAATTACACTCTATTCTCAAACACTATAAAATATCATGTGCATTAAAAATACTACAATGACATAATTGCTAAACTGAAGTGTGTTGCATTTTGAAGGTATGGTCACTTGGCCACAAATACAAATGAGACATGATAAAAAATCATTAAGTATGTAGCTGAGGGCAGAAAGCAGTTCGGTTTTACCTGCCCACTGCTTTTAAGACTACCAATCCCAGGAAATGGGTGAGTAGGATTTTGGATAGGTTCTTTCTCCAGAAAATATTTCTTTCATTCCAGGACAGCTACCTGTATGAACTACTATCCAACAGTTTCCAATATCCAAAAAGAATTCCTCATGGTTTACTTCTGCTTCTCTGCTTTTCCTATAACAGTAATAGGAACAATGGATATTTTTGTTCAATATATTGATGAAAATACTTCAGAGTTATTTTGACAGATCAAAATGCAATGCCTGCCAGCCTCTCTGACAGTAGTCTCAGACTGCTTATTTCACTGAAAAATACCGGCATCTGACAATACATGCTTGAAGAAAGAAAGGTGAACAGTACAGGTGAAAAAAAAAATAATCTGACAAATATATCACTCAAGCATGCACCTCAAATATTAGACTGTTTAAAACTTAGGAATGCCCATGGATTAGTCAATGGGGAAAAATTATAATAATATTCTAACAACCACAACTTGAAAAACAGATTAATATTATATAGTTCAGAGGGATTTAAACATGCTGTCCCACTGTGGCCTAAGCCAATCCAGCTGCAGGTTGTTTAATTTCTGCCCCCTACATTGTGACGATTTTTGCACTTCCCATTTCTGAGCACAAACCTGAGAGAACGCTGAACTGACCAAAACAAAAGCATGAATTACAAACTAAATATGAAAATGCACTACAAAAAACCACAAGGATAAATGCAATTGTGCCTGATTTCCCTCAGCTGTCCATTTTAACACTGATGGCATGTAAGTTAGCAAACCCTACTATGGTAGTGATTTAGAGCCAGTAGGTTTATTATTTGCTTGCACATTCCTTGTGGAATGAAGGAATACATGTGAATGTTTTCCATTCACAACTGTAGTCCACTGCCTATTATATGAAACAGCTTGCCATTCTGACCCATGTTCCTCAACCCTTGGTATGATTTTTCAGAAGTTAATAGTGGCAGATTTGAAAATTACTTAACATTTGAAAAAGACAAACTGTAGCCCCTGTTGGCAATGATGTGCTCAGTATTTACCATAGTGAAGGCTTAAAGATGGAGGTACAGGTGAAGTTCAAAATTAATGCTACCAGAATGAGTGCCTTATACAAGTGATCTAGACTCTCAGTTTTGAGTCTCAACCACCAAACAAGACAAACCCTGTTAAAGAACACAGTTCTGATGGTGTCCTAAACTCCATAAAATGCCTGTTACTTACTTGCCCTTTATCTCACGTGCCAGAAAGTTACAAAATAAGGTAAAAGTGTATTTCCTTGGACTCAAACTCTAATCTATTCCAGTGTGTTAGGTTTAATCTTTCTCACTTTTCTTCTCTTACTGTTCCTTAGTTACCTTAAAATCAACATATTTACACTGAGAAAACAGAAAACATGACACTTATTGAAAGAGTGATTGTGGAAATGATAATGAGCAGACAGTCATAACAAAAAAGACCCAATAAGCTATATTATATAATTGAAACTCTTGAATTCTTTGGTATTTTTAAATTATTAGGTCACTAGCAATTAATGTAAATCTATCCTGCAGCAAGAATCAGCATCAAGAACAACAGAATAAAAAGAACCCAAGTCTGAAAGTTAATTGAAGTAGAAATATGTTGGGGCAAAAGTAGGAAAAAAAAAGTATAATTTTTTTGCACTAATCAGCTTGAGCCCGCAGACAATTTGCAGAATATTTTCTGTGAGTTCAGGTTTAGTAAAGCTAGGCAATAAATTAAACTTAAGAATGTATGCGCTCTTTGTGTGGAAATTCATAAAATATTCTCAAGTCATGTCAGGTATTTATGATGTGATGCCTATCAGAAATATTCATGTCAACTCAGCCCTAAACGTCAAACAAATTTCCAGTGTTAAATAGTGAATGATGTAAGATCAGATCACAAAGCTATTGCTTGAAATTAACCTGACATCTGGGAGGAACTGCTACGGTATTTTCAACAACATTACACAAATACTAATAAGACTGATAAGGCTGTTCTCATAGCAGTTAAATTTTTTCAAAAATGTCGATGCTAAGGTTTTTATTTTTTAAAAGCATGACCAATTAGGACTTCAGGAAAGTACATTAGTGAAAAAAAAATGCTGTTGGCAACTTTATAATTGGATTGACCCCACGCTCCATTATGACAACACACTCTTATAATTACAGTAATGTCTAAATGAGTACTAAATATTAAGGCTGTAATGAGTCATGTTGTTTTACACATGTTTTTAGCAGAGCACAATGCTAACAGCATCTGATGGCTTGGCTCTTGTTTCCTTTCCAAGAAAAGCAACCCAAAACTCCTCACAGCAACCTGTTCCTGCTTTCCTGTATGGGTCAGGAAATCAGGCCTCTGTTTCCTCTCCACATGTTGCAACAGGAAGAGCACTGCAGAGCTACTTCCTAAAGGAACTCTTCTTGCCCACCCCTTCCTTGACAGCCCTGAAAGAATTATGAGTATTATGTACGATGGGGGAAGGAGAGCCAGAATGCATGTCAGTGCAGGTCACAGTTACAATGCAGCAGATCTCAGAAAGGTGTAAGGTCTGATAAGAAGCGAGTCTTCTCTACTTGCTGTGTCAAATCACCAATAGTTTATCTAAAGGTCTGTGCCCTTGAAGCACAAAAATATATTGTTTTTAAGCATAACTGGAAATACCTTTCTATCAAGAAAAGTTGTCTGGCTATGTGACTTTACATGGTGCGTGCAGTTATTTTTCCAGTCCCAGAGATAATTAGCACAAGGGCGCTTTGCCAAGCTAAAGCTGAGAGAATATCCTTCACAGCCTTTCTGGGCATTTGTGTCCTTTTCCAATTTTTATGCTGCTGTCACTGGACTCTGGCATTTCTTAACCGATTCATTTGCTTTCTCTGGTAATCATATGCAATGAAGATATGCATGGCCAACATTTAAACAGGCTGCAGATCAATTAGTGGTCTTAAGTTTATCTGATTTTTATCAAAGAAGACAGAGCTTTGGGTCGATTGTCAGAGCCTGTGTCAAGTTGACCTTTTCAGAGACGTCTACATTGCCAGTCCCTTGGGCAACTTGTTGTCCCCTGTTAGTCTCTGAATGGCAGAAGTCTGTTTTGCTCAAGCACAAAGTATACACAGATGTCTATATTACATTCTTATAGGTTTGACAGCAACTGCATGTTGTATCTATAAACTGTCCTTTAGCAGTGACACTTCCTCAATGATGATAAGCTAATTTATGCAACTAAATCTCCTTTGTGCAGAAATGAAAGCTAATTGAGTCATTACAAAGTAATTCAGGAAGGAATACCTTGTATAAATTGGCTTACTTTATAAATCCTTCTCAAGTGGTTTTCATGCATCCTAAGTGGTGCTTAAGCAGTTTTGCTGCCATCACATACCCAGGTAAAAAAGACAGCTTTACAGAGATATAAAAACATTATTTTAAAACAGCAAATGGAAGAGAAAAGAAAATAAAGGTAAAAAGAAAGTGCATAAACAAAATAAAGAGGAAAGGTTTTAATTACCTGAAACAGTGGTAACTTCCTCCTGGCTCTCTTTGCTTGGCACTTCAGCTTTTGAAGAAAGATGTTCTTCTGCAAAACACATAACTACAAATGAAATTCTGAAGGGACACCTCAGCTGACAGGAATTACAGCCCACACCAGCCTGAAAAACACACTCTATATTTCCAGATTGTAAGACTTGTTTACTATTTTGCACTTATACAGAAGTTGGAACATTGTTATTTCTCTGGTTTCCGCCACCCATCCAAACGCTCCAAGAGCTTTCTTTCAAAATCTCAGTTGTGAACATCTGTTTCCCTTTTCACTCTGGTCTGAATGCAGTCATACAGAGCTGCAGTTCTGCTGATTTTCAGCCATTCTGAGACAATTAGAATAAGGGTCTTCTTCTGCTGCATACACTTCTTGCCAGAAAAGCATAAAGAAAAGGAAACAAAGGTATGAAAAAGTATCCTCAGTCCAAGAAATAACTCAGTTCTAGAGAGCAGTACCCTGTCCTACAGACACAGTAGCTCAACACCTGCATGATGGGAACACAGCCACTACAGGTACCATGCCCTTCGCTGCTCCTGTCCACTGTGCCTGACCACAGTTTTAAGCAAGCCAGACTCTATCAAATGACTTAGTGCAAATTTAGGAGACAAGAGAAAACCTGGCAGTGATCAGCTCTGAAGTACTTCTGGCTAGCAGGCTTGGAACACTCTGAAATCCCCACAGGCAGTTTTAAAAGATGTGCTCCATACTCCCTGTCTGGCACAGACATTGAACTCTCTCATGTCCAAACCCTCACTTGAGTAAACGCACACTCCACCCAGTACAGGGACACCAGATCTGCTCCTCACATTTCCCAGTCAACAATTCTGCTGGTGATATAAAAAAGGGGGAACAAACTTTTTAGCTGAATCCTGTATTGAGGTTCATAAGGAAGTAGAAACAAATTTATCTTGGCATTTACAGTATATCAAAACTGACAAGGCTGCTTTACTGAATGAGGAAATAGTATATTGATAAACCCACTTCTCAAACATGAATTGGACTTTTAAAACATTTAAACTATCTGGCTTTGCTACTCATCATATCTTATACAGACAGTCATGCTTCTAAGATACACATTTCAGCAACTAATTTTGATATTTTACTAATGACAGACAACAGATAAAGCACTCACAGTGTTTAAAATGTTCCTCATTGTGCAACTCTTATGTAATTGCCCATTTACTTTGACAGAGTGAATTTTATACCAAGAGTTCAAAGGATTTTTAGCCTTGTAAAAATTTAATCTATCCACAAGACTGTTCCTGCAAACATTAAAGCAGATGTTTAAGGCACAAGAATAGACCTGTTGGAATGAGTATGCATAATTGCTGCTAACCTCTATACAAAGTCCTATAAATATTACAATTGCATCACAAGATTCACTCTGCAAAGAGCTTTGAAATTCAGCCCTACAAAGCCATCAAGATTTTTTGTTCTCTGAATCTTGTCTAGTTAAAAGTCTGGTCAAGATGAATATAAACTATTTTTGAAAGCCAAAGTGGGGGGAAAGAAATGGGAAAAAAACCCCTAGCAATAGAAGAGGAGAAATCTAAAGCTGCAGTACACACAAAACACTCTAAACTATGCACTGCATTCGGATGTTCAAATGTATTCTCCTACTTGGCATTAACATTTGTCGCACATTTCCAAGTATGCTCATTTGGTTATTTTAAGAACTCACAAGTGGAGCATAAATGGCAAAAATGCATCCCTATGTGCTGTCCAGAGCACTAGGAGGCATTGTCATTCTGTGGGTTCCCTACCATGGTTACACCCCTCACAGGGAGTAGTATCCCAGCATCAGTCACATTTTCTAGAATTGCTGCCTTTTCCCAGAAAACCCCACCTTCAATCCAACACACAGAATTATATTATTTTTTGACTAAACAGATGTTGATATTATATGTTACTGAATGTTTGGACCTAAATCAGTTGTTGTGTTGAATGTCCTATGGATTTTAACTCTATCACTTGTCATGGTCATTAGACTAGTTTAGACTGAGGACTGACTCCAGTAGAGGATATCTCAACTAAAGTAAAGCAGCAGCAGAGGTTTGGAGATATCTTTTTGTAAGGTACAGCTGAATACATGTAGATTGCATTGTGATTTCATGCAAAATATTTGGAATATATGTATTCTCCTGAAAAAATTATTTCCTAGAAACAAGTGTTCACCAGATCCACATCTGAAGATAGGAAAATGTCTGAATCAAAGCTCTTTGAATTCCAAAAGGTGCCAAATTCAACAAAAACTCACCATATTTGCATACTGGTTTGGATCTCAACCATTCCCACTTATCCCACCTTGCTTTACACTACAGAGTTGTCACAGAGAGGAAAAGGTTTCAGGTATAATCAGACTGGATTGCACCAGAAGCATGCTGGACATGGTCCAGCTGCTAATGGGCATTCAGTCCATCGTACCAGGCTGAAGTGACTGCACAGGAAACATCCTCTGAAACCTGCACAGGAAACATCCTCTGAAACCTGCACAACAAACATCCTTGGCACAAACCTGTGCTTTATGAATCTGTTGCAAATGGTTCACACTACTTGCTAATGCAATCCTGCTCAGAGTGGAGCAGTTGTAGTGGGCTTGGCTTAGGGTAGCAAAAAAGAACCTGTGGTTCTTACTTATGTTTTCTGGTATTATGGCCTGAAGCAGTAACTATGTGCAAGTGTCCTTTAAACACAGCAACCTCAGTTACCTCAGGAATTACAGCTGCAGTCTGATGCAACATACATAACTTTGTGTTGCAACATGGCATAGAGTCAAAAGAGGAAAAATTAAAATAAAAAATACAGTAGAAATACTTCTGGCTTTTTTAAGATACTGCATTTAAGGAGTAATGCATAACTTTAAAATAATCTGTTCCAGTTTTTCCTCTGTACATCTTCTTCACACCATCGCTATCACTGCAGAGAGAAAGTACTCTTTTCCACCTTCTCACTATGTCAAAATGAGACTAACCTACACTAATCAAACCAGCGAACTCTTCCAGAGCTGTAGATCCTAAGAACCCTTGAGATACAGTTTATGTTCCATACTGTGCTGATACTTAGAGACCTTAATGGCAAAAATACTACAAAATTCTTGGGACAATGCAACAAGGAACTAACTGTATTTTTTAAAGGGTTTTTTTCAGTTAGTCCATGAAAGTTGTTAAAAATAATTTACTTATTTAATTTGCAGTTTGAAGAAAAAAACAGAAAAAATCATGACCTAATCACATATGATTCTACCATCCACAAAATTTAAAAAATGAACAATGAATTCTACACTTGCTGAGGTTTTTTACATTAATCCATTAAATTTTTTCTTCCAATTTCTTTTTCTTAAAGGAGAAAAGGAAAAAATATTGGACTACTTGAGTATAAAACGGATAAGAATTTGGCTTGAACAGTGCATTCCTCCAATGGAATGTGATATCTCCATGATAAATATGCATAAATTTAGCAGTTTCCTCTACTAACACATTATCTAACCATCTTTTTACATTAGACTCTAATTTAATGCCATTATTATTTGGTATTCTATTGTCTTCTAGTTTCTGACACATTGTCATTGCACCATACTAGTTTACACCTTGAATAATTCCAGTTTGTGAGTTAATATATTCTATTCAGTGCTTTGATTACAGTAAACAAAACCAGCTCAGCTATGCAGCAAAATCTACCAAACCACACAGATGGTTATAAGCTTTTCATTGTGTGGTTTCCATAGCAATCATATTGCAAATCTGGAAGCTTCTTGCAAATAAGCAGCTTGTATTTACATGCCTCTCAGCTGCAGCATGGAACACAACAAGTGAAGTTATTATTCCAATCACATATTGTTAGCAACATCACTGGAAGATGTTTTGATCAGTTCAGATAAAAACTACTGCAGTGAACTAATTTTGCATCTATTTCGTGATGACACAAGCAATCACGCACTTGTAATGCACATTCATGTCTCTTCATTTGAAATTTCACTGTGGTGTCAGAAGGTTATAACCATACAAACCAGTTTTGTAAGATCAACCCCCCCAAAAAATACTTGGATCATTAAATGATCAATTTTAGAAACTACACAGGGTCTTTACTATCGTACTTGGCAGGAAGGACAGATGCATACAAAAAACCAGGTGTGTACATGAACTCTGCTGTCACTTAATATACCTGTGGGCCTACACTGTCTTGCCCAAGAAAAAGAAATAATGGCATGTTAACACCAACAGTATTACTCCTCCACACTGCTTTTTAACTACCAAATAATGATTCTGCACAAATGCAAACAAGAACTTTCAAACCCAAATAAATGCTTATTGGGAAACAGTCAAGACATTTTCTCCCCCAAATTTATAACTTTATGAATTGATCCACCTCCCATAACAGATAGATTATTACTCTAATAAGGAACATAAATCAACCCAGCTACTTTTTTTTTTTAAATAGCAAGAATTGGTTTTTTTAAAAACAAGAGTATTTGTTCAGAGAAACATTTAATATTTCCAGAGAAGCAGCAATGCATGCACAAAATTTAAGAACAAGATGGTTTATATAATTTGGGCAAACTGACACCTTGTGCTAGCATTTGTGGTGCGGGCTAGTGACCACCTGGATCAAAGAAATAAGTATTAATGCCCTGTTTTATGCAGGGCCAGCAAATTGCCTCACTTGAGGTCAATGCTCCCCAGCCTTGGGGATGGGGTCCTCTGCAGCCCTGTACAGGGCTGTAGACTTCACTCAGACTCTTACAGGGTTTTAGTCTAAGCAGCTTGATAGAAAATATAGTAGGCTTACTTGCCTTGGTGTGTGTATTTATCATGGAAGGGATTTTCACTTCTGGTATCTTCTTTTAGACTCTAGATCCACCCATTATATGAGAAAGATCTCTCTGTACAAAGAGATCTTCAAACACAATTGGCACAACTCCAACTTTGATAATCCTCCGATATTCCCAAAGATTTGTCCCTTTCCCCCAGCTCCTCTGGGACACGGCAGGATACTGGATGATTTACACATGGCTTCTTGACATTTCACCTCACCCTGCATTCCAATTAGCAGCCTGGTGTACTCTGTAAACAACTAAACAGTTTGGAAAAGGCTGCTGAAGGTGCTGTTGTCCATGGTGTGAGTTCTTGGGGGCAGCAGAGAGGGAGAGACAGACTCGTTTTATTAAGGCTCCACCTGACTGTACAACAGTGCATGGTTTGAGAATGAAAATGCCTCCAGGACAGTGAGAAAAGTGGGAAACAAGTTGGCTGCTAGAGAAGAGATTATAAATGTAAGAGCTTCTTGCCATGACATTTTATTCCTGCTTCTATGGATCAGCTAGTTACCACCCAACAGCTCAAAAAAAAAAGTTATATTCCTGCATGACAAACTTGAGTGTAAAAAAAACATCAACATATGTCAGCAGAAGCAGAAGTTGCATCTGACTAAATGGTCATCATTGTGTTCAGAAATATGATGGAAACAGGCAATACAGAATTGTATTCCAAAAGAATACAGAAAGAGATCTCTGGATTATGAACAATATAAAAATACATCTTAAAGATAAATAATATGCATATTGAGATGCTTCATCTTTAGTTGAGGACAACAACACATGCCAATTCCTAACCCAAATTTCTTCCAACACATGTGATTCAAGTCTGATTCCAAGATGGAGGCAAAAGGTTTCATTCAAATATTCAAATCTGGATGGGACCTCCAACTAACACTTTTGCACAAGTTTTAACCAGCTGTTTGAAAACAACCACTATCTAAATTCTAAATTAAGGTTAAATATACACACCACTCTTCCCAAGCAGTAGACAGTAACAGAAGTCTGCTATTAATATTAACAGTGTCCTAACTTCTCAATGGCCTTGAATAAGTAGCACTGGCTTTACAAAGTGAAAAAGCTAGAATAACTAAATACTTTGAGAGGGATGGGATCTGTGGAAATTGCTCAGTCTAACACCCTGCTCTAACTCAGAAAGTTAGATCAGGTTTCTAGGAAACAGCATTTGGCCTCTTTTGGTACTCCACACTAAACTGTTCAGCAGCAGTTTAAAAGGGCCTGTGTATTTTAATAGCTCATGTATGAGACAGCTGAAGCTAATGACTTTCTAGAACAGGATTAGCTCAAATTACTCAGTTTTGTCTAGATCTTGCCAAGTCTCCAGATGTGAGGTTTCCTGTATTCCTTGAGAAATCCTGCATTTTTTTCCCCTCAGTTGCACTCCTTGTATCTTTAAAAGGTGCTACTGTGCACCACTGTTATTCCCAGGTGTCTAAGCAATCTGAATAACTAAACCAGCCAGCTCAGCTAGAAGTGAAGCACTGCCTCCTATTGAGAAGACCCTGGGAAAGTTACCTCATCATCCTCACAGAAAAGGCTAGTAGATTTTGTTGTAAATTAATTCAGAATCATTGCTGCAAGAAAAGGAGAGGAAGTGACATGGGAGTACTGGAATGCCACTTAGACATTTTCAGGAGAAAAAAACTCTCTCAAAACAACCTTTCTGTAGCACTACCCAACGAATCTTAGCATCTGGCTGAATCAAACCCAAAAAACAGATACAACATCCCCTTACTAAGAAAAGTATTCTGGTGTTACAGCAGTTGCTCAACTAAAGAGTAAAGTAAACCAAAAAATTCCCAGTCCCACTGAGGACAAATAGCAAACACACTTTATGGCTGCAATTCTCTAGTGTTGAACAGAATAACATTGTTCGGATCATATAACTACTGCCATGAAGAATAACAACAGAGAGAAGTCCAGAGAGAAATGAGTACATTTAAAGAACTGTTTGAAGGAAAAAAAGGTATCTCTTTCTAAATACATTTGTGAAAAAGAGACAACATTTCTTCTGTATTACCCCACATATAGCCATCCACATGAACTATAATAGCACAATGGATTAAAAAATCATGTTTTTAAAAGCTGGAAGATATTTTATGGCCTCTCACTATTTTACTGGAGAAAAAAAACAAGCAAAAAGTCATCAAAGAACACATCTCTAGAGGAAAAACAGTTACACTCATATAAAAAAAAACCCCTAAGCATTGTTGGCAAGGTCATCCACAGTTGCTGTAAAGCAGATCTTCTCATTCTACTGTGCAGCCTTTTACCAATTTTCAAAAAATCTAGGAGAATGCTTGGCTTTACTAACCTTTTCTACTTGCTGAGACCTGAATATGTTAACATCTTTCCCCTTTCTTTTTCTTTTCTTTCCATTCCCCAGTATCAAGTATTCCAGTACCTTTGCTTGCCTGCCTCTGCCCCATTCTGTAGTCATGGCCAATAACCTCTTCAGACCTCATAGTTTCATACATTTACCAAACACAGGAGCTGTTAGTGTGAAAATTGCTGTTTCCACAGCTTCATAAGGCCCTTCAGATTTTAAGAAAAAACTGTCAAAACTGGAGGAAAAATATTCTCAGTCACCTGAATGACCAAACAGAATATATTCACTGGGACAACTCAATAATCCACAGAGGTACAGGCAATTCCCAGTCCTAGTTATGAATATATTAAGATTTCATGAACTCAGCTTCCTGCTTGGAGCTCTCCTTGCAAATAAGCAATCTTCAGTCATGTTTTGAGTGACAGCTCAATCAACTTAGTTGGCCACTTCCTTGTACTAGTCTTCCAAACAACAAAGAACCTCAAATCTCTGATTAAAACCAAACCAAACCCAATCTTTTTACGTACTCTACTGTTGCCCTGTTTTTGAAAGCCTTCTGAAAAGTTTATATTCTCGAGTCAGATTTTCTCACACACTGTACTAAAAACAATGGTTTTGTTTACATTCCTTCTTGGAGAAGGGAATCTGATGGATTGGTCACTTCACCAGTCTGGTTGAGAGGTGGGATTTCATCTTCCAATCCTCTCACAAAAAAACCTATTAAATTGTGTATCCATAATAAATGGCTCTCCTTTTTGGGGGCCTAGGCTGTTCTCTTAATTGTGGTGAAACCATGTCCTTCTTTCATGCCCGTGTGCTGCAGGTACTACACTCTACATTCTCTTTCGTTGTTGTTGTTGGCTTTTTTTGGGTAACATAGATGCAAAAGAATTAAGAGTTTGTCAATTCAAAGTTAAAGTAGGAAAAAATTGCTAGTCTGACAGAACATCAAATCTGTTGCACCAATAGCAAGCTTAGGAGGAGAGGAGGTAGAAAAAAGGCAGAAAAAGCAGGAATAAGTACCAGGGAAGACCACTTAGAATGCCTAATTTTGGAATATTAACATTTATTTGACAAAGTTATCTAATTATTATTAATAAAATTCAATGCAAATACAAAAGTGCACTGCATAGAAATAAGGGATGGGTTTTGCACTGACCTTTTTATTTCCTCATGAAGAAGACCTGATAATAGTAATTCTTCTCAAGAGAAGAGATAAAGGTCATCACAAGCAAGTTCATCGTGGATATGCACACAATTATTATTATGAAGAATAAAAGAAATTGTAGAGATAAACCTCCAGAAACTCATTCATTGATTTCCTGTTTTCATATTCACAGACACTTTGTATTTACAAATAAAGTCACCATTTCGAGGATTTTTTTTGTCAGAAATCAAGTGTTTGTCTAATCCTATATGCTGAGTGAACTGGTCAGGATATATTAAACTAAGAAATAGAAAAAATTTATTTGATGGGCCATCAAAGAAGGTAAAAATTTCATAAGTGACTTTAAAATGCAGCTCATTACAAATTTCTTAAGTTTTACTAGGTACTTTTTTAAATCTTACCTTTACTTTTTTGATCAAGATATTAGATAACAACTTCCACACCTGAAGAGAAGCATCTCTGAAGATACAGTTTCATGTTAAATTTCAACAAAAGCACAATTTTGGCTCCACTTCTAAAATTGTTCCTAAAGCCCCAATTTTGGGATACCAAACTGAGGCAACAGGCATCCTACATAAATCCATACTTAAACATTTAAAGGAAGAATTAAATATTTTATGACACTACTCTTAACAGGTCTCAACAATGTAGAGGAAAAGTTTTTGGGTTTTAATGTTTCTACTTGCTCATCAATTATTTAGCTGATTAACAAAAAATGCTCCCTTCTCTGTTCCTCATCACCCTAACAAAAAAAATAGTTGCAATTATTGGACAGAATGCAAATTAGTTTCTCAAAGGGACAAAGCAAACAACAGTTTTTAAGTTTATTCCATGGTTCTATTGTAGATTCATAGAAATCTGTGCTAGAGATTGCTGGCCTAAATACCCAAGAATATTCTTCTAAAAGTAATAAAGATTTACATGAATTCGCTGTAACTAAAATAAATTTGTTTGTTCTCTCAACCTGTAATAGCTCTTAGCTATGTAAATACTTTAAGTGTTCAATATGACATTTTATAAACCTTATTATTAAAATGTTTTGCTAGAATAAATGTGGTGGCTATTAAAACCTACATAGAAAATATAAATAGTCCCCAATGTAAATACATTTAGCAATCAAATATCCAATTAACTAATCCATGCTGTATAACTCTGTACTGTAGTGTTATTTGACTATCATGTACAGCAGTTATATTTCTCAAGCTTAAATTTATATGATAGAAAAAGTCTGTAAATGTCAAATAAAGTTTCTCATAATCATTGATCAGCAGCAAGTCTTAAATTTAAAAGCCATTTCTGAAAACTACATATTATTAATTGTGACAAATGGGACTTGACATAAAATTTACATACATACAATTCATAAAGAAAGCATCTTGCTTAAACCAAATAATATCCTATAATAATCTGTAAGGTTAATGTATTCAAATTTATAGTACAATTCCTGAACTTACTCAAAAAAGGAACAAAAGGCAAGGCATAGCTCACTCCAGTGAAAGGAAACGCAATACAGTTGTTGGCATCTTTCCACAAGAAAAGTCTGGCTCCCAGATGCTTCTCTTGTAACTCCTTTAAAAACGTTATACAAGGACATTTTTGCATTCCCTGTGTGGATCACTAACTGCACACTGAGAAAAAAAAATTCAGCAGTTTTCACCTTTTGGGTATTCTTATTAAAAGTAACAAACCCACACTACTGCAACTTTGCACTGTTTATGGCCCAGGCCATAAAAATTAAATGAAATTATGTCAACTACGTTAAATCCTTTCTCCGACTAAAATGATGAAATGAAAATAATATTGCTATGATTCACTAGTATCAGGTTAAATCAGAAATATGCAGAAAATTATAGTTGAAATGCAGACTGTTTATATGTACTACATTTTGGATAACATTCCCATATTAATCTCCACAAATACTATCCCATTCTTCGATTCTCATACATTAGGTCCATACTGGGATTGGCCACTCTGGATGTCAGATCTAACTAGCCCTACAACCCACAAACCACAATGCACCTCAGAGAGAAGAGGCAGGACACTGGGATATGGCAATAGTTCATAAGCAGGAGGTGACAACTGCTCCCCAGGCAGCTCTCCAGGTCAGTGGAGATTGGCATGCAGTTGTATCTCAAAAGAACCCATGGTTTCTGCAGTCCCGTACTACTAGAATTCACTCAGAGACAGTACTTTTGGATTACCCAGCTCTCATGCCAGAGACACAACAGTCCTAGCTCCACTATAAGAGCACTATTTGTATGTTTGAGCAAGGAAGTTTATCCAGGAACTAGGGCTTATAACTTGTATGGAAGTTATAACAAAATTGTATCCTTCTTGAACTTTTGTTTATTGAGTTATCTGAAATTGCTGTTCAACATCTACTGATGGAAATGTGTCACTTCTTATCAGAGAATCACACAATCATTTGGGTTTGGAGCAACCTCTAAGATCTCATTCTAACACCCATGCCATGGGCAGAGACAGCTTCCACTGGATCAGGTGCCTCAAAGCTACATACAACCCACCCTAACACACTTGCAGCAATGTGGGGCATCTACAACTTCTCTGGACAACCTGTTCCGGTGCCTGACCCTCCTCACAGCAATGTATTTTTCCTAATATCTATTCTTAATTTTTAAGGAAATAAAATTTGAGAGAGGTATGCAAGCAAGATAAATTGAGTTCGTATATTTTAGGGCAACAGAAGCATGACCCTCATGCTAGGATCCACAGGCTTTCCGGTAGATAATGCTTTGTTTTGAAAATGCAATTCCTTCCTTTAATTCCCTGTTTTATGTTAAGATTCAAGGACAGAATAATTGTTACAGCCTGCTGAGACAGAACGCTTCCACAATTCAAAGATGGAAATACTGGAACATGTTCTTTAAGGATATTGTAAGTTTCAGAGATCCTAAACTGGTTTTCATTAAAACACAAACTCAGAGGTTTTAGGTGGAGGAAAATGAGATCTGCTAGGAAAAGTTAAGACTTCAAAATAAAAAAGGACTGAAAAAAATATCCACTGTGACAACCATCCTCTTTCTGTATAAGAAGACTGTCCTATCTTGCCATCTAACACAAATCTCACTGACTTGCCAAAAGACTTTACTCCGTCTCTTCTGGCTTTTTAAGAAAAGATTCTCCCCTTTGCTGCTGAAGCTTATCTGTGTGCCTGCACCCTGCACTTCCCTGGAGCATCCCTCTCTCTCCTCTAGGGCACAGCAGACTGCTGCATCTTGCCCTCTCTGCCTGGTCCACTGTGTGGTCTAGGAGCTGGACCCTGCTGACCATTTTCCTTTCCTAGAAACAACCATCCTGCTTCTTTCAAAAACTTGTACCCAGCCCAGGGAGAAGCAGCCAAGACAAGGAAACAAGCAGTCTTTTCCTGTGTTAAATTCTTTATATATATGTAAACTAAACATGACATACTGCAAACACAGTACACTGCAACACACAAACAAATCAGATATACATGCACACAGCCAGGAAAACTCATGAAGCTCTGTTTAATTGGTAGTATTTTGTTAGGCTAATTCCTCCATTTTGAAAAGAGTGGGAAGAAAACTGAGTAGCAAACTGAAAGGAAAAGACATATACAGAAGGATTTATGCTGATGCATTTCTCTAAGCCTGAAAAATTCAAATCAGATATTTGTATCTACAGTAACAGAATGATTAATTCAGCCTTTAGAGCCCACCTTGCTGGATCCTATTTGAGAATTCAGTTGTACAAATTATGGTTCTTTAATAGCTACCTTGTGGAAACCAGAAAAGTTGAGAAGCGATAGCCTGAGGCACCATATAACCTCTGGTTGCTCCTTTCTCAAAAAACTCTATGTAATGGTTTTAATAGCCTGATATGCAGCCATTCATCACAAATCCAAAAAATTAAGGTTCTTTGATATATCTATATAGTATATATCACATTTATATACAAGCAGTAGAATGGGCACAATATTTATTTCTATTTTCACGAATATACATAGTAAAATTAACATTTTACTTCAAATTCGCTAAACTGCAGCAACTCCTCAAATTTATGCTTAATAAGCTATCTCACATAACAAGACATTTTCTCTGAATGCTTTGCAGTAAGTGCATTGCACTGCTTCTTAATTGGATAAAAACAGTGCCACCATAGAAAACTTTGCCTTCAAAAGAATATAATTTGGGTCCAAAACCCATTGAAGACCTGCATGCATAACAAAGCTTTGTTCACATTTAACATGAAGCCTGCTGTCAGAGTCAACATTGAAAAAACTGTGATACAAATGAAATTACTTTGTGTGATTTTTTTTCTTGCCAGGCTGACAAGTTTTTCTGAGAGAGGATTCTATCTCTTAATAACAAAGAGTTTCTGTCACATACGGTTCACATCAGATTGGTTCTGCAAATCAATAGCGTCAAACATTGGTTAATGCTGATCCACAGAAAATAGTATAAAAATTACTGACCAGTACCTGCAATAAAACATATTCTTTCCATAAGTAAATTCAGTTCAACAAGCTTTGAGCTAATTAGTCTTTGAAGGAGTTCTTTAAACATAGAAAAATATGATTAAAAATACTTCCTTTTTAGATATACCTTCTAATTTTAAGCAAGTAAGTTTTAAAATGTCATTAGACAATAGTTTGTGTAGTGGTGTATTTTTTTTTTGGCTTTGTTTTGGTTTGGTTTTTTGGTCTGATTAGATTTTAGGATACTTCTCTTTTATACATAAATATGAATTATTATGAGATACATAAATAAAATTCAGCATTTGCTAACCTGAGACTTTGATAAACACAGTCTTTCCAACATGAACTCCTTCAATTTGTTCTAACAGTTGACTACAACATCAGGAAGACCACTTCTATTTTCCCCACCTGTAAACTTTGAAATCTATGAAGCCTGAAACATCTGAAAACTATGAAGTCTCTCATGCAGTTCAAAGAGAGGAGAATAAATACCTAATAGCACATTTACTGTAGATACTGTAATTTACTGCTTTGAATCTCACAACTAACCAAATTTTCTGCAGAAGAGGTATATCACTAAATAAAGAACACTATACTAAGAGTATTTATCAGTGCACAAACCTACCCAAGACAAATCAGTCAATATGCTTTCACATGCAAATCAGACTAAATATGAATACTGAGTTATTATCCCCCTTCTACTGACCTCCCCACTTTTGCAAGGGTGTGTGTGATGAGGGAGCAGGTGTTGAATTGCACCACGGACAGTGGGCTTTCTGACAGCTATGGGCCACCTGTCATTCACAGACGGCCACTTTATATTCACTTTAAAAGAAATGCAGAAGAGCCTGTGAACCTTATTTTTCCTCACAAAGAAGACCTGCCACTTCCCACTCAATGGACATCTCATTATTTTCAGCTACACCAGATTGTCTTACCTCCTCTTCCATCACTGACACCCAACATCAATGGAAAGAAGGGCTCCCTCTTTAGATGTAGGGTTACAGTAATTGAAGATAATGCCCAAGCTCTTGTGGCAAACAAAAGCTGAGGTCCAGGTATCAAGTTCCTAACCACCTTGTGGATGCAATGTCTTTAAATATTTGTCTGGATTCATAACTCACATCTTGTCAGCATTGAGGACTAGCTAAAGGACAACTTCAAGGTATATATAAATCCCATAAGAGTACTGCCTCAAAACCCAGAGTGACAGAATTCCAGCACAGCTCCATTTCATCAAAGCTGCTGGGATTCAACAATATCCAGTTAAAAGAGATTGGTTTTCAATCATTTCCATGTCTGACATTTAGCAGATCCCAAATCCCAGTGATCAAGACAACAAAATAATGTGTCTTGGACCTAAAAAAAAAAAGTCTGTCTTTATTACTCTCTGACACTAATATGCACTAATACGTAGTTCACATCTGCTTTTCACTGCTCTTGTATTACTTTAATTACTTTTGAATTACAGCAAACTGAGTAAGCACCCTGTAGCACCCCCTTGTCCTTATTCTGGTACTCCACCTATCAGCAAGACAGTATGTGCAAAAATACTCCATTTATACAATAATATAATGGTTATACAAGTGAAAAATACTTCTTAAGAAGTCTGAGATTCAATTTTTGGAAAAAGAAAATTGAAGAATCCTCACTGTTTTAAAATGAAAAAAGTCCTTTGCTCCAGTGTTCTTGAATCTGAAAGGTATTTTCATGGAAATTATTCAAAAAACTTTCAGAAATTACTTCGAAAACTTATCTTTAGTACTGTCCTCAAAAATGCTCATCTTACACACAAGTCTTTTCAACTTCAATTATTCCAGACCCTACTTACATTTTATACTTTGAAATCATTTACTAATTAAAAGCACTTAGAATTCTTTCTGTGGAAAAAAAAAGTGCTAGCACATCGGCATTATATACAGCTTCTGGACAAGAATTAAAGAATTCCTTAACTACTGAAGGCAAGCAATAAACACTGGGAGGAATTTGGACCATATGCCAAGATATATAATATAACGACTTAACAGCAATGATCACAGGTAACATCTCATACTACATAATCACCCATGTCTCTGCTGATTTAAACCTATTCCTCTGGTTTGCAACAACCAGTTAACAGTTTCTTTCCTTAAGCCTACTGGTTTTAGGAACTGATTGTACAGCTGTAATGCACAGGGATTGCTTGGCACGAAATGCTGTGTTTTGGCCCACATACTCTGACTGTGCTATAAGAAGCAAAGGTGTCCTGATTAACACAGTGCTGTGAAATCTTCACTTCTAATGTCAAAAAGTGAATATATCTGACAAAACAAATATTAAGAAAATAAATATTTGCCATGAGTGTTCATGACTGACAGATGAAACTTAAACTCCACTACATAATCATTACTTCCTTCTTCCGATGAAGAGGTAAATTAGAGAATATGTTCTTTATACCCCCACCTTCATGCTCATGAAAAGGGTTCAACACTAAAAAAGTTGCTTCTTCAAAACTCCAGCAGTCCAGCAAGAAGAAAGGATGAACATGGTATCGTTATGCTGCCTAACTGCAGCAGTTGACTGTTAGAAAAAAATAAACCATCAAAGCTGCTTAAAGAGACAACCATAAGAAAGAAACAGGACAATCATTTTCTACCTTCATATTCAATGTCAGAAATATTCTGAAACAACATCAATATAATTTTTAAAACTATTTAAAATGCTTTGTTTAAAGCAAGTAAACAAATTGAAGTGTTTCTTTGCACAGCACACATCTCATCTCATGAAAATTAAGACATTTCTTACCTTTTCCTGGGCTTTGCTTTAGTTACAGTTTCCCTACCTAAGCTTCCATCTACACTGCAAAACAGAATTATTGCCCAGAAACCTGGGCTTGACCAAACATTTTGGCAGAGGATTGATAAGAGGAATCAAAAGACAAACGCCAGGTTTCCATTCCCATAATCCTGTGCCCAGTCAGAGACTGAATCAATCCTCAAATTCAATTTATAGAAAACTAAGAACTGACGTAAGTTGTATTGGCTGGAGATCACCACAGCACTGAATTTCATCATCCTTACCTCTTTCTCACCTGAAAATTCTCTGTGTTATGGACAGGCTAAGAAGAGATGGCACAAAGCCACAATGCCAGTCTTGTGTCACATTACATTGCTTCAGGATTTCCAACCTTATCTCTTCTGTAAGGGTTCTATAAGGGAGGGTTTTACTTCCATGCCACAAATAAGCACCACCAAAATAAGAATCAAAGCTTACATTTAGAATCATTTTAATGGAAATTAGATTGTATACCATGGAAAGTACTGCTACAATGCAAGTTTGTGAGGAGAAAGAGAACAAAAGAAAAAAGCCAGCACAAAACTGATAATTAAGATAAGTATGCTATCTTAGATTAACACCTCTTTTCTCCTATTGGGCCAGAGTTTGGTAGACAGCAAACAAACTGAGCTGAGTTTGAAGAAAGGATTAAGGGGGCAGGCAGTAGTTAGCACTGCAATTTTGGGTATCTGCTTCACACAGATGTGAAACCACAGAAGACAATGCTGAAGGCCCTTAAAATTATGTCACTGAAACCTCAAGTTAATAAAAAAATTCTGTCTTCAAGGGCTGTAACAGACGGGAACAACTTTACAGCTGGCACATGTTCTGTTTTATGACAAGGACAACTCCATTGTTTAAAACACCACTAAGCTAGAAATTCAATGCATTCTATGCATTGATTCTACCCAGAACACAGAGTTATTTAATACTACAGTTTCAGAAGCTGTTTTATGTTATAGCTTGTAACATTCAGCTGTAGAGTGCAAAATTATATATAGTGTACTAAGGTAGAAAATAAATAGCTGATTTCAAGAAACGGTCCTTTACTAACAAAAATTTTAATTTTGCTTAGCCAAGTCTTCCTCCATTATTTTATTAAAAAGCAAAAAGACTAAAGCCTAGTTTGCTGAAAACAGTATAAAGATTTCTTTTCCTGAAGAATCTTCCAAGGGAAGTTTTACAAGTTGGGATTCTTTGAAAGTTCTAATGTTTTTGGCTTTACCTGAATAACCACAGTAAAACACTGACTAATACTGAGAACCATGAAAATTTTCCTTCTATGGTAAATATGAATTTGTATGTGCTATTAAAGAATAAAGTGACTTAACAGATCAAAAGATTAAATTTCCCACATCTCTTTGTACCCATCCCAACTATCAACCTGCCA
>VZTR01016808.1:159575-171826 GCA_013400775.1 Chaetops frenatus | reverse complement strand
AGCCTGAAAACAAGAAGTCTCAGGGGAGACCCTAGCACTCTCTACAACTGCCTGAAAGGAGGGGGTAGCGGGGGGGAGGGGGGGGTGTCAATGTCTTCTCCTAAGTAGCAAGTGATAGAACAAGAGACAATGCCCTCAAGTTGCGTGAAGGGAGGTTTAGATAGGAAATCGAGAAAATTTCTTCCCCGAAAGGGTTGTCAAGCCCTGGAATGGGCAGTCCAGGGAAGTGGTTAAGTCACCATCCCCGGAGATATTTAAAAGACGAGTTGATGTGGCATTTAGGGGCATGGTTAATGGTGGACTTGGAAAGGCTGGGTTAATGATTTAACTCAATGGTTTTAAAGGATTTTGCCACTCTAAATGATTCTATGAAATGTACCTTTCTGAAAGCAGGTGCACTACTTGAGTTTCAAGAAGATTTTGGGTATTTGACATGTTTTTCTGAAATTGTCATTAAGTATGTACCTTAAAGTCAGCTTGAGTGTTATAATGGTACATATGTATTATATAAATATGTATGAATATTTCCATGATGTAGTTAAAAGATTAAAGTATAACAAAAGTGAAATTTTATTTAAAGAAATTTGTGCATATGTTGGATTGGGCTGACACCTAGTGGTGGGAATACTTCTAATACACTAGTCTATGGATCCTTTGGTTATGTGGGTATGTTAAGTTAAACAAAGGTGGCTTGAAACTATGCTTTTCTTAGAGAAGGCCTGAGAAGACCTGGATTTCCTCAAAAGAAGGGCTGTCCCTGGAGGTCCTGCCCTTTATCTTTCTTGAAACTCATCTTTCCTCTGTCTGCTTTCCCCCTCTCATCATCCTTTGGGCTACACAGCATTGCTATATACTCTATATGGTCAATATGTTAACAGAGCAGATGAGTACTTCAAAGCCCAAGTAAGTTTTCCTGCTGTTTCCTGCTGAATAGCTGATGATGAACTTCGTGGTTCTAAATTAGAAACTGAAGGAGATGTTCAGGATGTTTTCTGTGAGTATCCAGCTGATTAAACAGCTTCTGTTAAAAGGACAAAGCTTTCACTTCATAGAATCATGGAACAGTTTGGGTTGGAAGGAACCTTAAACATCATCAAGTTCCAACTGTCCTGGCCGTGGGCAGGGACACCTTCCACTAGACCAGGTTGCTCATGGCCCTATCCAACTTGCACACTCCAGGGATGGGGCATCCACAGCTTCTCTGTGCAACCTGCTCCAGTGCCTCACCACCCTCACAGTAAAGAATTTCTTCCTAATGTCTAATCTAAACTTGCCCTCTTTCAGTTTGAGACCATTCCACCTTCTTCTGTCACTACATGCTCTTGTAAAATTCCCTACACATATGCAGAACCCTTCTGGTTATTCTTTGCTTCCTTTGCCAAGTCCAGCTCCAACTTCACCTTGGTCTTCCCCCCTCTACATCCCTGTACAACTGGGCTGCATCACTATACTCTTCCCAGGTTATCTTTCTTTGCTTCCTTTGCCTGTGCACAAATTTCTTGCCCTTCAGCTTGGCCAGCAGGTCCAGACCCAGTGATTCCCATCTCCTGTCTTCCTTGCCAAATTCCTTGTGCCTGGGGATCAGTAATTTGTGTGCTCCATGAAGATGTCCTTAAAAATTTGCCAGCTCTGTTTTGTTCCCTTGTTCCTGAAGAAAGTTTCCCAGGGTATTGTATTGATGAGATCCTTGAAGAGCTGGTGTTTACTTTCCTGAAGTTGATCAGGTGTTTAAGGGGAAAAAATCACACCACAACTGAAAAATTATAAAGTGGACTTGTGGCTGATCTCTAAGGAGGTATAGTATAAAGCCTAAATTTCTGGATCACTGGCTTCAAGTTTATGTTAAAGAGAGCTGGGAGGAGGAGGGCTAAGGGCCACCTGATCCAGAGTATGTAGCATTTGACCATGACAACTAGCAGTAATGTAGGTTTAAAAAGGAGGCTCCCACAGCTGAGAATAAAACAGCACTGACTGCTTGAAAACAAGAGTATGAAATAATCATCAGTTTCAGAGTGGCTGAAATATCTGGACCTTGGATATAATAAGGCCATTGGTTTATGCAATATAGTGAACTTCATAATGTTTGGTCCGCTAGAAGGTACTGCTTCTACTCATGCTACTTCCTTATAGCATAGACACTACAATGAAGAAGTGTATTTGCTCACCAGGTAGAGGCCAGCACTGTGTCTGACCTAGGTAGCACTGCTCATCTTGGGATTATTTTACTTCTTACTTATTTCATTTTAAAGTATTTTCTTTATAACTGTAGCTATTACTATACAGTACTAGTGGGTTTACAGGGCCATGTATGATGCATTTTCCCTGTGTCTAGGGTTTAGTATATCTTTTCTAATTAAATTTTTATGGGTCTCTTTCATTGTACCATAATGTCTATCTGTCATCAGCTTTTATAAAGAGTACAAATAAAGATAGTAATGCAAATGAGTGTAAATCCCTGAAGCAGAATTCAAGAATGTGGCACAAAGGTAAATAATAATCCAGCAATATAATTTTTCCCCACTGTCTGTTCAGTTATTAGTGGATTGATCACACTGTTTTTAGTAAGGAAGAAGGTTCTTGGCTCTTACATGGACAGTTATTCATATGGCTTAATTATTTACTTTAGCAATTTATAGAAAGAATTTCTTATTGGGTTTGCCAGGGGTAAAATATAAACTTTCTAATTACTAGAAACCTTTTTAGGTTTACTAGATGTTTTTAGTTCTTCCAGAGAATATGTTGTTGTCCAGTACATGTTTTTGCACTGGTTATGAGTCAAAGTAATTTTTTATAAGGATGAAGAGAAGACTTCAGGGTGACCTAATTTCAGCCTTCCAGAACCTGAGAGGAACCTACAAAAAAGTCAGAGAGAGATTTTTTAAGAGTATGTGGTGACAAAGCAAGGGGAGATGGCTTCAAACTGAAAGAGAGCATACGTTTAAATTAGATATTAGGAGGAAATTTTTTACTGTGAACGTGGTGAGGCACAGAAAAAGGTTGCCCAGAGAACCTGTGGATGCCTCATCCTGGGAAGTGTTCAAGGCCAGTTTGGATGGAGCTTTGAGCAACCTGGTCTAGTGGAAGGTGTCCCTGCCCACAGCAGGGAGGTTGGAATTAGATGATTTTTAAGGTCCCTTTCCAACCCAAGACATTCTTTGATTCTATGATTCTTTACAACAGCCTATTTCATTAGCTTGAATGTAAAAATTATTCTAAACAGCACTCACTGGATTTGCTGATTGCTAAAATGATTGACAATTAGACAATCAGACAATCAGTGTTCCTGTGTCTGCCCAAGCATTCTGGTACTGTATCAAGTAAATGATACATAATAGCTAAGCTATCCCATAGCAGGTCCTAGCTTACCACTGAAATAGCATAAAACTTACCATTCCCTTTACCAAGAGGGCATCTTTCTGAATTAATTGCTTATCTATTTATTGCCTTTTTCAAACTAGAAAAATATTCCAATCTACTAACATTCTCAAAGTAACATAAAGGAGTGCTAGTTGGTAATGCTTTTAATTAGCCAAGTACTTTTCTTAAACTATTAAAATTGGTTTAGCCTTTGTCAGCAATGACAGTGGTAAGGCCTGTACTCATTATTTCCTCAGTTAAAGTAGCAGGACTAGTGTTAACTTCATTAATTTTCTTGAGAAGCTGAGAATTCAAGTGCTTCAAAGTTGTTTCTTGTCACTGCAAGGGGCTTCTAATTAATATTTTCTCTCTTGATAATTAGAATAGCTTTAGTACCAATAAGTTTTACTGCATGAATCTTTTGACAAATTACCTACAGTATCAAACACACTAATTATTTTTGCAAGGTTTTGTGCACCAGCATGCTGCTTGGATTAAGCAATATCATTATTCTAATTTCACAATCATTCCTAATTTCTATCACCAGTAGCAAATCAAAGGTGAAGCAAATAACGGGACTGGAAGGGAATATTCCTTTGGCTTAACCCCAGTTCATAATTTTCCAAGGATATGTTAGTATCCCTCTTTTCTTCAAAGATAGACTCTGCATATTCTCTGTCCAACTTCTGGCAGATTCTCCCATCTTTGTTCTCTACTTCTATTCTTGTCTCTCAGAGGACTCTTCTTATTCCCTAAGACATTTCTTGACTTCGGCATGTTTGTTTCCTGTGGTCCTTCACCAGACTTCTGCAGGCACAGGTGGTGCCTGCCCCAGTGCCAGGAGTCCATGTGGCAAGAAGGTCAAGCCCTACTGACACATCTGGCTGCAGCATCAGTCCCCTCCCTCTTCTTGCTTGGCCAGGTGCTTGCCATCCCTGTTGCTACTCCTAATAGTGATTGTCTTGGATCTTCCACAATGCTGATACAAAAAAATTATTGTGGCACTGTCAAATACTGTGATATACCATTATCAAACTGATTTGAAAAGCATTAAAGTATATAAACTTGCTAATGGTACAATTCCATCTACTGTGTGTAAATGATTGCAGTGTAGAAATTATTGTGCAGTTGCTAGAAAACTACTTAAATCACTTCAGTAAATGCATTGCTGTGTGAGCAGTATATTGTGATACTCAGCATGCTGTCACTGACACTGAGCATGTAAACAAAGCACACTTATATAATTCCTGTACTTGGGGTGATAGACTACAAAGTCTATTTACACTGGCTGTTCTTATTGTAGCAGTAAGATAAAAACCATGAGCCACAACAAAGTCAGTGAAATATCTCAGTTAACATTCATTGCAAATGTGCCAAGTCCTCCATGCTTTTGCCTCTTTGCAAAGAAGGTATGTGTATCAAAGTGCTCATCAGAAAGACAACTGAGCCTTTGGCACCAAGGGTGCAACACCAAGGGCTCCCAGTAGCACAGCTACTTGCTGTAATGTGCATTTATCTTGGTGTTTTAAATATTGGCTGTGGTTGGCTTTCTGGCAGGCTTCCTACCACATCCGTGGATGATGTTCCAGCTCTGGAAATGAAAGGGTACAATTTTATTTATCTTTTCCTTGCAGTCTGTTAACAAGAGTACCGAGTACAAAGTCCTTATTATTTTACTCAGTATTGGCAGTGTAATTAAGCCTCCCTCAGAATTGATTTGGCATTCACTTCAGCCACTAAACAGCCCTCTAAGTCATATCAGGAACTGGTTACATACAGCAGTAGTGGGTCTGGTCATCAGCTTCCAGTAGGACCTGATAGAAAGGGAACTGTGCAATAGGGTCTGCAAGATCACAGGGAACAAAACATTTATTTAGAACAAATGAGTGGCCCTTTTTCAGTCATGTTGTTAAAGGAGAAAAAAATTGGCCAGATGTTCACTGTGGAAAAATATTATTTTAAATAAGCTTTGTCCCAGATGAGTTTTTAAACAAAGGAAAATGAGGTCTTCACATGTGTTGGTCATTGCCCGCTCCACCTAAGCACTATGATGCCTCAGGCATGACTGTTCCCAAGCCACTGCTCAAGTCCTGGCCCACATAATGTGTTGTGCGTGGATGGCTGACAAAGAGATGTGAGGACCAAAGAAGTCTGGCACCGTGGAAACTTAGAGGCTTTGCACTGAGGAGAGGGGGGCAGGCAGACCTGACTGGGAGGATGGGATTCCTTTCAGAGCATGGTCAAGTTGAGGGCCTGACATAGAGGCCACGTCACCCTCTCCAGTCCTGAGCTTCAGTAGCAGCAGAGACCTGGTCTTAGACCAGTGGCCATGCACAATCAAATGCCTCTGCATCTGCTGGCAGCTGAAACAGCTCATCATAGCAGGGAAAGGCATCTGACCATCCTTCCTGGTGTGTTAGTAGCTCACTATTCATTTTCTTCTGTGATGTTGGTTTAGGCTGCAGCACTGGGCTTAAATGTTCCTCTGCTATGGTTGCAGAGACAGGCTCTGCCCCAAAGTAATGGGTAAGGCCCTTTGCAGTTTGCTAAGTTGGTGACTCCATGGCAAGAAGGAAAGGATAAATACAGAATGCCTTAGAGTATGGTGTTGAGATGTGTCAGAGAAAGCCACAAATCTATTGGCACAGATGTGGTGATGTGATATCAGCAAGATCTAGTCCATGCAACTTCTGAAAAGCAATTCTTGCTACTATCTTACTCCAATCACTCAGGGGTTTAATTCTAGACTGAGCCACTTGAATTTCTGGGGTATTTAATATGTAGATGAGGTTTCTGGCTACTCCAGGCTTGCTTCTTAGGATTATTTTGTAACATGAACACAGTTTGTAAGGACATTTTGCAGTTACCTATGGGAGAATGGTTCAATCAGCTGGGGATTCATTTGAGTCTTGAAATTGTATGCAAAGTGACACTCAACTGCTGCTGGTTCAGAAAGTTTGCAGCTGTTCATGTGAGAATCTTTTGTCTCATTCAATGTGAATGAGGCTGTGAGTGACAAAGTACCTTGCAGTTATTTTTCTTTTCTTCCCCTAAAGACTAGGAGGAAAGCAGAGCTATTCCTTTCTGCTCCTCTCATCCCCCAAAATAGCAAGTCTGTATTTGATCTATTTTTTTTCCTTTCTTTCCCTAATGCACAAAACTAGGTCATGAAATCCATCTGTAGATTAGCAAATTTCTTTGAACTTGCTTGAAGAATCAGACACAGTTTTGATGTAGTCTTTAAATGCCATTTATTTTGAAGGTGTGTATTGGTAAAGACGAATGCAGCATTGTTTTCTCTTGGATAGTCAGCCAATAGTATCACACAACACAAACCAGCAGTTAATTTCTCAGTCACAAGTACTGTTTAACAGTATTATTTGAGCTGATTTTTTCTGCAAGAGTCTAATACTAAAGACTCAGAGACTTCTGTTACTATTCAAAGCATGGTGATTTCCCTGAAGAGTTTCTAGATGGGTATTTGATCTTGGTGTTTAACAGTTTCAGGAGGTCTGGCATCCTCCTCCCTCTATGGTAAAAAGTGAAATTTGGTTCCTGCAAATATACTCTGCAATAAGACTTCCAATTTCTTTTATAACTTTTTATAACCAGTGAAGTGGGACTTACTATTGATGTATGGCCTCAGCCTTTTGATGAATACTGTCCCAACATGTCTATTACAAAGCTAAAATTAGGCCATATTTAGGTGCATGAGTTTATAGTGACAGGAATGAATGCCTGTCATCAATATATTGGCCAGTAGTTGTACATTCCATAAGATAAACCTTCATAAGTACTCTCAGATAATAACTGAACATTTTTTCTGCACAGAAGAATTTAGTCCCAACAAAATTTGTCCGGTGCTGGAGAGAGTCTCGTTGACAGAGGCCACCTCACCATAATCCTCTTCTCTCCCTGCAAAAGTTCTCTTTCCTCAGTTATTATTATTAGGCTCATTTGCAAAGGTCAAATCTCAAATATATCTGTTCTGTTAAAAGAGATCAGCCCCAAACTCCAGCAGGATAATCTCATCCCTTAGTTGTAGAATAAAAATTCCTGGTCTTTCATTAATTATTTGCATTTCATTTCTGATCTTTCAGCATTCATGCACAGTAGGACTCATGTCCAGTCCATGTGCAAAAGAGTCTCTTTTCATGAAAAACTGGGACAAAATGGACATGATCAAAAATTTGAACCTAGATGATTAGTATGAATTATTATTGTGAGGACTATTTTTAAAGTAGCAGTGAAGCAAAAACAGCTCAAGCTTTATAAGCTATTAAAATATTTATTAAAATCACTGAACAGAAGAAAAATCCTCTTTTACACTGACTTCCTGTGTATTAGTGGCTGAAAAATTTCAGTAAGTCTTAAATTTCCACTTACGTTACATTCAAAGATTTAGTATTACTTCTAAATTCTGTGTGGTTTTATGTCATTCATCCAAATTTAAAGGTCAGCAGCCAGGCAACAATATCCAATATCCTGGTCCAGTCTTGCTGATTGGCATTGCTTTTCAGTCTGTCAGAGATTTCCAAATATATTGCACTGTCTTTAAGTTATTAATTTTTGGTTGGAAGACTGGTTTTTTCATTTTTTTGTCATGTGTTAAATTAAATCCTTGTTTTTTGCAGCTCCTTGCAGTTGTATTTTGCTAACCTTTTCCCACAAAACAGTGGATAGAATGTACTATGTCACTGGATTTGCAATCATTGAGAAGTCTTTGAAGTTGACAGTTCACTTTAATACTCACAAGATGAAAATATTTCATTCTTATCACAAATATATTTCTTTATGTGACTGTATTGCTTGCTGCACTGAAATAATGTTAAAATTCCTTGTACTACTACTGTAGCTTTACTTTTCTGCCTGTGATCACATTGGTTACAAATAGCTGTAGATGTCTTATTCCTATTTGATTAATTATGCTTTGATTTAGTCTTTTTATTGGTAAAAATATTGTGCTTTGAGCAATTTTGAAGTATGTGCACTGGAAGTTTTTGGATTTAACCTATTTTAGCATATTTTCTGCTTGTCTGGAGATTGTTCAAGGTTTTTATGTACAATTAATCAGATTTTGACTTTGGACAGAGTCATAAAGACAGACTGAAGCATTTTGTATCACAGTCAACTCCTCCAAAGTATCTGTTACAGAGGTAGTTTAATTTAAGAAACTATAATTAGCTATCTTTTTCATCATTCCACCACAAATGAAATTTTGAAAAAATTAAGTATATAGGACAAAATATTTGTAGTGGAACATAGACTACAGAAATATCCAAATCTGGATCGTGACCTATGTAAATATTGATCATTTTCCTGTGTCAAAGGCATTTCTGAAATCAGGGTAGATACATAAGTTGCTTTTCCCTTGTCCACTGATCCAGTCATTCCATTGTATAAGGCCATTAGGTTAGTCAGGCACTATTTGCCCTTTAGGAAGTCAGAATATGCTCTAACTTGCTAGGATTAAATCAGTATACAACAGATCTCTTTGCTGCAAATGAAATTTAGTTAGCAGAGCACCCATTGTATGTACGGCTGGTGGGCTATGGACTAACAGTCTAGATTGTCCAAATCTCTATAACAATCATATAAATACTAAATGTAGTCATTATCATTAAAAAAAGTAATATAGTCAATATTCGAGTGTAAAATTTTTCAAGGTTAGGGCTGCAAGAAGTGTTTAATAGAATATCCATGCTGACAGTGATTTGACATCATCATTGTTTCTGTCAGATTGCTTTTCTTTAGGAACTTTTAAAAAACATATAAAGTCTGCTTTTGATGCCAAAATTAATACTGTTCCTTCATTTTTATTTGCTAATTGAAAAATTCACAGATGAGACTTAACTGTGCCATGTTAGCATATCCATATTATCATCTTAGAGCAGAGAGGGTTAACAAAATGTTCATGCAATTCATCCTCATTTATCAGTCTCACTACACTTGCAGCAATAATCCCTGTATTTATTGTTCAATCTTGCACTATTTTTCATTTCCTCTGTAAACATCATGAGTGAACCTGAAGTTTTAGTTTAAGCGTGGTTCTCTTTTAAGACCTTAATTTTCTATTCCACTTCTTGTGTTAGACCTGAAAGCATTTATTAGGGCAAAACTACTGTGCACAGAGTTGTTGAAAATAATCAGAGTATTGCTTTGTGAGATTGCTACATGAATATGTTGAACTATCATTAGCAAATTAAAATCATTGTTTATTTGCAGGAGCTTTAATGCAGCATATATTTGCTGACAGGTCTGCATATCCTGCTGATGAATAAATCGTTGAATAATACAAACTTGTTTTGGAGATAGTTGCCATGAAAATCTAGTTCCATGCTAACATGATATTTTACAGGCTTCAATTTCTCTGGCAAACTTCTCTGCAGAAGAAGCATAAAACTGATGAAGGTAGCAGTCTGAAAAGAAAAGAAATGTGTAAATTTTGTGAGAAGAGATGTTCTTCTGGAGTCAGAATAAACAAAATTTGAGTGGCTGCCAAAGCAAACCTAATACCTAAAGCACAGACCAAAGTAGCCAGCATTTTTGTGAACAGGACATGCCTGTGTGCTGTGGTAGAGTCAGGGAGGTTTTATAATTGTCTTCACAAAAATATGAAGCCTTTCTGCCTTCTTGTTTATGGAAGTAAGTATTTGGTTTCTTGTTTGATATACTTGCTGATGAAAAAGGACTGTAATTTTTTTTTAATATACACAGAGGACCAAAAATTCATTTGGTCTTTGTATGTTCGTATTTTATTGTACACATAGTCGAAAAGTGATTGCATATTTCAGCTGTAATTTTTGTTTCTATGGTCTTGAACACCAACACTGTGGCTATGACTTATCTCATGAATAGTTAAATTCTGTGGATGCTACTTGTTCCTCTCTTTGCAGCTGCTGTTTCTGTCCTAAGAGTCCTTTTCACTGCCTTGTGTAGAAATGCTGCATTTCCCAGGCTTATTCTAAAGCCATCATGCTCCATTGTGAATCTTAGATGCAATTAACATCATCCTCTCTCAGCAACATCCTCTGCTCACATTTTTTTTTTTTCTGTCTTGAACTGTTCATCACTAAATGGATATGTTGCTGTATAAATCTATGATGAACTGACATCTTGGAAATTTTATAATTTGTCCTGTTGTCTCAAGATTAATATAGTAAAACTGGAAACATGCTATCTTATATGTGGCTGATTTTGTGACCAAGGAATTGAATGATTCCTTTATGGAGGACAGTTTGCTGAATCCTCACCCAGGCTCTTTGGTCTCAAAGAGAGAACTGGGTTATGCCTGTGTAAAGCTGTGAATGGCACAAACTGCATAGGGAACTTCTTCCACTCTCATTCTGTGCAAGAGTTAGTGGGTGTCAAAGCCACCTAGCCCATGGTTGGGTGCAAAATATAGTTCATCATAACATGCTATTCAGCTGTGGAACTGGTCATCACAGGACATTGTGGAAGCTGAAGATTTATAGGTGTTCAAAAACGATTGGATTAATTCATAGGAAAAAAAAAATCTCAATTACTATCAAGTACAAAGATTCACTTTTGACTCAGGAAGTCCCCGAGATGATGATTCCTGGAAGCAGTGCTGAAGCTTGCACTGCTCAGATCAAACCTTACCATCTGGCAGGTCTGTTCTTACTCATTTGTGTGGTTCTGTAATCTGACACCCAGGGATCTACTGTGCAAATGCTGGGGAGAAACTTGTCCCGAAATGTTAGTGCAGCTGAAGAAATGAAAGGTATCATCACAATAAGAAAAAGTCCCAATGGCTCAGTGAGGCTGAGGGGGAAGCAATAAATAGCACACAATTGTTGAGATTGGGAGGAACCTCTGGAAGTCTTCTGATCAATCCACCCTATTCAAGCGGGGCCATTTAGAGCTGATTGCCCAGCACTATGACCCTGTATCCAAGGAAGGAGATTCTAGCACCTCTCCAGGCAACCTGTACCAGTGCTCAGTCATCTTCATAGTGCACAAGTGTTTCCTGATGTTCAAACAGTGTCACCTGTGTTTCAGTTTGTGACCCTTGCCTCTGGTTCTGTCAATGGGCACATCTTAAAAGAGTTTGACTCTGTCCGATTTTCACACTCCTTTCAGGTCATTTTCTGAAAGCTGCTTTCTTAGTTGTGTGGCCTTTGATGTCCTGGTGCATGGGGTTGTTCTTCTCCAGCTGCAGGACTTTGCACTTCTTATTCAACTTCGTGGGGTTCCTGTTGGCCTGTTTCTCCAGCCTGTTAAGCTCCCTTGGGATGGCAGTATAGTTCTCTGGCCCCTGCTCTCAAATTTGTGTCATTTGCAGACTGGCTGAGCATACAGTCTGCACCACTACCTAAGGAAGGTGGTAAACAGGATTAAACCTAGTATTGACCCCTGGGGTNTCTGTCATGTGCTTAGAAATGGTTTCCAGGATTAGCAACTCCATCACCTTCCAAGGGTTCAGGTTGAGCCTGACTGGCCTGTAGTCCTCTGGGTCCTCCTTCTTGAAGATAGGATGACATTTGCTTTCTTCTAGACTTCAGGCACTCCTCTCAATTTTTGTTGTGAATCAAGGATTATAAAGTAGCTTTACAATGGCATCAGCCAGTTCTCTCAGGTTCATCATCCATCCCCAGGAAGAACTCCATGATGTTTGGGCCATCCAGTATCTATAAGGGAAGTCTAGAAGCAGCTCTGTAAGTTAAAGCAGGAAACAAGCAACACTGAGGCAAGTCTAACAAGTGGGAGATTATGGCTACTGGTTGAAAATTACTGACACGTAACAAGTCAAAATGAGTTCAAGCCGGCATTGGTAAGTGTGATGCTTATGCTAAAACCACTACTGAAATTAATAAATAGCATCACAACCATCAGTAGTTCAGCAGGTACAGTCCCTGGATGTTATTGAAGAT
>VZTR01016808.1:132674-149994 GCA_013400775.1 Chaetops frenatus | reverse complement strand
TTTTTTCTTTCCTTTCTTCCTCCTGTTACCCTTCCTATGCAGATGGCTTCCAGCATAGCTTTTGATAGGACTTGTACTGTTCCTATCAAAGCCCTGTGATTTACAGTCATGCAAGCATGGCTCTTGTAGTTTCTTCTTGCATCTTAACAGGCAGCATACAGTCCTTTTTCTCTTGGTGAATTGCATCTGTTCTGTAACAGATGGAGATGTGGCACAAAAATGGCTGGAGTAGTTAGGAAGGTGAGAAAAAAACCCAGATGAATTATTCTGCCATGACTTGCATTTCATATTCTCTATTCTTTACTTTCTTTTCAGTTTTGCTACTTTCAGTGTTCCTCAACCATTGTATTGAGAAGCACAAGAGCACAAAATAAGGTGTGACCTTAGACCTATTTCCATTAACGTGTATCATAACTTTGTCATATCTTCTCTTTGCTACCGCTGCTCTCAGACTCATTTCTTAATAGCATGCTTCAAAGGCTTAAAATTAAAGTAATCTAAAATATCTATCACTGGCAGAAGGAAACCATTAAACAGCAAGTGAAAATCTAAGAGCTATCTTAGGCTAAATGTTACCCACATCAGTTGGTATACCAGAAGTGTGAAACCTGATTTTGAATCATCTTCCAATTTTGATTAGAAAATGATTTTTTTTTTCTCATTTATTGATCTGGAATAAGATGGAAGCGTAATTCCTGAGCACTTAAACTAGCTCAGGCTATGACTGTGCATTAAAGTAGGTAAGTAGAGATTCTGGTTTTTGGGTTCCTTAAGTTTGTAATTTTAACTTAAACTTCTCAAAAGCTGATCACCTTCTCATTAAGCAGCTAGCTTTTTAAAAAGGATTTTCTCTCCTGCATGGAAATTTCTCCTGCTTTAAGTGACTAGTTCATGTCTGTTATTCTTAAATGTCATGTGATAAAAATAAAGCCTAAAATAAAGGCTTTCTCATAGCCAGTTTCTAATGTCTGACAAATAATGTTGCACTGTGTAAATATAAAATGACTGTGTTAAGACGATGTTATTACCAAAAAACCTTGAGGAAGTTGTATCACTTACTGGGTTGGTTTCATAGTATGGAAAGCACACGGGGCTCCATAATATTGAGAACCAGACTGTTTGTAACACCAAGCATTGCTCTGTCAGGATTTGGGTCTATCTCTTGGTTTCTTGTACTATGAAATTTTAATAATATTCTAATGAGGCTGTTAACTGTAGAATTAAACTTTCCTTCGGACACTCAGCTTAAAGGAAAGAACAACATACTTTAGTAAATAACATAATTAATCTCCACAATTCGAAGTAGTTCTGAGAATGACTAAGATCACTTGCTTTCATTATGATTATTAATGTTCACTCCAAAACTGGATTTGCACATGGGGCCACCATAGTACCAACAGAAAACAACTTTTTCAGTGATGACTAACAATATAGGCAATTTGGGTGGACCTCCTGGGGAGTTTGAAATTAATAAGATTGAATTAAGGATCTGCATTCTGTATCTTTAAATTTTATTTGGGAGATTAATTTTTCTTTGTCTCTCTTTTTATTACATTTTATGTCATGTGTATTTTATGATATTTATAAAAGGTAATGTAAGATAAACATAACAGGAAGTGAGTAAAATATAAATTCAGTTCAATATAAAATACATTTATAATATGCTACATTGTTTATAAACATATTTCACTGACTCTACATGCAGTCAAAAAGCCAGGTAGGTCTCTGGGCCCAAAGGAGAGGCATCAGAGTGTGAGCTGTCCTTATAAACTTGCAAATACGGCTGCATTAAGCTAAGCTAATCACTGCTGAGGCAAATGAGCACCAGACCTGGAATATTAATAGAAGCTTCTGGCTGCAGCCTGTGGTTCATCCAGGGAGACATAGCTGGGAGAGGGCTATGAAAAAGTATCATGGCAGGATCAGATGGAAAGGAAAAAATGAAGGAGTTTCTGTAGTGGTACAGACAGTCTAGTTATTTCAGATTGACAAGCCTGGGCCTCCCAAGGCTGGAAAAGGAGAAGCAACTACTGAAAAGCAGAGTAAGAGAAAGAATTTTAAAATAACCCTACCTGATGATGAAAGAACACACAGAAGAACAACTGCATGGCATAGGATTGAGAACATAAGATTCACTTTGTGTCTAAGTCTTTACTTACAGCTCCAAAGGAGTAGACTCAGTTGAAAGATGATGTCAGCTACATTCTTAAACAAATGAGGTGAAAGAGAAGCTGATGCAGCAAAATGAGATGAAGAAATGGCAATGCTAGATAGTGTACTTGGTGTGATGTTGCCACTATATATTTCACACTGAGATTAACATACCTTTCACCATTGATTTGTCTTGAGTAGGGTAGGCAACCCTGAATGTCATCTGAGTCTGTTTTTCTTGTTTTACAGATGAACTTTCTTGGTGTCATAACTTCAAAAACTGTTGAGTTTAAGAAAGCTACAAACAACTATTTGAGGACTTGCTCTCTGCCCTAATACAGTATTTTCTTAGGTACTAAAAAACCAAAAAGTAATATTCTGTAGAAAAAGTGCTGGGTTTGGATGCTGTGTGTTGAAGCCTGTTGCAAATTTCATTGAGTTTCCCAGAGTTCAAGAAATGCCCTGAAAATGCTGTTTAGGGAGAACACAGAAATCTAGCTGTTTTCTGCTATCCATTCACCTTGTACTCCTCTGCTGTCCATGTTCATTGTGTGAGGGATGCTGGATTGGAAAGTCCTGGTCTGTTCCTTCAGCATCTGGTACAAAACCTACTAGAACCCTTTGCCTCTACAGCTTTCTATGGCAACAGACTCCACAAGTTCACTACAACCCATGGGCAAAAAACAAAAACAACAGTTGATACATTTTAAATTGATCCCCTTCTATTTTCAGTGAGTGATCTATAGTTCCGATACTTGAAGGATTTGGTGGAAAACTTTTGCATATAACTTTCCCTCTGCTTCATGATTTTGTAAGTTTTACTTGTATGTCCTCTCAACATTTTTAGTTCTCCTTGCAAAAAGCTGATCTCTCCATTTCATCATTCTAGTTGCCCTTCTGTGCTTCTTCCCTCTCCCTGCTGTTTCCTTCCTGATGTGTGGAGAATGGGGCTGCAAATTTTGCTTGAGATGAGAGCTCAGCAAGGTTTTGCATGGAGGCAGAATGGTGCCCTGTGTCTTGCTTTACTGCTCTTCTGGGTTGGGAAGAGAAACTGCATCATCAGCTGCTCGGTGCTGCAATGTGCAAACCCCTGTCCCAGCCATTTTCCTTTGGCATCTTCCTGATCTTGAGGCTATGTCTTTATGGTACTCCCCAGAAGTGATATAAGCAAAGACCCCTGGAATTCCCTGACTCCAGCATATGAATGTGTGCTCCTTTTGGAAAGTTGCAAATAGGATTTACTCCTGCCAAGCAGAGGGTAACCGCCTTTTCCCAAGAGGGGGTTGGTGACCATAATGATTCCACATGGATTATGTTGGCACAGTCACAGGGGTGCAAGGAAAGGTTCCCCAGAATCTTGCTTGTGGTGGCTCTTGCTTGGTGTTTGTTCACACTGCTGGGTAGGGAGGGAATTTCTTATTCCTGGCAAGGAGTATTTGACTGTACATCAAATCCCACCATTTATTTTGATTTCCATATTTTTCTTTCATTAAATGTTTGATTCCTTTGCATCATAGGCTGTTTTCTAAATTAGAAATTCACTTTAACATCAATTGCTTTTGAAATGTTCAGATTTTGAGAAGCAACCAGTAAGGCTGAAATAGTTTACGTAACCAGAAACTGAAACCTAAAGATACTCAGTCATTGCTGCAAAATTTTCATTAACATTTATCCACAAATAATTATGGATATTTTATTCTGAAAAATATCTTATTCCTAGAGCTATATTTCTGCAAAGCTAGAATATACACTTCTTTGCATAGACATTTCCAACCCCACATCAAACCAGCCTTTGCTTTCATAGGGTCCTTTCTACAGAAATGGTCCTATTGGTACAGCAAATGGCAAAAGACCAGGCGGTTTTGGGTCTTGGCAGGTGTATTGCAAAGGAGAAGCATATAGGAAAGTCCAGTGGGAGACCCAGGCCCTGAAGCCCTGGGATGAAGATTCCTGGCTGATGTACTCCATGCATCACCAGCAAGGCCTCCACAGGACATTTACCTGTGGAGGATCAGCCACTGGCTCCTATAAGACCTTCAGGCCATCCCCTCCTCTCACCAAGAATCTCCCTGGGTCTCCAGGAGGCACTTGCACCTTATTGCTTCCATTTCTCTGTGCTCCCAATGTTCAGAAGATGAGGCACTTAGAAGGCAGTGTATGACTTTGGGGTGAAATAGACAATCCATATCTTGGCAGACATACTTAAGAGCAAGCAATGTTCATGATCTTTTCCTAATGATACTTTTCTCCCTAGAAGAAAAATATTAACGTGAAAATGGGAACATGGCTTTTCTTTTACACTTGGTTTTTCTCTGTGTAGTTTACTATTCACAAACTGCAAACATGTTACTGGAGAATCTATTTTGTTTCCTGAGGTATTTGTGTAGCTATGTGATGTGAACAATACTTGTGTCTGTCAGAGCCATGCAGAAGGTAAAAATGCCTGGGAAGGCACAAGGAAGCATCTGGATGCATGGCAGGTGTTGGGTTTATGCCCGAGGCTGACAAGGACTAATTGCCACTAATAGCTGCCTGAAAGAAGCTGAGCAAGGTTACAAAGCATGTAAACTGTAAGTTCAGCAAAGTGTTAGCTCTGAATAGCTGGAGAGAATGCAAACCAGACAGAGGGTGTTCCTCTGTGAAATGACCTTGTTTGGGTTATTTGATAAACCATTCTTCAAAGTAGTGAGTTAGAAATTACCTGCTATAAAAGAGATTGAAACAGCAGGTCGTCTTACAAAGGTCTTATGATTTGAAATAGATCCCTCATCTTGTCTTTAAGAGCCAGATCTCTGCCTTATGAACACACTGCAAAGTGTCCTTTAGGAGGTTAGGAGGAGGGTTTATGTACCATGAAGGTGCTTTCATTTGTATCCTGTGGGTAATGTTCTCTGGTGTCTGAAAGCTTGCTTCCAGGGAGCCTTTACTGCAGTTCTGGTTGTAAAGAAGATAATCCTAGTGACTTCAGTGTAAATGTAATGCTTTGTATGTTCAAACACTGAATGCCTGAAAACATTTATTAAGGAAGGTGGAGGAAGAGGAGTGGAGATGGGAAGATCAGTGCCAGCAATAGATTTAAGTTCCAACGGCTGTTGCTGCCTTTCTTTCAGAAAACCTCATAATTCTTCAGTTTGTAACAGGGTTTTGATGTCCAGCAGGGGAAATGCACTGGGTTCCAGGAGTGTCTCTTTTGCATTGCACAGAATTCTGATCAGCGTTTGGAGAACTGTAAGCTGCTAATTGCTATTTCCATTCTCTTCCTTTTATTCCTTATGATAATTTTAGCAACTGCATAGGAATGCTGCATTTCACACAAGAGCTTGGCATCCCTGGTTCCCAGCCTGCCAGCCACACCAGCTGTACTGAATGAGATGAAGGAAAATGATACAGTGTGGTAGGGGTCTTCTTTAAGGAAAAGGGTATAGATTATAGGTGTAGCACCTCCTCCTTACCCCCAAAGCCAAGCCAAACTTGGAAATAGGTTCTAAGCCTGTTGTCTGACTGCCCTTGGGCTCTGAGTCTCACTCCAGCCCCTGGGAGTAGCCAGGGCTCCATACTGAGTCCCTGTCTTAACAACCAGCCAGCACAGCTGTTTTTGAAGGCTGTCAGTTGTGAAGGTAGAGGTTCAAGGCTTTAAATCTTAGTGGTGATTCCTGATAACAAATTAGTTGTATTCCTAGGATCACTGTCAGGAAGAGGCTGACAGTGGCAGCTTTGATGGCCATAGACAATGTAATACCTATGAGGAAAGAACATTGTTCCTTTGAAGTCCTCTCTCACACAACAAATCAGTGGTCTACTTTTAAAGGTTTATTTTCTCTCATTAGTAATAATTTTCCTTGCAGATTTCCCACAGCCATAGGGATCCTCTCATCTCCTCTTATCCTAGGTCTCAGATACTTTCTTTCATGTCTGTTGATGAACCCTATTACTCAAATCAGTTATGAAAATTTGATGACTAAACATGACTTTTTTGTCCATTCAGGTAAATCCCAAATAACTGATGCAGAAATTTTAAACAGGCACTGATGCATTAGTACTACAGAAAGTTCCAGTGTAATTTGCAGTGCTTCAATGCTGTGCCCCTCTTCCCTGATCATTTTTCACGAATGAATCTGAGGAATCAGCATGCCTGTAAAAAATAATCCATCTCACAGCCTAGCTACTGTCCCTTCTATTTCCCTGGTAGGGAATAAGGAGGACAATTTTTCTAAAATAACTGCAAATTCCATTTTCCCTATCTCTGTTTTTGTTTAAATGATAAACTTTCAAACCAGGATCTATTTCTTAATATTGCTATTTGGTCAAAAACCTAACAGCGTTTTGAGGCTCTGCTGGCCCCAAAACACAATGTGATATACACAGCAAGCTTATTAAGGAAAATGGAAAGATCATTGTGATGCTGAAGTAATATTTCCTGTTCAAACAGAATTTGTCAGCACACTGGTTTGTGCAAAATGTGCTGCTTGGAGGAATGGCATTGTTAGAGAGGTCATTTCTATGTGAAAAGCAGCAGGCAGCCTGGTCTGCAGGGACCAAAGTACATCTGGCTGGAAGGAAGCTGCAGCTGAGGGAAGCCATTTCTCATGAGGAAGCTGATCCCTGTAGAGGAGTCAGAGCCCAGTTCACAGCTGTCTTAATGAGAAACAAGCCTGTCACGGCTTCATCTCTGTGTCCAATGACAATGGCTGCAGAAACCCAAGCCTGGTTTGGTGGTCCCCTACTCTCTTCCAGCGGCAAGGAAGGGCTGGAAAGGGCAGGTAAGGGGTCCAGGATGGAGGGGTTTGCATCATGTGCACAGGCCAGGTGGGCTGCCCCTCTCCGATGGGCTCTGAACCTTGCACCCACATTAAGGGGTGGTGCAAGAGCATCTAAGTCTTTACCTACAAATGGCCACTGGGATAGTTAATCTACTCCCACGTGCTCTGCATTGGCTTCGAAAAGAAGGCACGTGGCTGCTGGGCCAGCCTTTATCTTTCAGTCTGTATCCTCCAGCAATTTCAGCCTTCAGACATGGGTTGAACTCTCAAGCTGGCAGGGCACTAATAAATGCTGTTCCGGAGGCAAGCTATTGTCTGAGTTGGTGAAAGCTGGTGATGTCTAGAGAAAGAAGGTTCCAAGTAGAATGTTCCATTCCCCTTCCCTGCCTCATGGAGAGACAGGGCTGGGGCACAACTATAGATAGCAAAAACCAGCTGTATTGTGCCTCACAACGAGCCCAACTCACATAAAGGCTTGGGAGAGATCCTACTGGAAAATCCCCTGTAGGCCTGGATGTGGCGTTGACACTTGGAGACAGATCTAAAAAACACCCATCTGGACTGTGTCCCTGCAAAGAAACCTAGAAAGGCCTGTCTGGTGCTTCAGCAGAAGGTTTTCTTAACCAATACCAGCCTGGAAGCTCTTTGATACACAGCTTCACCATCAGATTACAAACACATGGTGCTGGGCTTTAAAGCAATGCCAGTACCAACAGCAGGGAGTACAGGGAGGGATTGTGCCACAAACAACTGCTTATTTACTCCTCTTCTTTTTCATCAAAAATCATTGACGTTCAGACTTTTTTGCCTCATGAGCTGCTGCTTATTGATTGATTCTCTTGGCCTAACACAACTCAGTTGGAATCAGTGTCTAAAACTTAGATTTCCACCTGTTTATTCACCATGTCTTTTTCTCCCATCTCTCTTTTTTTTCCATTTTCACTTTAATGTTTCTAGTAGCCCACACGCCTGTTTGGGTTTTTTTTTTTATTCCAACTTCTTCCTACTGTACTCCAAGATTTTTTTCTTCCTCTGCCATTTTTAACCTCTTCTGTTTCTTTTTATTTTTTCCCCTCTCACTCTTACATTATGTTATCTACAATAGTGCTTCTCTAATTGCCAGTTTTGGAGAGATGAGTTTAAGACAAATGATGATAAAATGATGATTCTTCTTCACTTGCCATTGGCCCTAAGAAATAACCACCCCATTATTTACAGAACTGTATCTTTGATAACAGTGGTAAATATATTCACCAAACTGTGTTCCTTGAATAGTTCTTACTCATTTAGAGAAGGTCCACCTGTTTACCATTAGAAAAATATAGACCACTTAATTTCCCACTTATTAGATATTTCCCTCTGAAATCAAATTATCACAAAGATTAGTGTACAGCTGTAGATTTGCAACAAAAATGGAAGTTTAACAGTCTTCAGTGTTGGGAGTAAGCACACACATTTCAGTGTAGCCAAACTTTTCGCACTTTCTTAATGTGTTTACATTCTCATGGTCTTGTGAAGGATACCAGTGTCATTGCACAACTCAAGATTCAGTCCTTAATATATTCTGTTAAATCCCCAGACCTGTACACTTACATGCCTCCCTGTGGGCTGTTTGGCTGTGCTCCCCTAGGACATATTGAGCATACCTCTACTATAGATTTGCAGTAGGTACCTGCCATTTTTCTGTTAGCTGCTAACTTAATGTCACCTACATGTGTTACTGTCAGAGCTAGAAGCTCCACAAATCCTAAACTGCATTGTTAATGTCTTAGAGGAGACGGAATGCTACACCATCCTTTTTTTCCTCATATATTTCATATTAACACATCATACATAAAGTGCACATTGCTTTAGTCTCTATTGACAATACCATATGTTACTTTCTGTAAGCCAAGACCTCACATTTATGTCTGTATTACATGTAGGACTGCGCCTCTCAGGGACATTGTTTTCGGTAGTAAATGCTTTCGTACAGGCAGCATGCCCAGTTGCTTACATCAAGATGGGTATTCACACCATCTGCTTTAAACATGTAAGCAGAAGTGTTGAGGCAGGAGCTACAGCTGTCTACATGCTCAGCAGAGAGGCTCTTCTGCTCTGCTAAACAAAGTAGCACTACTGAGAGAAGTCAAGTGCTGATCCATAAAAGGTATAAATGCAAAATTTTAGATCACTTCAGTCTCTGTTTTGGAGCAACCAACATGACCTGAGACAAATCTGAGAGTGGCTGGGAATAGGTTGCTCCTGGGACCATTCCCAGCAGGCAGTATGAACATGGCTGCACCAGTTGTGGCTTTCTGTCTCGCACAGTCCTCCAGTGTGGTCCCAGCACTACTCATGCCACATGTGCTCTTAGTGATGAACAAACACCTTTTGCATGGAGGGCAAAGCTGTCTTCTTATCCAGAGCACCCCTGTGCTCCCTCAGGTAAATGTCCCAGGAGTAACAAAGAATGACCTGTCCAGGAATAACTCAGGCTGACCTACAATTCCCCATATCCTGTCTTGCCTTTAAAAATAAATGTACATTAACCACCTTGCAGTCAGCAGGGTCCTTTCCTGCTTGCCGTGATTTTTTGTAGATGATAGACCTTGCTGACCAGCAATATTGATGCTTTTGAGTGACCACCACCTGACTCCATGGGTTTGAATGCCCACAAGATGTATCAGTGCTCCCTAACTGCTGCTCCCCCACTGCCCTTCTGTTCCCCCACTGTGTTGGTATGTGCAAAGGCCAGACAGCATGATTCACTGTGCCAACTAGTGCAAAAAAGCTGCTGTTTGCTTCAACCTTCACTGTGTTTTCTCTCCCATCCACCTGTGGACCCATATTATAACCATAGCTCTATCTTTTTACTTACAATGCTTTATGTCCCTTACTAATTTTAGTTCCAGCTGGGCTTTAGCTTCCCTGTTTTTACTCCTCTGGGCCTAGGCAGTGCTTTTTGTTTCTGCTTCTTGCATATTCCCTGTCTGTATTGTAGTTCACCTGGGTGTTCCTTGCCCAGCCCATGGGCTGTCAGCTGAAGCTTCCTGTGCTCCTGCACAATGGTATCATCCATGCATGAGTTCTCAGTAAGTCCTCTTTAAAAACCAATTAGCTCTTCTGGGGACTTTTCCCCTTCACAGCTGCTTCCCACAGGCTATTTCCTGAATAAGTCAATCTGCTCACACAGAGTCTTGTGGCTCACCTTCCTGGCTCTGCTACATCTGTCACCTCATGCCTGCTGCAGCCTGTGACAAACCACCCACAGCCTGAGCAGTGCTCTGTGACTCCTCTCACCTCCACTTCTTCCCTGCTCCTCAGCAGAGAGCCAAGCCAGCATGAATGAGCCAGTCATGATTGCCCTGCTCTTGTGTTAGGAAAATGTTGCCATTGCACTCTAAGAACATCCTGGATTGCCTGCCCAGTGCTGTGCTGCCCTTCCAGCAGACAACCAGGTAGCTGAAATCCCCAGTGAGGACAAGGGCTCCAAGTCAGAGGCTTCAGCCCCTGCCTTCTCATAGCCTGCAGTCTGTAGTACTCATCTACCACAACATTCCCCAGGTTGCTCCTTGCTGTGATCTTGACCCAGAAACTCTCAGCAGGCCTGTCTCCAGTTTGATACTGGGACACTGCATGTGTAAAGGAGCTCCTTAATGTAAAGCATACATAGCATACCCCCAGCTCTTCTCCACCTGTCCTTCCTAAATATTGTGTATCCATCCATGGCCACATTCCAGCCGTGTGCAGCACACCAAAGTCTCTGTGTTCCTGATGGCAGAGCCTCTGCAACTGTGCCTGTCAGTGCAGCTGCTCCTCCTGATTGCCAGGCACCGTACACCACTGAGGGCACCTGAGGGGAGCCTCTGAGTGCCTGCCTTTTGATGCAAGCAAAAATGGGATGGGCTCAGATCTGCCTTATTTAGGCATATAATTTATAGCTGTAGAGAGAAGCAGGTGCAGAAATTTTCCATCATTAGTGAATACAGCCTGGTACCTTGGAAAGCTGCTAGAAAGAGACCCTGTGTGTTTAACTCCCATTCTTTTTTACCCAGAGCACCATCAGAAGTGCCTCCTATGTATATCCAGGGCCATGTGTTAGTGTCATATTGTAAGCAGAGTCCTCAGTGAACTTACAGATGCTTTTTAAAAGTCAGTGGCATTAATTTGTGATGGGTATAAGTGACTATTCAACACTTCCTACTGATAGCCTTAACTTTCCCAAGGGATCAGCACATCCACACATCAAATGCTTTGAAGGGGTCAAAAATCACTATTAATGCAATTTTCAAGAGTCTTTAACATTATATGTAATACTATCACTTTGGCCGCTATGCTGCTTGTCAGGGAATTGTTAGAATTTCTAGAGGAAGTTCCAGAAAACATTTCACAGAGGATCTATTCTAAAACGCAGCAGATTTTAATACTTACAGAAGAACAAAATAGATTTAAAAACCCCCATCCATCTACATTGGTGGAAATAGGACTTTTGAAGTACAGACACAGAAAGAAATAAGAAAGGAAGCAAATACAAATGACAGTGTGCTGCAGCTACATCCTCTTACCCAACAATGGAAAGCGCTGGTTTTCAAGTTCCACATGCCAGTATGATGCCTGGCATCTGTCAGTCAAATTTAGGCACTCTCTGAGTGTATTTTGCCTTTGCACAGGGAATTCACATGGTCCAATTTCCTTCTCAAAGTTGCCTATCCCTCATGGTACAGTCCTCTCAGAAAAAAATCCCACTAAACAAAATTTGAAGCATTCATAGTCTGTCAGATCCAAAGGGTGGACCAAATCAATGGGTCAGCAACTGGATTCTTCCTGGTCTGATTCCAGTTTCATTTGTAAACTTGGAAAAAAGCACTTCTGTATGGTGTTCTGCTCTGAGGCAATGCAGTGTCAGGGCTGACAGCAAAACCAGCTCTTAACCTGCAGCTTACAGGATATGGCTTTCACTTCTTGCAACATTAATTTGATGGAAGTATTTTGGATTGATGAGGTGAGAGTTTATAAAGTAGTGAATTCATGCCAGGTCAGATGCTACTTTTCCAAGGATGGAGAATAGCATCACAAACAAACCTGAAAGTCTTTCTGATTTATTTTTTGTTAAATGATTGACAACTGATGTTCCGGTCTTATATAATCCATAGAAGGATTTGGTTTAGAAGTACTGTTCCCTTTTAGGGAAATGGACTCTCATAAATAAAATTTCTTTAGTGAACAACAGAACGAAGGAGGTTTGGACCAAAATGAATGGGTCTACATGTAATTGTCTTCTTCCTCTATATGTCTTCTATGTGCACCAGATGCTAGGTGCATGCTGGAAGGGAGCTTTACTCTGATTCCAGAAATCTGAACTGACTGAGAGATTGCCTGTTTTTTTTCTGGGCTTACCTGCAGCACTGGAGGAGGTTTCTGTTTGGCAGACAAACAGCTCTGTGTTGGCGTACATCTGTTTGAAGGTACAGTGTATGAAGAGCATTCCTGGTATCTCTGGAATCTCATGGGTAGTGTTGTGCCTAGTCTTTGATTTTCACACTGCCAGATGTTGTAATGATGTAATTATAACTTTTACAGGGTAATAATGAATTCATAAGGATTGTAACCTGGCAAAGCATCTTTGTGAGTACACAAACATCAAAAATCCAAATTGTGCAATAATAAAATTCTGCTCCCCATTTTGCACTGCCACTGGCTTTTAGCATATGCTGGGCCCTGAATTTTAGAGCAATGCATTTAAATGTCACCTGATCCTCACCCCCGGACACCTGCACTGAGGTTAGTGTACAACTCTCTATTTCATGGCTGCAGACACATCCATTGGGGCACACTGGATTTAGCAGCACATTTTCACACGTGTTGCTGCTGACTCTACCAGAGACTCTCTTTCAGTCAAATCTTGTTAGATCTTCCTTTTGACAGCCAAAAGAAAAGCAGAAAGGAACTGTTCTCCTGCCAAAAACTGTGCCCCTGCTCTAAAGCATAAAAAAGTTGTAGATTTTAAAAATAGAGAGAAAAATTTAACTTCAAAAAATGTGTTTCTTACAATTACATTTTCAATAGGACTGAAGTGGGTTTGCTGGAATTCATATGTATAGAATGAAAGAGAGTGAAATTATGCAAAATGTGAGCTCAGATGGTTACTTTCGTAAAGTTACCTGGGATTGAAACAGCCTGTGATGTGATGTCCTAGCAACCTTAGCTGTATTGCTGCCAGTCTGCCTGTCAGGCAAGGAATGCTTCATCTCACAGTTTCTCAGCTTCTTTCTGCCCATCACCATCATCTACACTCTTCTCCAGTGCTAAGGCTCTTCCTACTTTTTAAGCAATTTATCTCTTAACACTTGACCAGTAGGATTAAATGCATGGTGCCAGTACATTCCTTATTAATAAATTCTGATGCTACTTTCATTCTGGAAGGATTTTACAGAGGAAGTCAATAGTGATGTCCCAGTTTACAGCTTCAGACAACTGCAGTTGAAGGTAAATAATGGGCTAAAAGTCTCACTGCAGACCAGGACACTCTGGAATAAGAGTACCTTATAGCAGTATTCAATCAAGGAGGGGTTGTGTATATGAGAGGTGACTTTTGTTGAGATATTGGAGTAGGATCTAATCAGGATCTGTACATATAAAGGAGAACCCAAATCAAACACTGGAAGGATTATAAATAACTAAAACTGTATTGAAAGCTCAGCGATAGGCACATTCAGGTAAATGAATGACTGTCAAGATAGAGAAAATGGCTGGAGAAGGAATGTTAAATGGGGACCAGAAAACTATAGAATGTATCTGAAAGTGTCTTCTTCCCAAAGAGACCAAACAACATTGTAATAGGATGAACTTCAGAACAAAAGGAAGTTTTAAGGTAACACACTGCTTATTTCAAATAATTTCGGAATTCCTATTTTCAGATCTTGTTTTTCTTTTAGAGGATTCCTTACAGTCACAACTTTATATTACCTATACATATCTGCAAACTCAACAAAGTGATGTGATCATAGGTCAGGGTTTGTGTCTTCTCAGCAGGAAGAAATACTTTTCATAAAAAGTTGTACCCCACCATGGCACACTGATAATATAAAATTCTGCATACAGAAAAGGTTTTTGAATCTTGAGACTGCAAGCAAACTTAATTGTAAGAAAAGGTTCTGTTACTACTATCATTGCTTTTCCAAGGTTTCAGACATTATATAAGCTGCTGTTATAAACTGCATTTGCTGATATTTTTTTTGCATATTCATCTAGGTGATTTCCCTCAGCCCAGCACAGTAGTATTTCTCAACTCATTTAGCAACTCTGTTTGCCAAAATATTGTGGCAAAATAGTTTACTATCAAAGCAGTATCAGTGTTTAAGGCATCATAACAGTAACAAACAAGAAATTAGCTTATGAACCTAAAAACAAAAGGGACTGGACACTGTATTCCTGAAACCCACATGAGGCTAAAGACCTCATGCCCTACCCCACAGCACCAACTGAGATGGGAAGAATTCTTGCTTTAAGGATTTGTTCCTGGTATTACTCAGTTTTTTTTTTTTAGTTCAGCTAGTTTTATGTAAAGAATATAACCATCATTGATAGAGCTGACCTTCTTTTGCCACAGAATCACATCCTTTTCTGCCTCACTGTCTGTCTAGCCTCATGGCTCTTACACTCTTGTCTGCTCATCAACCCTATTTCCTTTAAGAATCCATTCCCTATTAAACCTATAATCTTGAGAGGTGAGAAAGAGATTTCCTGGATCCTGAGTCCTCCTGGGCTGAATCAAATCCATGAATCTGACCTCCCACTTGCTGGGTGAGGCTACTGACCATCAGACTATCACACAACAGACCTACAACATCTCTCTGTGAATCTTGGCTGGTCTGACATCCCCAGGAGATTTCAGCATTCATCTACCCAGTTCTGAGTGTCTGCAAGGACAGGAGCTTACTCCCTGTTCTAGCCTGGCAGAGTTCTGGACACATGTACAAAGTCCTCAGTAATTTTCTGGAAGACATTTTCTGGTGGCCATGTTTCACCAACATAAAAGCAGTAAAATCCTGTCATTATTCCTGCTCTCTGTGAAATACAAAAATTTGACTTTTTGAAAGCTGGATCAGTTCTTTGATCTAGTTCACAACGTCCTGGCCAACAATTGTGCAAACACACTTTAAAGGAGAGAATGAGAAAGTGCTGTGAGTCTAAACAGTGTTTCAATTAAATATTCAATCTCTTGAAAGCATAACATCATACCTAAAATCCACTCAAGTCCTTTGGTTCTGACACCCTGTCTTAGATTACTAATCATATCTACTGCATTTTGCATTAATGTGAAATCATTTATAAGTCAGCTTTTATCATGAAATCCAGTACTACAGAGAGATGATTAAAATAATGAAAATCTTCAAACCTAACAAATCCTCTGTCTTTCTCATGAAGTCAGTCTTCAGTGTAGTGCATCTCACAGCTGAACTTTTTGTTGTGTTTCTTCAGGGAGTCCTTTTAAGAGAGTAGCTTGACAGCTTGATCTGATGAGAAATTATGTCTGTTTGTGATTGTGTTGGGCCATCAATGGAGAAAATAAAAGCTTTTTGTTAGCTCTCTTGAGTCTCTATTAACTGCAACATACAGAATGCCTCCAGCATCTGAGGTGGCTGTTAAAAAGACAGGTTGTTTTTGTGACAGCCAGCTGTTGTGATAATATTCTGTAAAAGCATTCCTTCTAGTTGGCTAGGGATTTGGTGTGAATGCTTTCTGTTTCATGCGCCATGTCCCACATTTTTATTTGGGGCTTAGATAAAAAAAAACCTGGTGAGCGTTGTGCTTACCAGGCAAGTTTGGAGACTTCTGGAAGATTACAGCTTCTCTCCTGCTGGTGGTGTAGAAATGTAAGCCAGTCTGCTCATGGACAGAGACCTGAGGGACCCAGGGGAACCTGTGGGTTCCTGGTAACCCATCTATTTGGTCAAGGGAAGATGGCTGATGTTATCTTTTTGAAGTTCAGTAAAGCTTTTGATACTGTCTCATAGTTTCCTTCTGGACAAAATGTCCAGCATTCAGCAGTTCAGCCAGGGAAATGCCAGATTCTGGCAACCCTGGTGTATGGACAGACTGGAGAATGAGAGGCTGGAAAGCAGTGCCACAGCAAGGGACCTGGGGGTCCTGGATGATGGAAAGTTGAATATGAGTCAGCAGTGCCCTGGCAGCCAGGAGGGCCAACCATGTCCTGGGGGGCATCAGGCCCAGCATGGCCAGCCAGGCAAGGGAGGGGATTGTGCTGCTCTGCTCTGGGGCTGCCTCACCTTAAGTGCTGGGGGCAGTTTTGGGCTCCACAATATAAAAAAGACAAACTATTAGAGAGTGTCCAAAGAAGGGCAACCCAGATGGTGAAGGGCCTTGAGGAGAAGCTGCACAAGGAGTGCCTGAGGTCACTTGGTCTGTTCAGCCTGGAGGAGACTGAGGGGAGACTTCACTGCAGTTACAACTTCCTCATGAAGGGAAGAGAAGGGGCAGACACTGATCTCTTCTCCGTAGTGACCAGTGGCAGGACCTGAGGGAGTGGCCTGAAGTTGTGTCAGGGGAGGTTTAGGTTGAATATTAGAAAAAGGTTCTTGACCCAGAGGGTGCTTGGGCACTGAACAGGCTCCCCAGGACAGTGGTCACAGCACCAACCTGACAGAGTTCAAGAAGTGTTTGGATAGTGCTCTTGGGCAATTTTGTAACTCTTGGGAATGGTGCTGTGCAGGACTGGGAGCTGGACTTCATGATCCTGGTGGTTGCCTTCCAACTCAGCACATTCTGTGATTCTGTGATGACTTCACTCCTGATGCGAGAGCCTGGAACTCTTCCTTGCTCTAGTACTGGGTTGGACCCTATTGGTCTTTACCCAAATAAGGAATGCCCTGTGCCAATCATACCATATTACCCAAATCTTGACTAAAAATAACTGAATGTTAACATGCATGTAATTATGATCTAATTCAGTCTTCTCCCATGCTCAAAGATGCAAGCTGACCTATTGTATCTTTCTAAGAGCCCTGCTTAGACCAAGCACTAAGCAGTGGTGTTTGAAGTCCACTGCCACATCCGTCTCTAACTGGATTAACTATATAGACATTATTATACTGTTATTATAATTCATTTTAGTAACTACAGGTCACTATTTTATTTAGTTGGTCTTATCTGGACCAGTATTAGTATGTCACAGCTTGCCTTGAGGCAGAGGCAAAGCACCAAAGAGGCTGTGTGCAGCTGGCCATGTTGGACTTTGCTCCCTCTCCTAATTTTTAAATTCACATGGTTATGATTAGTACTGCTTGCAAGGTGTGGGCTGGTAACCGATCCAGTTAATTACCAAAATTCTCTGGCCTCGTTATGAGAATCTCTACAGAAGACAGTTGAAGGAAAATTTTGTTTTATCCATATATGCGCCTATATAT
>VZTR01016808.1:117959-128464 GCA_013400775.1 Chaetops frenatus | reverse complement strand
TTTTTTTTTTTTTTTTTTTTAATCACAGGCTGCTCTTCTTTATTTGATGTAGCTTAGGGCCAGAACAAAGCTTTACCTCAGGTTGCTGTGACTGAAGCATGGTAAGAGACTCCAGGAATTGCGGAGTCCAATCCTAACACAGTTTGTTTTACAAAAGAATAAAACCGTTGTGGTTCAGAGCTGTTCTAGCAAACTGGAACAGTCTCTACATTAAATCCCCCACCAGAGGGAGCCTGGATAATTTCATGAAGGCATTAGAAATTGGTGGAACTTTTTTCTTCCCTTTCATCTGTTGGATACTTCTGACTATCATTTTACTGCCCAGAGTGAACCACAACTTCCTAATGTTGATTCAGTAATGTGACACTTCAGCAACAGTACGAACTGCTAAAATGTGAGGGTGCAGTGGTGTAGTGTTACGAATGCTTTCCTACCTGAAAATCAGCAAAAACTTCTTAACTATGTATAATTTTATACATTTCTTAAATTTCTTTCCTGTAGCTCTCTGCAACTTGCCCATCAAGAGATCTACTCCAGATATATGTGGGGTTTTTTGCATTTTCTAAATGAATTACTGTGTTATGATCAGTACTGTGGTGCTGTAAAAGCAGATGCGGGGATGTTCCTCCTGCCCTTGCTGGTGCAGGGTGGATCAGTGTTAATTTTGTCTGTGTGAGAAAGAGCCTGTTTTTCTTGTGGCTGTGATTTATAAAGGAATGCCGTTAAACTTTCAAGGATGAAAACCACAGGATACATGCTGAAATGAGGAACATCTCTCACTTGCCTGTCTTGTACATTTTTTTACCATTTTCCTTAGAGCTGTTCTGAAATGGAAAAACTCTTTTTTCTACAGCCATTAAAGAATGAGATGTTTCTGGAAATAAAGACTTTCTTTCAAGGACAAGCCTAAATCCTCTTTTATTGTAAATGTTGAATAGATTTTTATGGTGGAAACAGTTATGTTCCCTTTCTGTCCCTCTTCCCCTCAGTGTAAATACAAAATACAGGGAATGACTAAAAAGGGAAAACATGTTCAGCATGAGCTTAGAATATCCTTAGATCTTTTCAGAACTGAATTTCTAAATACATAATTCATGACTGTTCCAGACTAAATGGCTTAAGAACAAGGTTATAGCCATTATTCCCTCCCACCTGTCCATTTCCAAGCAGTTCTCTTGTCCTGGACTCTAGGAATTTGGCTGAGCCAGATGTCAGGAATGCAATGCTTGGGCAGATATTCTTTATAGCAGATGGGGGCAAAATCCAAACATCTAGGAAATTGGATCGCATGTGCTTGGTAACACTCAGTATGAGCTTAGCTAGGTAAAAAAAGTCATTGGTACAAAGCATGTTTGGACCTGTGGCATCTCATAACGGTTGCAGCCTCCTCCTGTTGTCTTGTGTTGGCTGCTGTAGTTAGTGTGCTTGACAGGAAAGATGGGTTCTACACTTGGCTCATCTTTGGTCTGTCCCAAAGCCTGGGGTCAGGCCAGAACTGAAACACTTCAAGCAAGAGCCAGGCATGACTGGAGATGAGAGTTATTTCTACTGAAAACTTGCTGTCTTTAGAAGGAAGGTGAAGAGTGAGAAGAGTAATCACTAGGACTAAACTCAGGAGGATAATAATAAACAGCCATGTTTGCAAAATCACTTCTTTCTTAGGCTGTAATCAATCCAATGTACTAATTTGCCTGAACCCATTGGCCATGGTTTGCCAACAGCTCACCTGTCTGCAATGGGAGTAGTTTATCTGTCTGTCAGCTGAGGATGCTGAAGGTTTTAAGCTTACAGCTGGTGTAGGTGGGTGTTTGCATGGTGCTTCAGGTAGCGAGCTGTTCAGGTCACTTTTTCAAGAACGCTTACATATCACCTGTGGAAGGAAAGCAGTTTGAGCAGAGTTCAGAAAGTGACACATTAAGCTTGCTCCTCCATAGCTGATCTCTGTCTTGATGTACAATCATTAGCTGGATAATTAGATACTCCTGTCTTGTTTGGCATGCAGAATAAATGGTGCTCAATTAATGATCAGCTTTTCAGGGTTTTGTTTTCTTGGTGAATGTGTGGCTTAGGCATTACTTAATGTACATTACCCAAACTCTCATGAGAGCAGCGTTACTTAGGTTTCCAGTATGTGCACGTTACTGTGTCTGCAGTGCAATGAGGACCTTCCTGGTTAGGTGCCTTATCTTCTTGACTCCTGTCTTTCATACATGAGGTATCTTCACAATGTAAGCCTACTGCTCAGTGCTTGCTTTGTGCTCAAAATTTCTGTAGTATTTTTTTTTAAAGGCTATATTTGAATCTGGCATATGTCGTGCTCCTGGTAGCATCTTTTGACTACATATGTGGGTCGTTTTCTGAGCAGAGGAAACAAGATTGTACACAGAATTAGACAGGAGTGAAAAGCTCTGGCATATGGTCGTGACTCCCCTGGTGGGGTTGGCTTCTATTGACAGTAAGCTTCAATACCAGATGACAAAAATAACCAAATTTATCCAAAGGACTTGCATCATGTAGTACAAACTTTGTATGGTATTTTAACTGGTTAAATAAACTCTTGCCATATAATCTGGACTACCAGATATGCTGTGGAAGTACTAGAAAATTATTACTTTGGGGTTTTTTTTAGTGGTTTTTTTTTAGTGTGGTTTTTTTTTTTTTTTTTTTTTTTGGGAATATGATTAATCTTCTTATCCTCTCTCGGCAACCCAATATGGGAAGCTCTGAAGCTTCAGTCTGTTTTTATAACTCAGTGTCTACCAGCTTTTTTTAAAGGAATTTACACCTTGGTACATTTTGGAGTTCACCCTCATCCCCCAGATATGCTGTTTCTTCTGACAGATGCTTGTAATTTTCAGTCCAGAGGTTTATAGGCTATTTTTACCTCTGGAGACAGTGGTTTGTTAGTATAAGCTGGCCGTAGGGATGGAGAGACAAATTTCTAGGTTGTTGCAATTGACTCTTGTGCTGTTACTGCCCAGAGATGGTCACCCAAGGTTCCAGGATCTAAAGCTACTGACATTACTGTGTGTGCTCAGGATTGGATCTTTGTATCTTAAGAGCTAATCTGTTCTTGTGCAAAAGCATCTGGAGGCTTCTGACTGGAGCTGAAATCTTTCAGGGTACCAGGATTAATTTAAGATGAGAAACTATCTTTTGAAGTCCTCTAATTCTGTGTGCCTTGGACACGGTACATAGTGCTATGCTCAGTTCAATGTCACATCAACAAGCACTGACTCCCTTATTATTTTGTCTGATGGTATAATACAGAAATCAGCTATTTGCACATGGATGTTGCTACCTTATATTTAGTGACCATTTCATAATAAAGTACTAAGTACATGGAGTTATATCTAAGAGAATTTTTGGATTTTTTGATTCTTTGGACACTCTTTAAAGTCATAAGGGAGGTGTCTTGGCCTTTTGCTATTGTTTTTATTTAACTTTAAAAAGATACTAATTCCCATAGTTCATAAACGTTGACATTTGTTTTCTCTCTCTAAAACATGGGAATTTTTCTAAAATAATTTTCCCTGTACTTGGTCAAACTGTTCTGCTAAAACATAATCCTGTGTCAGATTAAAAGTATCTTGTTTATTTTGGAAAAAAAATAAAAAGCATCCATTTCATAGGTGACATAAAATTGAAATTATGGTGTTCTTACTCCTGATAAAAAGGCAACTTGAAGGAAGGTTGAAGAAGTTGAACTTGAAGAAGTGTTTCCTTACCTTGAAAAAGGATGTGCACTCTAGGTGGGCTTAGTTTCAAAATGCTTTGCTTGCTACAGGAACAGGAGAGCAGTGCCACCCACTTACTGTGGTGTTAGAGGTAGCAAATCATTCAGCTGGAACTCTTGGGTCTGAGTGATTTGTTTGGCTGAAGTCTGCAGCAGTCCCATCAGCAGAGGCACAAGGCAGGATGTCTGAGGACAGTCCAGGCAGCAGATTCAAGGTCCTGGCTGCTGTCTCGTGCTCTGCACTGTCAGAACTTGCACTTAATTTTTGTTCTGAGCGTACTAGTCTGTACTTTACCAATTGTATCCTGAGCAGCAATGAAAAAAGTGAATTGCTGAAAAGAAGAGGTCTTTTAAATTATATTTTTCCTTATCTCATTATCAGTAGACTTCAAGATTGATTATAGCAGATGTATGCTCTTAAGTGGGGTTTTACAAAATAGGTCCTTTTTTAAAATACGTTAATTTCTTTTAAAAGTAATATTTTAGGAATCTTAGGAATTATTACATTGAAGTATGGTAAGCTTTTCGGTTTCAAGTCCTACAGAAGTTCTGAAAATTGGTGATTTCTGCCTTAAGTCAAACTTAGTTTGTTGTACTGAAAGTGGACAACTGTGGCTGTGTTGCATGCTGGCACCATAGAGGTATAATGGGCCTGATGGATAGCTTTATTTGCAACATTGTTTTATGGGTCTTCATTGGTGGGCTTTCACATCTGACCTGTACAACCAGTGTTTCTGGTGTGAAGCTTGTGAAGAGCCTGGGTCTGCACTGAGCTGCTGGAAGCCTGAAACCAGCGACTGATGAAAATCAGGAGAGCAGAGTTCTATCTTTGGGCTTTTTATTTTTTTACAACGATTGTGCCTGTGAAAAAGTATCAAGAGAAGCAGTTTTTAATTCTGTTGTAGAGACCTTGTGTAACACGGCTTAGGATGAGTCTGTAAACATCTGATTACTTTAGCTAAACTCTCTGCAAGTCTTCTGATGCAACTTGGGTGCAAACTCTTCTGAAATGTATTTTGCGCATGATAGTTGTAGAAATGAACGTTTAAAAGCTCACATTCCTGTTCTTTCAGTTTCTGATCTTTCTCTAATTTGTTGTCAGATTTAGACTGGTTTCTTAAAGGATTTATTCAAAGCAAATTCATGTTCTGGAGGGGATATTTTCATAGGTGGTTTCTTATTTTGGCTGTTTATATACCAGTCACTGTACTTAGGTTTCTTAGCTCAGACTGCTTGTCCCACCTTCCTTCACAAGCCCTTCAAGACATGCTGCTGGCATGGATGAAATGCCTCACTGTGACCTCAGAGCTTCCCCCCTCCCACATCTAGCTGGCTGTGGATGGGCCACAACACTCTCAGCCATGGGGTTGGCCAGTGTGTTCCCACTCCCCTCTAGGTTTGGTCTCTTATTCAGCTAAATAAGCAAGGGTGTCTGCCTCTTCTGCAATTGGGGACAGACTTCCTTTTGTGTTCCTCCCTTTCAAACAGCAGATTCTTGTTAGAATTCCCCATGTGTGCGATAGAGATTGCGCCTGGGTTGAGTTGACTTTCTTTGGAGTTCTGCCATCATTTCATGTGGCTGTGTGCTAGTGCTCAGACACTAAAGCAGTTGTGTAAATTAAAAAAAAAAAAAAGGTGTATATTTATTGATAAATGCAACTTTTTGCCTTTACCTTGGGCTTGTCGTTTAGTTGTCACTCAAGGCTTTTTCCCCCCTCCTCTGGAGATGGATTTTTTAGTTGTGTGTATTCAGGAGCTGTCAACCCAGCTTCTCTGCCTGAACTTTTCTTCCACCCCGCTCCTTGATTTTTCCAGTGTAATTCAGCAAGGGGGCAGCTCTCAGGAGGAGGTTTGTACTCTATGGCTAATCTGAAAGGCTTCTTGGTTCTCATTAGAGCTGATGTTTTCTAGGACCACCTGGCAGTGACCTTGGGGCTCATCCTTTGTGAGTGTTCTACAGCAACAAGCATATTCTACTTCTACTCCTGAGTGACAAGACAACTTCAAGGCAAAAAAAAATTCCAGGCAGTGTGGAGAACCCCAGTAATACCTGATGCTTTTAGCACATAGGCTGTCAGACACTGCACGGCTGAACAGTCTTCAGGGAGAAGTAAGGATTCCCTGGGAGGCAGTTGCTTCAGACCTCAATCCTAGAACTGTCTGGTCTCTTTTCAACACTGTATATTTTGGAAGGTCTGAGTTCCACAAGTCTCATCTCAACTGGTAGCATTGAGGAGCTCTCTAATCTAATGAACAGCCAGCCAAGCACAATCAGTTGTCTCTGAGGCAGGAGTGAAGTGGTTGTCAATTTCCAGATGATAGACACAAAACCAGGAGATGCCAGAAATGGTGGAGAACCTGCTATGTAAACAAAAATGTGTAGCTAAAATAAGAGTCGCCTTGACATCACCCATATTTTCACAGTCTAGACAAAATTAAATAGTTCTAGAAACTTGTACTGTAAGTGGTACAAGTAAGTGATTCCTGAAGACAACTAACTTCTGAGCATGTTGCAGTTTTTTCTCATGCTGTTGTAGCATAGATTTCACGTTCCAGCTGTAAAAATTGTAAACATTCCAATTGTAAAAATTATCAGGAGTTACGAAAGGAAAAAAAAAGCTACTATCATAAAGGTGCCTAAAGAAATTTGGAAGCAAAACCTCTTTATTGAAGCTAATAAATATACTCAATAAAGTGCTTATGAGGTTTTAATAGGAAAAGTGGTAGATAACTAAATGAATTATTATGAAAGCCATGACAAGGAGGCTGGGACAACTTCGGCAATCTAGAAAGAAGAACAGAGCCTATATGAAGTGTTGGAGACAGGGAATACTTTTACTACCTGTTTCAACGTCTGATTGGAGTGCAGGTGGGAACAAGGAGCCTAATTCTTGAATAGCTGATGGAGGATGGTATACCAGAATCCCAAAATCAGAGGACTCAAGTCAGAGTTAGTACTTCTTTGGAATTCTACTTGTTCAACAGGTGATAGAAGGAAAGAAATACCTATTGTTATGGCATTTTTTTGTTTATTTAAGGTTCAGGTCAGTGTGCTTTATTTGCTGTTACTAGTTGTTTGAGGACCTACTCTGCCTGTTATTTTGAACTTAGAAGTTTTGTTTATGAGGCTAAGGAGATAAAAATCATAGGGACCTGCCATTAAGTACTTGCTCTCTGATTTGGGTAGTTAATTTTTTTAGGATTGTTGGTTGGAGCTCTGATGGAGAGTGTGGAGAGTCTAACATCTGAGGAAGGCAGTGTGGTAGTGGATGAACTAGAGCATGCTGAGCATGGAGGAAGTAGTGGTTAAGTCCAAAGCTGTGTGTACTTTAAGCATGCACTTCAGCAGATGTTTGCATACACATGACCTTTTTTGTTTGTTCACAGGTCCTTTATTATTGGACTGTTGAGGTCAGTAGTAGCTATATCAGCACAGGAATGGGGAATTTGCCTGAGGGGAAAAGGTAAGTCTGGTTTTATTCACTATGGAGTTCAGCTAAGTCTTTTGCCTGGTAGACTCTCTGCTCCTGCATTAATCATGAGTGCTGCTGACCTCACCAGTCCAATTCACATTGGAACAGCTTGGTATGAGTGAAATCCAAAGCCACCTGGGCAATTTTAGGATCCTGAAGATAGAGGTAGAAAAGGCTGAATGTTGTACATAGGCATTCATGATGTTTTAGCCCAAAAAATCAGTTACTGTGAGAATATTTTGAGCTAGTACTTGGGTCTGGTTTTGTGCTGTATGTTGTTCTTGGGTAGGAGGAGAAAAAAAGCACAGATCCTTCCTCTTGTAATGATTGACTGGCATGTTCCTGGAAAAAATCATTGGTGCATTTAGCAGAAATGTGGGCACATATTGAGTAGATCATTACACAGTTAATGTTAACTTCCCTTTTAGTGAGTGGTAATGTACTTTACTCTTTATATTCTTTGACAATTTGGTTGGGAGATAAATTTTATCATAAAATCTAACATTGTGTAGGGCACAATATCTGTTTGTACCTGTGTGCTCTATGTGATTTCCTCGGTGCATCTTGCCATCCTGCAGGTTTAGGCCTTCACTCTGCTCCTGACCCCAGTCTACAGGTTTTCTGGCTGGGGTACACAAAATATTACCATTTTCAGCAGCCTGTGTGTTTCTGAAAAAGCTGGAGTTTCATGGCATATTTTTTAAGTCATGCTTTGTTGTTTTACCTTCTATTGTGTCTCTGATGGTGACTTTAGAATAAGAGATACTGTTTGTATTTTGCCTTTGATTCTGCCTACTCTGTCCCCACCTACTCCTTCCCTTCATTCAAAAGCTGTCTGTTGTATCATTCTGCAGGGCTCTCCCTGATTCAAAGTTAATTGCTTTGCTTGACACCTATGTACTATCTGGGCTATTAATCATTATCCTCTTAGATGTGGAGTGTTTCCTTGCACAGGAGGAAAGAGTGCTCCGAGCTTGTTAAGCAGGAGTGTAGAGTAGGCTTTTCCTCATAGCTCAAGACAGGCAGTCTTGTCTCCTCTGTAATACCAGTTGTATCTTTAGCAAGATCTGAGCCACCTGGTTAGAACAGTTGTGTTTGATCTATTCAGAAGCTAATTCTCAGTAATTCACCCTGTAGTGGTGAAACTTCTAAGGGACTGTATGCATGTTTTCTGTGTTCCTTATCTAGAATCTTAACACGTTTCTGGCTGACTGAATATAGCCTCTGCTTATGGTTATAAACTCCCTTGTATCTTTGATCCCTGAGTGTGGATTTGTGTGTGTGACTGTTTCAGATGGGTTGCTGAGGCATCAATCTATGGAAGTGTGCTAGCTGGATGAGGGCAAGCCTGGGCTGCCTGTTAGCCTGCTCTCTCAAGCTTTGGTATTCATTCTGCTTTTTTTCTGGAGATTCTGGGATACATGAAATGGAGCTGTGCTTGTGTGTTAAGTGTGATGGGGACTTATGAATTACTTTGCTGCAGTGAAGCAGCAAGTCAGTTTTTCAGTTTTGCTAGCTGCAATGGCTGTTTATCTCCAACTTTCCCCAGGAATTTCATTTGGACTGGGGTGTAGAGAAATCACATTCCTTGCACTGGTGCATAGAAGGAGGAACTGGAGGTGTGAGTGCTAAAGTAGCACTATTTGAACCTCAGTAATTCATCTGCCATACTTATCTTTTCTGGCCCATGTTGGTGAGAAACAATGTCTTATCCTGGCCGTCTAGATAGCCACATTGGGAAGTAGGAAGGAACGCAGACATCTGGAGAATTCCATGTATGCGTGTATGCACAGAGAGAATTGAGTAATGAAACAAAATTATATTGCTGGATATTTAAATTAGGAGTTGATTGTATTTTTGTGGTGAGAAAAAAGGAGGTTGAAGATGGTTATGCAAGAGGATACTGTAAACCAAGTGTACAGATTTTCAGGATTAGTGTATTTGAAACAGATTCCACAGCTGCGCTCTGGAGGACAGGAGAAGATAGGAAGAATGGCTTTGGGATATGGGGCCATTCTTTCTGCTTCTTTAAATTTTTTAAATCAAGTATGGATATGTAGTTCTTGTCTCAGTCCTTTCTTTTTTGTTAAATTTGTATCAAATAGGGATGTTCACTTAGATAATATGAATTTGTATGTTTTAACACCTGCACAGGGTAACTGGTTTTAATCTGTGCTGTGGCAGTGATCAAGAGGAAGAACTTCAAGAGGCCTGGCATGCTGCCAGCAAAATTGATTTCTTTACCTCATGATCTTGATAAACTACAATTATTACTGTACTTTACAGGAGATATTAATCTGTTCATCAAGTAATTGTAGGTTCATATAAAATTAATTCTGTAAGAAAGATATGGATATCATACTGAGCTACAACTGAAAAGTATAACTTTAGGTAGATTTTTTAGAGAAGTTTGTAAGACTTTTAAACTGATACTTGAAGATAACACACATAGTATTTATTTTTAAGTCTTTATATTAATCTTCTGTGGTATTTTGCTTACAGCAACGCTGTCCTTCTTGCTTGAAACAAATGATTCAGCTAGTTGTAGTCAAATATAAAAATGCCTGTGTGCATGCTTCTTAGTCTCTTAGTCTCACACAAATATGTTCCCAACGTAGCTGAATCATCCAGAAGCAATGTATGGCTCTTTCTTTGGATTTCTATTTGTCCTACATTATCGGCACTAAAATATGTGTATCCCTAAAGCAATAATAGGTTGAGAAGTGTTTGCTTTACTCTGTCTCCTTTTCACAGTTGTTCTGAGTGTTCTTTGGTTTGGATTTCTATTTGTCAGCTTTATCAGCCACTGATATGCATGCATCCCTGAAGAAATAATATGCCAGGAAGTGTCTGGTCTGCTGCATTTCACTTTCGCCCTTGCTCTGTGTTCTCTGTACCCTGGAAGTTTGTCTTGTTACAGGGCCTGTAGCCATTGGTTTTCTAAGTCACAGTAAAGTTTGCCAGTGCATGTACCAGATGGGGTTGCCTGTTCTACAACCTGGAGCCCATTCTGTTTGCCTGTGTGCTGTAGAAGCAATCATAGCAAAAACATTATTGCAAGAAAAAAAAAAAGATTTCATGCTGATACAAAGAGCTACAGATACAAAGCCTCAAACTCATCTTGCCATAACATGAAGTTTTTTGTGTAATGCACAAGCCTGAATTACAGTCTTATGTTAAAATAAGTTAAATACATGCATGTGGTTGTTTTACTTTGTCACTCACTTGAAATACTGCAATGAGGGTGCTGAAGCATTGGAAAAGGTTGCGCAGAGAAATTGTGGATGCATCCTGGA
>VZTR01016808.1:98175-117927 GCA_013400775.1 Chaetops frenatus | reverse complement strand
AGTGGAAGGTGTCCCTGCCCATCCTGTGGCAGGGCAGTTGGAGCTAGATAATCTTTAAGGTCTTCTCCAACCCAAACCATTATATGATCCTATGAATAAGAAAATGTCTGTTGTGCTGTTGAAAGACATGACCTACACAATGAGTCCCCAGGTGTCTGATGCAGTCTTTTGGGGAATAAACATGAGACCAATGTGTAATTCTTGGATTTGTCACTTTCTGGCATTTGGATCATCAAGTGACTGTGGTGCTTTAAGCCTCCATTTTTGTTTCTTTAAGGTGGAATTGATGCTTGCATTTTCAAAAGTATTCTTGGGCTTATCTTGAAAACTAGTAGTATTATTTTTTTTTATCAGTCATAACCTGTTCAATGCTGCAGTTTCTGTTAATGGACATTATAGTCTGATTTTCAATTTCTCAGGTAATTTCCTATAGTCAGATCTCTTCTCTGTCCCTCCTTGGTGTGTGTTTGGCCTGTAGACAGACAGTACTGTTGGTGGTACTTCTTAGAGAAGTCTGGTTTTAGAACAGCCTGACATTCAGTCTTACTGAAAAGTAGGTAAATAATTTGTTACAAATTAATTAATTGATATTTAATGAATTTTAAATTTTATTATTTAATTACCATTTGATTTTGTATCTGTAATTCTACCTAACTGGAAGTGCAAACTGTGCATTCATAGATACATATATACAAATTGGCACATACTTGTCTTTGAGAAGAAAAAGATTGCCAAAAATCAAACAACCTCTAAAAAGCATTCTAAGATGTATCTCAGTGGAGTAATATAGACTTAACTTCCAGAATATACTCTTAACATAGTGTATCACTGACTATGCTTATTGTTCAATTTCTCCCACAAGCCTATTCTGTCCCTTACGAGCAATTGGCACGAGAGTTGTTGGAGGACGGCCACTAAATGCTTTTGGTAAATCATGACTAAGCTTGAGTTTTCTGATGTAATGTGTTAAAACACTGCTCAAAGGGTCTGTACATACTAGCAGTTAAAAAGTCCTTTAAACTAAGAAAGGACAACAATTTAAACTCAGAATGAGCAGGTGAATGTGAACTTGACAGGATTTGAAAGGTAGATCTCAAGATGATGAGCAGTAGACATTTAAAAAATGTGCTGAAAGCACACACTGCATTGGCAGCATAGTCCATGGGTAGATTTTCTATCTGTTACATTATTGCAGTAGGTTACAAGTATTAGGGAGGAGGATTCTGTTATTAAGGAGATTATCTCTGGTGGCAGGAAGAGTAGCATTCTGCTAGAGTAGTGTCTTCTTCCCATCCTCATTGACGTAAGCCTGTCATAAACATGTGTGCTTTGCAATGGATTGTAAAATTTTATAGGGAAAATACTGTGGTTTTATTATTTTCTTACTGTATGCAAGTATAAATAATATGAACTGGACAGGTAGTAATGGGTAGTGACTAACTCAGAGATCCAGTCACCTATGAGCTGTTTTGTGCTTCATTGTAGGTTCCTAGTGCTTTATTAGAAGCTACCACAACTGGTTCCTTTCCTACTCACAGTTACTTTATTAGTGCCCAGTTTAATGATCCTTCCCCAGTGAGTAATTAATTCTGCTTTCTGATGTTGCTCTCCTGCAGTATTGTCAGCAGTCCCTACCTTTTGTTTTGGGAAATAAAAAAGAGGAAGTAGACCAAAAATATTTTTAAATGTAAATAAAGTAACTTTTACTTTTGAGTGAAAATTCAGTTACATGTAGCTAGGTTTTTACCATAATTGATATTTCAATTAAATCTTGCTTTATGAAAACTTAATTAAAAGATCAGGTGAAATGTGATATAGTTAAAATCAAGATGGGAGATAGTAATTACTTGATAGAGTTTCTTTGGAAAGAGTCCTGTGAGGATTCAGGCATCCTTCCCTGCTCTGGTCTAAGAGTTTTCAGTTATCCTCAAGTATGGTAATTTTTTCTCTGTGAAAGTGGAGTAATGCTGTAATCACGGGGCTTGCAAAGTTTATTTTTCAGAGAGATCCTTGATTTAGTTATTTTTCTCAGTGGTAGCTTGTGCATGAATCTTTTCACTTAAAGCTGGAACCTTAAATGAGAATGTCTTGTCACTTCAAAGGAGAATGTGGTTTCATTTTTAACTTTTCCATTTTAAGGATGGAATCCACTTCTAGGTGGGAGCAGGTAAGAAGGAGTTAAAATGTACTACTCTGTAGTAGCTGTGCCTCAAGTACAAAAAAGCTGGGTCACTTGGAGGCTGGCAGACAGCAAACTGAAGCAGTGGAGTATTTCATTGCCCAGCTTGTTATCTGACAGCTTACACTGATTTATTGCAACTTGTGTAGTGCAAGTCAGAGGAAAAGCAGATTTTATCTTAGAGATACTTGCTGTATCTGTGTTAATTGGAATGGGACTGTCAGATACACTTTTTTAAATTGCAGCTCCTAGTTTTTCTTTGTTTCCCATTTTCACTGTACTCGCACTGTATAGGGGCAGCATAGCAGACTGACAGATAGGAGACTCAGTGCAGTGTCCTGAGGTGCAGAATGGCACTTCAGATACCCATCTTTATTACCTCTTCATCTTTAGGTTATCTAGAGTTATCAAAGTCTTGTATCACTTAAGGAGATTTACCAAGAGCAATGCAGTGTTTGCCCAGCTTTCTCTGTAGGCTGATCTGGAGCTCTGCCTGAATCTTCCCCTGCTAATGTGCCTGGAAAATGAAAACAGGGCAGGGAAGAACTGCTCTGCAGGGGGACCTCAGGAGTTGTGCTCGATGCTCTGAGTACAGACCTAACAAAGTGCAAAGTAAGTGTTGAAGTAAAGCACCTGTGAATTATATTTGTCCATCACAATGCATCTAGAGAACTGCAAGTTGTCAAAAATTGAGAGTCATGGGAGAAACATTTCCCAGAAAGCTCTTTGGCAGTCCATTTCCCTGACAAAAGTTAGCAGTAATTTCTTCCCACCTGCAGCATCCATCCACTCCTGGTTAGCTGAGGCTTTCTCAGCTTTTTGTCCCTTAGATGTTGGTAATGGGATAGTTGATCCATTCCTTTTTTTCCTTTTAGCACTTGACAGTACTGTTTTGGATTTTTTCCACTTAAGTGCAGCATCCTCATTCTTCACTTGTAGCTCCTTTCTTTTTGTGAGTATAAGCCACTGGTGGAAGTAAATAGGCATCAAAATAGTTTAAAGTAACCTTGTATCCCTTGACAGCTTGAATATTACAACATGAGTGCTGCAATTGTGGTAGTCTAGGAGAGCAGTCACAAGTCATTTATATGTGTAAACCTGTGTGACATGAAGAAATTCATAATTGACTTATCCCTCTGCTAAGGGCACTCCAATGCAATATCCTTGTCCTAATAGTTAACACCCTCTCTGAGACTTAACCACTTTTTTTGAGAGGTCTTTATTTGGGATTCCTCCATAAGATGTTCTTCTATTACAGTTGCATTGCACTGGCACTCAGCAGCTGTTATTGAATTGATAGCAGGGAAACTCCAGATCATGAGAAGCACTTATGGCAGCTAGATATTTAAGCTGAGCTGCTTCTCTTAAAGCAAAGTGTGCAGCACTGGTTGACTTAACCCATGTGCCCTGGGAAAGGCCGTACTCTCCCTAGCAAGCAAAATGTGCGTGCTACAGAAGGTACCCTGAGAAAGAAGTACTGTACTGATTTCTACCACCTCCCACCCTCCAATACTGCACATATTTTCCCATATGGTCAAAAAGATGTTTTATTATCTCTGCATGGATCACTTGTGTTTGTAGACACAAGCTTGGTTGTATACAAATCTGCTAGTGTAGAAAGAAACTGAGCAATTGCTGTGATTCCTATATTTCCATTATAACTGTAGTTATACTTACATTGCTGTCATGAGTGCTACTTGCATTATAAAGGCATAATTGAAACTTAGTTTTTAAAATCAAGCCTTAGGCTGTAAAAGGCTTACAAGGCTTTTGTTTATTTTTTAGAGTAATAGCTATAAAACCATATAACTGGTACCTGTCTTCCTACCAGTCATGCTGTTTTCTGCACAAGTGGATAAATGTAGCAATTCCTATAAAAATATAGTTTTGTATGTTGATGTTTGCAGTGTACTTACCCATGACAAGCACAAAATTACTGGGAATATACGTTAGACAGACAGTATTTTTTGAATGGCTTTCCTTAATAGGGAACGAACTCATTCAATGTTACTTTTTCCTCTAAAAATGTTAGTTTGTTTCTCTAAAACACTAAGTTTGTGATTAGATTACTCTTTCTAATTTTTATCTTTCTTTAATTAATTGCAAGTGGTAGGTAAGAAAATGCGTTCTTCTGCTCATCTTCATCTGAAGCTTCATGTTTGGAGACAGTTTGTTAAAGTTTTAACCTAGTGAAACGTAAAGCAGTTTACAGAGAAGTTAACCAGTTGCACTGTTTTGATAGCTGCACTTGTAGAAAGAGGCACTGTTAAAAACAATTTATGTCTTAGTTGAAGAGTATAACTATAGCTTTCAGGTATAACCTGAAGTCATGTTTCTGGCTTAGTTGTAGTTCAGCTGCTAAAGCTTGTTTGTGTTTGTATAGATATCACTTCCCTTAGAATTCTTGTAAGTTGGGTAAAGCATCACTGTAGTAGAACTAGGGAAAAAATGGTATATAGGCAAAAGTACAGTTAGAAAGAACCATTCATTTTCTGTATAGCTTTCAAAACATTACCCTTGTCCTCTGAAAATAAAATATCTCTGCACAGAAAATATGTGCTAATCCTTGAAGCATTCAACCATTGTTCTGGGATTCTTAATGTGGGATTGGGTGTTTTCAACCATATAAAGATTGTGTTTATAATGCTGACGTTCTGGCATATATGAATGGTTATGCAGTTGAGCCCTGACAAATCTTTCTGGGTCATTATAAAACCATACTTCCCTGCTGGAAATTGCAGTTTGTGTGGCTAAGTCATGAAAAAGAGCCAGATTGCCACCCCCAGCCTCTCAGTTACTGCTTGTGGTGGTCTGTGCCTCAGTACAATTCCATGCCAGCCACCAGATCAAAAGCCTCAAATGGCCAGTGGGATAGCTGAGATGTGGACGTTCATCCAGATCCCCTGCCTTGCTAGACAGGGAGTAGCCACTGGATGGGGAAGCAACTCCTTATCTGTGGCTGCCTCAGGACCTGACCACCTTCAGCTGCCAGTTCTTCCTAGGTGTGGGCAGCACATACAGTCTGCTGGTGCTGAAGAATGCACTGCTTATCTCAATTAGTACTTATTTAAACTGAAACCACTCTTGAAGTAGATCAAGTAGTGCTTGACTTATGTGTTTATACAAGCTGTCATAAAGAAAACTATGTTGTATTCATAATTTTCAAGTGAAAAATAAAAAAAACCTTCTTATTTTCTGAAATGAGAAGCTTTTGCAATGTGGTAAAAATAGAAGTGTTGAGTAGTATAAACATCTAGGCTGCTTTACTCTTCCACAATGAAAGGTCTGCATCTTACAAGTTACAGATTTTTGCAAATAGTTCTTGATCAAAATTAATTCCGAAACAGAACAAGTTAAGACTTTTTCCTAGTCGTTTTTGGTAGCTTTTACTCATTTCTAGGGTTGATTGTTATTCTGGTATTGTTGTAATGATTCAAAAATGCATTTCTTCATGATTTCTTGTATCTTTTTGAAATTAAATCCTACAGATATGAGCTACAGATTCACAGTATGACGTTCTCAGTGGGATACTCAGGAACTCAGGCAGCTGAGTGGGGTCTGGCTGGGAGTTTCACAGCCTGGATTAATAAGAACAGATGGTAGCCATAAAGAATGACTGAATATGGCTAACTAATTCTGGGTTGTTGGGAAGTGTTAACTGACATCTGTAGTGCTAGGTGTGGTCATAGGCTTGGAAAGTTGCTAAGAACTTTGCTTCACATTTTCTGTATAATTATCATTATTATTTTGCCTCTGGTTAATTAAATCCCACTCTCTCTTTCTGACTTTGTCACTCAAGATAGATTTCCTTTTAACATGTTTTTTTAAAATTTTTATTATTAGTATAACCTTGAATAATCTCAAAATAATTTTGGATAGAAGAAGTTATTTAAGAATAGTTTCTTCCCAAAATGAGCTGTTCCATAGATAGCGCTAATGTTGAGGCTGAGTTGAATAGGATCCCACAGATGAAGTGGTTCTAACACTTAACATCATAGAATATCCTCAGTATTTTTTAAATTACTGCCTGTTTCTTATTAAAGATTACTGCATTCTTTTTGTAACTGCTGAACTGTTTTCTTTTAATAGACTAAGTAAACTAAGCTTTATTTTAATAAACTTTCACACTAGCCTCTAGGTGGTTCATGTCTGACTTCCCTCAAGTGTCATGGCTCACTTTTTTCCATTTCATAATCCCCAGTTTCCAGATTAAAAATATTCCTTGACCTAAAGAATTGCAGTGTAGGAAAATCAGTACTGTGATAAATAGTCCCTCCTTGATTATGCTTTGTTGAATATTCATATCTCTTTTCTCTATGTGATTACCCTAGGCTGTTTTTCTGAGATACTGTCCTGGAGATGCCAGGGAAAGGCCTTAACACTTTAATTATGGAGGAATTGTATTCTGTGTTGGCATGTTAATTTTTTTTTTTTTTTTTTTTTTAATGGGCTGGATTTATTTCTGTATCTTTTGAACAAGAGAGAGCTTGAAATTTAAAATTACTCTCGTGGAAGGCTAATGCTATCTTCTTGGGGCACTGCATTTACTATATGACAGTTGTGGTTGTTTCTACTGGATGCAATTTGAGGTTTTCTTAAGTGAAGAAGGATTTTGTGGTTTTGATCCATACTGATAACAGTGAAAAAGCCTTCTTGTGGTCATTGGAAAGAATTATTTATCCAGGCTCATTAGGATATGATTGTTCTATAAATCTGAGACAATATCAAATAGTGAGTAGCTTCATTTGCATTTATTTGGATTGCTCTGGTCTTGACTCCTTCAGAGCTGGATGCCAGATAGGGTTTTGGTTATAATTACAACATTGCTCACATGGATTTGGGCTGGTGGCTAGTTAGGGACATAAAGGTCTGGAAATGCTTAGTCTGTTAGATGTTCAACAGCACAGGTTCTTCAGTTATGATGAACCAGCTCTCTACAATTGGGTACATTAGTGTTAAAATACCAGATTTAAATGAAGGCTGTGGATGCTGGACCTCCGTTGTAGAAGAGATGCACCTAAGTCTGTCCATTACTGTGATCTATGTTCTCATGTGGTTTTAGTGCTGCTGGGTTGTCCCACTGCCCTTGTGCATTTCAGTGCTCTCCTGTAGCTTAGTACAGTTGTACCACAGCTAAGAAATAGTCTTCTACTAAACTGATGTAGAGGAGATACTAAATGGGAAAGTGTGCTGCCAGTCATCCTTGAAATAACTTTCAGTAACCAGTTATAAACTGCTGATAATGCCTTTACTAGATGTGTGCAGTGGGTGGGAAGCCTAGATACTAGAGGGGACTTGAGATTTTACTGATGTTCACACTCAAAAGCTGTGCAATGAATATTTTAGCTTTATCTGCTAGGGAAATGGTTAGTGTACTAGTACAGCATTCAAATGCACTGCTTTCTCAAGTATTTCCTATTAGCATGTTTAATAAGGCACTCTGTTATCCCCTTAGGTTGACTGTCATTACTGAAAGCTGGAGTGTTAACTGTAACAGCACAAAAGGACTCTATGAAACAATTAAAAGGCTTAATTTCTGATTAGGTTGAGCAATATAATTGTAATATGTTGTGGAGCTGTCTGTAGACTAGGAGGTGGCTGATTGTTGACAGCTCCTGTATGTGTGTTTGTGAAAGCTAATGGTCTTTAAAATAAGTATCATTTGCAGTTAAAATGTATCCCTTTTGTCAATGATGGATTTCCTTTCTCCACAAACTATTTAAATCGATTCTTCTTTGGTGGTAAAGATTATACAGTTACTGTAGAATTTTTCAGTTCTTTCAGGAAGTTAAGCAGCATGTTGCCCCTGTCCTGTGTTTTACTACTCAGATGTGAGCAATGTTCTAAAATTATCAGTTGGCAAGAAAGCTGGTTTTGTCAGAGTAAAGCAAAAACCTTAAAGTATAATTTTGAGGGAACACAACTGAAAGAAAATACTTGATTAAAGTCTCTTTGTCTATATAATGTGATATACTTCTGGGGTCAATCGTATTTCCAAGGCACTAAATTTAGATTGCATGTCTAGTATCCAAGATGTAGGAAGTTTACCAGATTTTCTGCAAAGTTGCTGTGTGAAAACATTAGCTCAGCTGTAGGTTGGCAAGTTTCCCACTGTTACTTTAGGAGTCTGCTGTTTACTTATACTTCCCTTGCAGCCCCACATAAAGTTCACCTTTACTTTGTATTCAAACTTTCTGGTAGCATAGCAACCTCTGCTAATATTTAATTCCTTATTCTCTTTGCCATAAACTTGCTTCTTCATCAGGTTGCCTCCATAAATCCTCTGTCTGTGAAATCACTTGCTGCTTGGAATCCTTACTATTAACACAAACCATTACAGGATGCTTCTTAATTAAGTGAATTTTAAAGTTGGTAGCATTTAAGCTCAACATTTTAATGAAAATTTGTTCTTGCAAGATATGTGAAATATTTTACTTTGGTTAAGTACCTCAGTGCAGCTTTATATGTTAGTGAAGGATATTCTGAAAGGAAACTTTTTAGTTTCTGCCTGCTCATTTGGAGCTTCTAACTAGACAAATTTTTGTAATAAGCTGTATATGTTCTTTGTTGTTAATAGAGATGAATTGCTGAGTTGCTGTACTCTGAAATAGGATCAGAGATTTCTTTGCACCATTTTTATGATTATTTCACATTTTAATTTTAGTTTCCACCTGGACAGTCTGGAGTCCCTTGGTGATTCAGGTCACTCCATTGTCATAACTGTGTCCTGTCTGTGGGCTGGTACAGTCTGCTGAAGTCATTGTGAACTGTTTAAAGGAGATAAGTGGTACAACCCCCTTAAGAGGCAGGTGAATATCCTTCTAGCTGGTTGTATTCCCTGGTTTGCTTGGTTTTCATGCAAGGGGTCATCACAAGCTGGACAGAAGGAACAGAACCATGATACAAAGAGACACCAGTTCCTGGATGTGCCTCCTTAGCACTTCTAGTTAACCATCAGTTCTTTTTATTACTAAGCATGAAAGACTCATCAAGTTGCAGCAACAACAAAAGTTGGTCAGGAACCCTTCCCTGTGTTTTTGCTGCTCCTGACACTGGTTATTGGCTGATGCTAGTGAAAAGACTGACACTTACATTCCTACTACATTAGAGCATCTTTATTGTGCTAGGAGTAAAAGTGCATCTCATTCAGTATCCTGTCTCCAGCTTTTGTTGCTCATTTATTGTTTTTATGATGCACCTTCCCTCCTATCTGCAGGAGACATGACAGGAGCTGTGGTGGAAGTCCTGATCTGGACAGGGTACATTTATATCTGTCTGATCTTACAAAAAGAAGTTTTAAAAATTATTCCATCTCCTTAGCATGAATGCTCAAATACATTTTATAAACAATAACTTGGATTCCTTTTTTAGTCCTAGTGTTTTCTACTGTAATCTTATTTCTTAAAATATAAATCTAATTATTATAAGAGATCTCCTTCATTGACCTTTTTACTTCTATTGTCAGTCGGTTTGTTGACTTAATTTCTGAACTTTTTAATGAATTCTTTATGATGCTTATGTGTTCACACTGGAAATACCTTTCTGGATGATGTAGTGATTCTAAGATGTCTTTTCACACCTCTGGTCTATTGATTGTCTTAAAATTGAGCTGTGTACAGACTTGTCTCTGCTTTCTACTCATAAGTCTGCAGATTACAGTAGGAGCCCTAGTAATTAGTCTCCTAAGTGATTTTAGGAGTGAAAAAAACATTTAATATGATGGTTTCAGCCCATTATGTCATCTGATGCTTTCTGTATAATAATTAGATGCATCTTCTGGTCAAGAGTTAAGGAACCTTCTGTTAAGTTTTTTCTAAGCTACATCCTTTAATGAGGACAGAAAGTTCATGCCTTGGTTACTCAAGTGAATAAAGACTGGACTTGCCTGCTCTCTTTTCTCATATTTCACAGCTGTGGTGAACAATGTGGAGCTTCAACCTTCCCTGACAGATTTCCAGTTAATTGTTTTCATCTTCTTTTTCTCATGTCTTGTCACTTATCAGCTCTATTAGTTAGGTGGTAATATACTTGCCTGCAGCAAGAATCCTTTATTTGGTATGAGCAGTTTAACAGTGAGAGCGTATTAGAAAATGTCATCTAAGTGTAAATGAAAGCATTTTCATATGAAGGATTAATGAAAGATTCCATTGCAGCTATATTTGTTTTGCTAGGAGAGTTGTTCTTTTTTTCCAAATTTCTTTAATATCTGAATATTAAAATAATTACATAACAAATACTGGTTATGTGTTTTAGAGATCTTTATACTTGACTAATATTTAATGCCTTGCTTCTGACTATGCCTTTTAGAAGAACTTACTCTCCTATGTTCTAGTGTGTCTTAAATGGAAATCAGAGGAAGAAAGTCTGCAGAACATCAATGCATTCTAAGGCAACTAAAAGCAAATGAGTAATGTAAATAACACTTGAGACTCTAAAACATTACTTCTTTAAAGTCAAATTATTTTTTCCCTTATTTTGATCAGTTTCAGAATAGCCATTTTTTTACTCCTGCTGGTTTTTTCAAAAAGAACTTTGCTTTTGTGTATGAATGCTTGCTGCATGACAGTCAGGGAAAGGCTTTCTTAATTGCCTCCTCCTGTTTCCTGAAACCTCCTGCTGCACTCTTTCAGCCTCAGAGTAGCAAAGCATGTTTTTGATATTGAAATGATAATTGAATATATGTAACAAATGTGTCTTCTGAATTGAGATTTATGCTTGAATGTTTTGAACCTGTAGGTTTTGGGACACACAGTAGAAGAAGTAAGGTCTGAATAGAAATCCAGAAAGGCTATTTTAGACAGCAACATTGTGAACACATTTCTCAGGGTGAGACAGCTGGCATGGAAGTTGCAGAGTTACAGAGTCATTTTGGTTGGAGATCCACACGTTGAGATGATAAAGACCTAACTGAGCATGGTTCTGGGCAGCCTACTCCAGCTGCCCTTGCTTGAACAGCGGTTAGACTAGATGGTTTTCAAATGTTTCTGGCAATCTAAGCAATTCTGTTTGATTTTGAACTAATACTCTAAATCCTTAGGTTTCCCTAAGAAATCTTGTGCTATATATTGCAGGTTTCATAAAAAATAATTTCAACTATTATATTAATGCCAGCTGAATAGCTGGTATTACTGGCTAGCTTATGACAGGACTGTTGAGGTGTGGAAGCTTTCTTTTCTCTGTTTATTCCTGTAATCATCAACTTGTAAGAAGAATGCAGCAGAAACAATAAATCTGTTGTCATGATGCCTCTTGTTCAAGACTTTTTACAAACACACGTTAACTTTCATACCACCCCTATGTTATGCAACAGGTTTTGGTTTTACCTCTAAGAAGCTGCAGCTGCTGGTGGTTCTAGCAGTGTCTCAGGGCTGATGAACAGCGGTGAACATCCCTGAGGGCTGCTGGTCTGGACAATGGTGTGGCTCTACTTTTTGGATGCCTGAGAAGCATTTTTACCTGGCATGATTAGAACAAGATTCATCTGCAGGTCCTGTTCAGAATCGGTCTTCATTAAGTATTGAAGGGAGGTAAAAGGTAGCTTTTTTACAAAGCATGTCTTGATTTTGGTTGGGCACATCTTTCTAACTGCTTCCTAGTAAAAACCACATGCAGATGTTGCCATCTTGGCTTCTCAAATTAGCTTCACTGCACAATTATGTCTGTCAAAGATACATCTTAGCATATAGTCCCACTGAGCCTATAGGAAGATGGCCACACCCACAGTAGGGAAAGGAGCTTGGGCATTAGAGGTGACATACCCAAGGCAGAGGGGTGGCTGGGGGAGCAGGAAGGCCCAGCCTCACAAGGCCAAGGCTGCCACAGCTGTAGGGCCCTGCCCCCCTGCTCCACTGGCAGCCGCTGCCTCGTGAAGTCCTCAGTGGCTTTTGTTTGCAGCAACTGAACACACTCCTGTGCTTTCTCATAAAGAATTTTCTGTTACATATGTGCAGTCTCCGTCACTTCAATTGTCATTATTTCAAATACTGATGTGAAATATGGGAGAGAAATACCCCTAATGGTGGGCTGGGTCTGAAAATTCACTTTTCTGTCAAATACACAAAGGACTATTTGAATGCTTCTTTCCATGGTGCATTCTGGTTGGCTTTGAAAATCGATTGAATAAATTTTTAATGCTCTTTTTTCTTCCCCTGACATTTTATTTGGGTTTTTTTGTTGTGTGCCAGTTGCTCAGTCGATAAGAGGAGGAGGCGTTGGCATGTCCTGGGAGGCTCTGCCGGGAACTGGGTTATCATGCTGAGAGGCTGCTGTGAGTGTTTACCTATCGCAACAAAAGATCATCTCATGCCATTTTATTATTAAACAATCTGTATTTCTCGCTTTTGGAGGCTCCCAGCAGTCCTGTGGAGCTAACCTTGTTGCTAAAGATGATTTTGTGCTCTTAGTTTGGTGAGTCAGCCGGGCAGTGGGGCTCTGGCTGAAGGCTGTGCCATCCCATGATGAAGCCCTTTTACACAAGCCAGGAACCATAGCTGTGCTTCAGAAGCATGTGTATGCTTTTAGGTGACCCCATTTCTTGCTGGGGCTGTGGCACTGGCCCATGCTGGAGTGGGGCTGTCTGTATGGAGCTGGTGGAGCTGCCCGAGGCTGGAGGATGTGTCGTGTCTGATGGTGCTTGACTGCGTTCAAGTTGTATCTCAGCTGACTTCAGTCAAAATATGTTTTTGGGTGGCTGCTGCCAATGTACTTCCAGTTTCAACTACAAAGTAAATCACTGTTGATTGTCAGTGTTGGTTCTTGTAAGCAAATAGGGATTTGGACCACCAAAACAGGTGCTGCACCCAGGTGTGCTCTTCATACACTGTTGAACTCTGTTTTTACAGTTTGTGTGTGTTCCTTGTGGACACTTCTGTCTTTTGCACAAATGACTCATCACATAGTTAGTAGGAAATATTACCAGTGTTAAGACAGAATAAAAAACAGCTGCAGTTTAGCATTAGTCCTTGTTTCCTTATGGTGATAGAGTTTTTTTGCATTGAATCATAGAATGGCTTGGATTGGAAGGAACCTTAAAGATGATGATCCTAATCCCCCTACACGGGCAGGGAGGCCACTCTCTAGATCAGTTTGCTCAGGGCGCAGCCAACCTGTACTTGAAATAATACATGGAATATTTTTAAAGCAATTCAAGAGACAATTTGTTCTATAACAGTAGTGAAATTACACAATAATAATAATGATAATAATAATAATACTTGGCCTTGTTTCTATTCTTGGCTGTGGAAACCATGCTAAAGTTCTTTTTAAACAGAGTTTTGTGAACACCTCATGTATTCAGTTAGTCACTTTGACTTATGTGTACCTACTTGGATCATAGCACCTTTCTTTCAAAACTATAGTTGTATTTATCCTCTATTCTTTCATGAAATGTGAATTGAAGAAAGTTATTCTTTGTATCATTACATCAAACCTTGAAATTCCAGTACAGCTGCTAGTAACCATTTACTTTGGGTGTGCTTCTAGAGTTCGTTAGTTGCATTTTCTTTGTTTTCATCCTTTGAAAGTTAGAAATCAAATTTGTCCAGCTTATTCCATTTAATTGTGTGGGGTTTTTCCTGGAATAGAATTAATTTTGTAAACACAAAGTCCTAAGTTTAAATCCAAAATACAGCCCATACTGGCTGCTATGAAGAATAGTAACTCTACCCCAGCTGAAACCAGCACATTCTTCACCCCTTATTCCATCAAGATACAGTGCATTTGTATTACCCAGGAACTCCCTTCCCATTCTTTGATATAATATGGATATCATTCCCATAGTCTATGGACCACCCCTCTGAAATGTCTGTAAAGTGTCCATAAATATCCATTGAGTTCCTTTAGTCCATTACTTTGGGCTCCATCTGTTAGAGTCGTCACTCAGGGCAGGAGAGGTGGTGTTTTCTGTGGAGTTACTGGGCACCAAATCCAGCTCAGTTTGGGTCACCACTTGTCATGCCCAGCCTTGGTCAGCAACTCAGCCCTGTGTAGCTGCTTGCTCACTCCCTGCTGGTAGGGTGAGGGAGAGGACTGGAAGAGTAGAAGTGAGAAAACTTGTGGGCTGGGATAAAGACAGTTTCATAGGTATAGCAAAAGCTACACACATGAGCGCAGCAAAACAAGGAATTCATTCACTACTTCCCACGGGCAAACAGGTGTTCACCATTTGCAGACAAGCAGGGCTCCATCACGTGTTACGGCTATTGGGGAAGACAGACTCCACAACTCTGAATGTCCCCACTTTCTTCCTTTTCCCCCTAGCTCTACATGATGAGCATGATACCATGTAGCTGGAATATCCCTTGGATCAGTAGGGATCAGCTGTCCTGGCTGTGTCCCCTCACAACTACTTGTGTGCCGCCAGCCTCCTTGCTGGTGGGGTGGGGTGAGAGGCTGGACAGGCCTTGACTCTGTGTAAGAGTAAAGAAAACATCCCTGAGTCTGTTTCCAGTACAAATCTAAAACATAGCCCAATACTAGCTACTGTGAAGAAAATTAACTGTCTCAGCCAAACCCAAAACAGTATTTTATGATGAAAAAGTAATGTAGTATCTCTTTCGATTTTATAACTGTAACTGAATTTATTCTTGTAGGTGTAGCATCTATGACTGTGCCAGTGTACATCGCAGAAGTGGCTCCACCACACTTACGAGGCAGATTAGTCACCATTAACACTCTCTTCATCACTGGAGGGCAGTTTTTCGCAAGTGTTGTCGATGGAATCTTCAGCTACCTCGGGAAGGATGGATGGAGGTTTGTGAGCCTTCCTTGCTAAAAGCAAGCTGGCGTAATTGTGATTTGGTAGACAGCTATTATAATTCTTTTTGAAAAAACAGAATTTACATAGAAAATGGTAAAACTGTATACTAAAATGGAACTTCAGTAATTAAATCTTGCCAAAATAGATCCATACTGCTTTCGCTTAAGCTTAATATTCACAATATGCACAGGTTTTTTGACTTTACTAAATTTTGAAGTAGGAGAGTAATAAATATGCATCACAAGTGTGAATGATTGTCATGATGTTTATGAAGGTAGCTTGCCTTTTGCATTTAGAATAATTACATGCTGATTTTTCAAAAGGCAAATTTCCAGTAAATGATATGTGCAAGATAGAGGTGAATTTTGAATATTCTTAATCTGAGCAGTGGTAGTCTATCAGAATTGAAGGATATTGTAGTATAAATTTATAGTTAAAAGTTTATGTTATAAAATAATAAAAAACTATTTTCTGGGCAGCACAAACCCAGTTCTTTCAGCCTCTTCTTTATGTCACATGCTCCAGTTGTGCGACTGTCTTAGTGATCCATTGTTATTCCTGGTTTGCAGCTTTCTCTTATATTTGTAGTCCTAGTTTTTTAAGTGCAGCATGGTGAGTTGAGTAGTGAAAAGCAATTGTTTCTGCAGCCTGCTGTCATGTGCTGGGTGACTTTTGCTAAGGCAGTAATGCTGTTTTATGTATGTGCCAAGTACTGCTCTGCTGGATTGAGTGAAGTCAAACATTCTGTGAAGAAACAGGCTATCACCTCAGTGATGAAGTATCCAAGTATTCCAGCTGCAATGCTGGAGCTGTTAATTGAGGATGGTGTGCTGCCCTCAGGTAGTTTGTTGCAACCTAAGGCTAAGCAGGGAAGAGTACAGATCATCTGTCCCCTGGAAGGAGTGGCCAGCAAATGCGTGGAGAAAAATCACAAATGTTTGCTCCTGAGTCATTACATATAAGAAGGAACATTACAGCAATTATTGTATCTCTTACTGACTGAATGGCTAAGCACTGGAGTGCTGCAACAAACAATAAGGAACTTTAATTTTTCTTGGCTCTGCTTGTTCTTGGAAATGCTGGATATTAAATTAAAAATAAACCAAAGAAAACAAATCTTTAACGTGATCCTTAGGTTAGCTTTATAAACTCTGCTAATGCCATCTTAATAGTATTGCAGCAGTATGTCAGAGAAGGAGATATGTTACAGCAGACTTATTAAATTTCATGCTGGATTTTTTCAGGTCTGCTAGACATCTGGCTTCAAACGCAAAGTCTTGTAATCTGTATAGGAAAGAACTATATTAGATTTCTGAAAGCTGGCTCACTGCATGAAATGTCTAAAATTGCCTGCTTTTACTCTAAATTGATTATATCAAAATGGCTTGCTCCGAAAATTACACCAGCTCTAGAACTTGCAATGGATGGTCTCTCTCAACTAAATATTTTCTTTCTGGCCTGCTCCTTTCACTCAACTTTGACCAGAATTTTGCAGATTGGAAACTAACTTTAGTGAGGGAGCACTGTCTGTACATTTCTTTCTTATCTTGCCTGTGATAAACGATCCAGTACTGTCCAACTGGTAACTTTAACAGGCTGGATCAAGATTTCAGGAGCCTTGATTGATTTTGCCTCCTAAGAAGATTGCAGGCACCCAACTGCTTAGTTCTGGAGGTTCTGCTGCATTTAAGTGACTGATGGGCTTTGGAGGAGCAGAAATTTAAGTAACAGGAGTCTGAAGGACTAGGTCTGTGTACTTAGATGCATTAAAACATAGTTTTGTGTGCACTTTGAGAGGATGCAGCAGTTGTTTTTAATATCTATGGGTTGGTTTTACTCTTCATTTGAAATAGAGAGGGCTTTCTAAATACCACTCCAATGAAGATATTGAATCTACAATTTGGTGAGCTTCAATTGTCTATGTAGTTTGTATACAGCTACCAAAATGTTTGTGGAGAGGGAAGAGCATAGGAAGAAATGAGGCCATTAATGAATGAGAGCACTAGTGAATGAGGAGTGAGAACATTAGTGAACTAGTGACACTTTTAGATGACTGAAGACTACTCAGCTAATAAGCCTTCCACAGACTTTGTGGTTTGAATTTATTTTCTTTCTTATGCTTTTCTTTTTTAACTAATAATGAGCTACACAATTTTTAAAGTGTTATCAAAACAAAAGGAGAGCTGCTCACCTAGGTCTTTCTAGAGCAAGTTTTGCTTGCATGACCTTTGGAAATTTTGGCTGATGCTAAGAAGAACTTGAAGGCTCAGCTGGGGGTGGGAAGACTGGTCTGCGTGCACATCATCCTGGAATGACCATCCTCTTTGGTTTGCCTTTTGGGTATTCTTTTACCATTCTCCAGTTTTCTGCCTACTGTACTGCCCATGTTTATCTTCATTAAATCCAAAAATGCCGCTAAGAAAGTAATTTTCCATTTTTACTCAAAATGCATTTGGACTTGACAAATACATTTGGTTCATTGCCCTAACATAAGGTTTTCAATAATGGTTGCACTCTCCTTCCTACTCAATTAGCAACCTCCTGCATGCTTTATAAAAAGATCCAGGTGAGAAACAGCAGAATCACCTGTGAAAGCCTGCATCCTGGGGTATGGAGAAAGGAGCTAGAGGAGAGATTAGCAAATCTCCTTAATCTCCTCACTGATGTCAAGGTGTGAATCTGTTTATGAGTACAGGCTGTCTCAGTATTCAGAGGGACTGGTTTCTAGAGGTATTTTAATGATTATATCTATCCACTGATGTGAAACCCATGATAACTGCAATAATGTAAAGGTGACACCAGCACTGTTTAAAGTCTTTAATGAAAGTGGAAAGAACCTGGGGGAAGTGTAAATGAGAAAAAGTCAGATTTAAAAAGCAGAACAAAATTATACATTGTTCTGCAATTATTTTTATCCTTTTATTGCTTTACTGAGGAAATATAAAACTGTGATGTGTATAGACCAGGGCCACCGTGGAAATTGGTGGCATGCTTGTCTTCCACAGCCTTTTCCCCCACTTGGAATGGAGCAAATAACCCTGCCTGGGTGTTGCCACAGGTGTCAGTGCTGATCCTTGAAAGCATAACTGAGCTTTTACCAGTGGTAATTCTCTGTTGAGTAGAGAACTAGCCCTAATGCTGTAGATAGTAACCCTTGGGCATCTAAAATGCAGTTTTGATTTAAAACCTAACACTTCATCTGACTGAAAATTTAAAAGCAGACTCTAAAAGATCTGGTATAAATTGCTGTGCTGGTGAAATAAACTTTTTTCAGTGTTTCTCCTTATAGTCAGAAATTTTCAAAATTAAAACTGGCAAATGTGTCTGTGTGTATGTACTAATGACCAAATTATGGATTTCTCTCTGGCTGTTTGTTTGTTTTTAATACATCGGTGAAACAAGTAGCAGGATTTCAATCCAATTTTTGTTATCAACAGTACCTGGTTTTCTCCATGCATTTCCTTTCTCTTTCCATTGATTACTGTCACTGAAGAGTTTATCAGTTTCCAAACTAGCGGAATATTTCAGGATTTTTATTTAGTCTGACTTGGTGTCCTCAGGACCAGTGGCACTATAATCAGTGGTGGCAGAATAGTCAAAAAGTCCCTGAGATTTCCTGGAAATTAAGGAAAGGCTCATGTTTTCTAAAATACCTGCAAAATATGATTCTTGCCCCCTTAAGTTACAGTGAGAAAGAATACGAGGACTGGGAGATTTCATCTGTAAATACAGTTTGAGTAACTGTAACTGAACCTTCTCAAAGTGTGTTTTTGTAGGCAAATATTAGATATTTATCTATTTTCTTATTTATTTCCAGGTACATGCTGGGCCTGTCAGCTGTACCAGCAGTTATACAGTTTCTGGGATTCCTGTTTCTTCCTGAAAGTCCCCGCTGGCTGATTCAGAAAGGCCAGACTCAGAGAGCACGGAGAATTCTGTCTCAAATGCGTGGCAACCAGGCAATTGATGAGGAGTACGACAGTATCAAAAATAACATTGAAGAAGAAGAAAAAGAAGTTGGAGCAGGTATGCTGAATACTTGTTGGCTAGTCTGTCTATCAATGAGGAGATAAAAATCAGAACAAATGTTGAAGTTGTAGCCTGTGGGAACTTGATGCTTTGCTTTGTCTTGTCTGTTTTGCTCTGAAGTATTTCATGTACTGGTAGCTTCAAAAATGAAGATATTTCTATGATCCTGCATGTTTAAGTTAGGTCCTGATTTCTTAAGTGGGAGAAGAGTAAAGTTGGGTAAGATTCTAAGTTTATACCACCTATGCTTATGTGAGAATTGATTTCAGAGAATTGATTAGTTTAAAGATGCACTTCTCCAAGAGTGGAAATAAATAAAATAAAGTTTGGTTTCTTTCATCAGTGGAAAAGGCCAAACAGACACCAGGGAGGTCAGAAGGCATTGTACATGCCTCAATTATCCAGAGGCCCTTTCCCAGCAAACTGCATTCTAGACAAGAAGCCTTTGGAAAGATGTACAAAATGAAGCCTGTAATATAGAGATTCTTTTTCTGTAAAAGCAGCTTCTGAAAGTCCTTTTGGTCTGTCCTCATGTTACGATCTGATTTAAACCCAGAGGAGCAAATAAAACTAAGTCCCTGTATATAAACTGGAAAGAACTTTGAAGGTTCAAAGTATTCCCAAAAACGAGATTAAAACCAAATGAGATTAAATGTTGATGCCAAAAAAATTGATATATTTTATTTAATAGTAAGAGAATCAAAGACAAAGAGAAAAGTAGAGACAAGTTTAGAAAAGGCCAAGGTTACTTTAAAAAGCATAGGATGGGTCACCACCACACTGTGCT
>VZTR01016808.1:59869-97833 GCA_013400775.1 Chaetops frenatus | reverse complement strand
TGCAGGATCGGGGCAGGGGTTCCACAGCTCACCGGTGACTGCGACCCAGGAATGCAGGATCGGGGGTGCTCCTCAGGCGGGCGGCCTTGGCTCCTGCAGGCCTCAGGGTATCTCACAGCAGGTGATGGTTGTGGGGAGGGGGAGGGCAAAGGTCAGGGATTCTGTCCCTTGCTTTCTCCTCCACTTTTCGCACCAGTTTTGCCCTGCTTTTGGTGGGCCTCAAGGTGGGCTTCCCACGATCCATACCGCACATAGTTTCCAGGTGTTCAGGAGTGATTATGATAAGCAGATATAATGATGAAGCACTTTTTGGAGCTGTTCTCTTATTATTAGGCTCTTACAACTCAACAGAATAAGGCACATAAATCAAACCCTTTTTTGACTCTTTTGAATCTTTATGTCATATTTGCTCAAAACTTTGTGTTCATGTGTGTACTTACAAAACAAGATTACCATTTGATTGACTTTCTGTACTCTGCAATTTTTTTTTCCTTCTGCTGGAAGTGTTGACCTGGGAATGTCAAGTAAGGCTCTTAACTAAGAGTTACTCTTGATATGAAAATACTGTAACTTCCCAGAAAGCTGGTGGAAAGAAAAATGGATGTTACTTTACATCTGTTTAAATTGAGATTCAGCATCTGATAATACCTATTCTCACTGCCTCACTGAGTTTGTCTTTGAACCTCACAATAAATATTTGTCTGGAAAAGGTTATTTGACACATAGTTGAAGGATTTTCAAAATATTCATCACTAGTGCAAAGCAGAGCTGGGGTTTTTTTCCTCATATTATAATTTTGAGGCTTTGGATACCTTTTTTTCCCAGTTCTTTGGAGTTGGGAAAGGAAGTTCATTAATGTTAATTTGTTAAAAAGATGAAGTGGGTATTCACAGAACAACTTGGCCTTCAGAGTCCTGTGCTTAGGTTCTTCATTCTAATTGGGGATTGGGCTATTCAGTCCTGTGGAAAATTGCTTAATGTCTATACTGAAGTTTAACGCTTTGTAGAAATAAAAGGAACAGGCACTTGGTCTACTCAGTCCCTTGTTTTCCATCATTGGACTATAGGGCATGAACTTGCTTGTCACTATTGAATCTTTTGTCATGATGCTTTTTGGCAATTGTGAAACAAATGTGGTGTTGTAGGTGCAGTAGGACTGACTCCATTGTTAAATCAGACCTCTATATATTTGTAACTTGGACTGGGACACTAATTGTGTCAGCAATCAACAAGATTGTTGTCAGGGGTATGCAGGTCTCTTGGTTTCCCCCATACACTTCCCCAAAAACTTACTGTGTTCTTGGAGTTCAGTTAAATCAATCACATTCCTAGGAGGGACCTTAGTTACAGACAATCAGTGTTTTGCTCTCAGGTAATTTACAGCTTCAGAGTTGTTACCCAAGGGTATTAAAAAAATGAGGGTAGTTACAAGTATATGCTGTCCCATTTTTTATAAATGCTTAGCAGACAGGCATTGAACAGCTATGGTCACTTTTGATTTTGATTATAATTGTACTTATCTCATTTAACTCAAGATGATCGTCATTATTATAAAGAGGTACATTGTGTGTCAGCATGAAGATATTCATTGTAGCAGTGTGGAAATGGATGGTAAATGCTGCTACCCTCCCAAAAGCGTCTCCTGTCAAGAAGCCGCTGGGGTGGGCACACAGGCAGTCCCTCTCGTCCACTCACACGCACCATGGATAGCTCAGCAAATAGAAGGCAGGAACGGTCTCCTGTATAGAGTTCCAGAGAAGGTTTATTGCTCCACAGGCCAAAGGGTTCCAGTGACAAAAGACCAGGAATCAATGGAGTGCTTAGGGTTAAGTATGTGGTCAGAGGCCAATGGTCTGCTGGCACAGGGGCGGTACAAGGGCAGGGCAAAGCACAGTGACCTATAGGGAACATGAAGCGTGGACAATCAGTGATACCACAACCAATGGAGAAACAGGGAAAGGAGAACCCTCTAGAACTAGGGACATATATGAACAATAGAGGTGGGCAAAGCCAGAGCCAATGGGAAGAACAGAACTGAGGTAGATTAACACACCACTGCAGGGCACCACGAGGAAGCCTTTTTCTCTCTCCATAAGTGATGAAGCATTCCTGAAGGCTATGGTAGATTCCTCCAGGACATTGCCCTGGAACTTCCCCTTATAGGCTCAAGGGCCACCACAATACATTGTTTTTGTTACCCTTCTGTTACTTACAGGTGGTGTTAAATTGTAATTGCTTCAATTTCTGGAGGAGTTTTCTGGATCCCCAGTATTGAATTTTGCTTGTGTAGTGCAAAAGCAACTTTCTGTTCATGGTTTCATTGGCAGGTTTTCAGGTATTGACAACTTAAACAGGTGCTTCTGCAAAGACTTTGCATTTTATTTTGCTATGGGTATATTAGCTGTGTGTGTGGGGGGAGGTTGTTTGGGTTTTTTTATCGATATTCATGTAAAACTTTTAAAAATAGTTTCTTCTCTTTGTGGCAGATGGCATTTTAAAATGCTAATTAATAGCAATGACAAATGACTGTAATTCTTATCAGACATTTTGAACCTCATTCCAGTTTCACAAAAAACTTTAATAAACCTGAACTGAGAGTGTGTGTACATGACATTCAAGGAAAGATGACTTTGCAGATTGAAAATCATCTGGCTGGCTTATTTTTAGGTAAAAGTGACTTTTCCTTTCCTGTCTTTTTCTTTCTTGAAAAAAGACAGATGTTCTTTTTCATTGACTGATACACAAGTATCTTTGCCCGTTCCTTAGGACATCACTTTCTAGGTGAAGCTAAGGCTGTGTTTGACTCCTTCTCTGCAAGAGAGTAACACAGTTTAGCCGTAACACATTCTCCAGGCCCACACTAAAGAACGGTAATGCCTTTTGTAACTGTTTCATCAACTGCTCTCATCATGGAGGAGTGAATCATAGGGAAACTTCATCTGTATTGTTTAAATTACTTTAAAGTTTGCTTTAAAAGTGTGTCAGAAAGCTAGAGAACTTAATTGTATTTTTCACATGGTCATCAAGCAGCTTCTGTTTGCAAAATGACAAAAATGTCTTCAGCAGCAAACTTGTGTTTCAGAATTCTTCTGTACAGTTATGGGATACCTGTTCAGTGAATGATTCACATTTCTGTGTCCTTTCCAATACATTCAGTCAAATCAGTGCTGCTGGTACTGCTAAGCAGCTTATATTTGAGCATTTTGAGATTGGCATCAGGAAAATAATGTATCTTTTTGACAAATACTTTCCTCATGACTGATTATGCAAATGACATTTTTTCTGGCAGTCATGGATACTGCTTTTGCGTGCTCTGTTCTGTAGTTACAGTGTGACTTCTGGTGCTGTAACCTTGCATTTTGAGAAGTGGAGTTGAGGGCATTGCATTCTGCAATAACATTCATTGCAAGACAAGTCAAATCTTGGTCATCATCTAATCATCCTCTGTTAACATCAGTTCTCAGATGCTGTAGTGCAAAAACAAGCTGTCAATAGAAAAATTGGAATGAGGAAGATTTTAGAAAAAGAGTGTTCCCCGAGAGTTGTGAAAAGAGAAGTTTATAAGTGCAAAGTGGAAAGGTATAGAGAGGCCTTCCCCTTCAAATAGGTGGTGGATCTTACAGATTCCCCAGTGATTGGCTTAGGTTCTGAAGCCCCATGGAGAGAAAAGGGAGACAATGGTCAGAAGGGGCTTGCAGTTGAGAGAAAGATCAAAGACATTGCTAGGAGAGCATTCTGGCACAACTCTTCCTAGCAAAACAAGTCTGACTCACTGCTGATGAACAGAGGTTCTGTACTGCACCTTAGTTAAAAGTAGACAATCAAATCATGGCAATGCACGTAAGTACTGGCACAGGGGCTTAATCATGGAATCAAAGAATCATGGAATGGTTAGGGCTGGAAAAGACCTTGAAGATCATCTAATTCCAATCCCCCTGCCAAGGGCAGGAAACCTACTACACCAGGTTATTGGGAGCCTCATCTAGCCTGGTCTTGAGCACCTTTGGGGATGGGAAATCCAAAACCTCTCTGGGCAACCTGATCCAGTGCCTCAACACCCCCACAGTAAAGAATTTCTTCTTAATACCTAATCTAAATGTACACTCCTTCATTTTAAGGCCATTCCCCCCATCCTGTCCCTACATGCTCTTGTAAAAAGTCCTTCTCCAGCCTTCTTGTACACCCCCACTACATACTGGAACGCTGCTCTAAGAGCTCTCCAGAGCCTTCTCTTCTCCAGGCTGAACAGCCCCAACTCTCTCAGTGTGTGTTTGTAGGAGAGGTGCACCAGCTGTGTGATCAACTTATTGACCCTTCTCTGGATTCATTCCAGGTCCACATCTTTCTTGTGCTGGAAGCCCCTGAGCTGGATGCAGTACTCCAGGTGGGGTCTCATGAGAGCAGAGTAGAGGGGAAGAATCACCTCCCCTACCTGCTGGTCACATCTCTTTGACATAGCCCAAGATGTGGTTGGCTTTCTGGGCTGCTGGCACACACTGTTGGTTCATGTCCAGCTTTTTGTCCACCAGCACCCTCAAGTCCTTCTCAACAGGGCTGCTTTCAATCCATTCTCCACCCTGTGTTTATGCTTGAGATGGCCCTGCTGCAGCACCTTGCACTTGGCCTTGTTGAACTTGAAGAGGTTCTCATACACCCACCTGTCAAACCTGTCAGGATCCCTCTGGATGATATCCTCTTCCTCCAGCATGTCAACTGCACCACACAGCTTGGTACTGTCAGCAAACTTGCTGAGGGTGTGCTTGATCCCACTGTCCATGTTGCTGTCAAAGGTGTCACCATAATGACCCCTGAGGATTGTCACTTGTCACTTCTCTCCATGTGGACAGTGAGCTGTTGACTGCAAGTCTTTGAGTGTGATCGTACAGACAATTTTTTATCCACGGAATGGTCCATCCATCAAATCCATGTCTCTCCAGTTTTGGACAAGGGTGCCACGCAGGACAGTGTCAAATGCTTTACACAAGCCCACGTGGATGATATCTGTTGCCCTTCCCTTATCCACCACTGCTGTAACCCCATTGTAGGAGGCCACCAAATTTCTCAGGTCATGGGTTTAGATGAAGTAGCTTGTGCTCCTAAGCAAATTAAAATGTGGGATTTGTAATGTTAGTTGTAGAGCAAGCGCTTGGGAGTGAATTTAATGTGGTGGTTTGTGCATAAAAGTAAAGCTGTCTAGCACACCTTTTGTAAAAGTTTTACTGGCTGCCAGTATAGTGCTCACTTCTGACTGGAAGGAAATCATAGCATCCAATTGAGATATTTAAAATAGATTGTTAATTTTCCATATGCCTGACAGTACTACAACATTCAATGCAAACTGGAGAAAAGTATCAGTTTATACTGTCTTTCTGGGAAAAATGTCTGCAGACTGCATGGCTTTTCCTCACACCCCTCCATGTAGCTGTACTCAGCTGTTATGTGCCAGGATGCATGGATGGTATTTCACACAAAATCCAAAGTGATGTGTTTGGTACTCACTTAGCATCTTGATGAAACAAACGTCATTTGCATTAAGACTAGACATTTATTTTTGTGTAGATGAAGGACATGTAACCAAGAATCGTAATTAGGAGAGCAGTGTAATCTCTTCCAGCCTTATTTATCCCACATTTCTCTAACCTGTGAATTAGGGTTGAGATTCTTGACCTTACCTGCTTTGCGTGTGGACATTTACCTTTTGTTATCTGTTGTTAACCCATGTACATGTGTCAGCTTCTGATCATGAAGATGTCTTCTTTGCACATCTTACACTTACTGATTTTGCCACATAAAACTACTGGGGCTCAGCAGTGTGTGGAACCATGCTGCTTCTGTGAAATTCAGTGAGACATTTATAAAATTGATCATTATAATGTAATATTGTTTAACCTTCCATTCTGTGTCTGTACCAGAGTGTTATGTAATGGGCACTGCTTCTAGATTAGATAGTTTCCTGTGTTTTCATTATTTTAATGCACTTTTGTAATAGCTGAGCTTTTTTTTCTGACAGCAAGAAAGATGCCACTCTTTCATTCTTGTAGGCTTGACTCACTTAACTTTTTTTGCTTTATTTCCTATTTCAGCAGTGAGTCAGTCTCCTTTTTAATGTTTTGTATTTCCCTGTTGGAGATAAATGTTTCGTGACAGAAACATAAAACCACCTCATTGCTCTTAGGTTTCAGCTTGTAATTTTATCCATTTAACTGAGAGTTAAAATATGACATTATGAGGCGGGAGATCTGGACCCTCAGTCTTTCCTGGTTCCAGTAGTTCTATTTCTTACACCTTTTCTTCTTAAGTAATATTTTAACTTGTTAGTATTCCTGGCTGTGGCTTTGCCTGGAACCATTTGATATGGATCTTTCTAGGGAGATACTTAGAAGCTTGCAGTGTTTTCATTCTTAATCATAATTCTCCCCTTGCTTCTGGGAGTCCTTTTTATCCCAAGGTCATTGCCTCACATTCTTGATGTTCAAAAAGAGAAAGTCATGTTTATTATTATTGGACATCAGCTGGAATCTTATTTAATGAAATGTGGTAATACTGTGATTCTCTGGTAGGACTGTGCAGATGTCTGAATAATTATACTTCCAGGCACTAAAATCCTTATTTGAAGTTAATTCTTCTTTTATGATAAACAGCAGTTTTTGTTACCTGTAACTATGAAATTAGATGGAAGACTTTGGGGCAAGAGGAAACGAAGGATTTGGGTTAAGGATTGGTTGAAGGAGATCCCAATGGGATCTCAATATGGGTGGTAGTCATGTCAGCCTGAAATTCTTGATTCTGGCAAACCAAATGCCGGGATCAGTTCCAAGTGGGTTTTACCTTTAAGTTTTGTGCGACACTTGGCTGATGCAAGAGGTACCTGAATGGAATGTCTTAGTTTCATTATTGTACTTTAGCCATTTTATATATTTTTATATATATTATGTATTACTTTGTTCCATTAAGAACAAAAATTCTTTCTATATGTGTCTTCATTGGAATTTGTTTGGAGTTGAACCCATTAAAAAAAGCAGTCCTGAATAATTAAAATTCATACAATGCAGGCTCATAAAACATGGAGACATTTGATCTTGAGAAAGTGTAGTAACTGTATTTAGTGTACAATCAGATAAAAAGAAAAAACCTTCTATACAACTTGGCAAGGAATATTGAAAGTATGAATTACTGTATGAAACAATTAATAGAGAGAGATAAGATTTTTAGTTCCTTTTCATCCTTAAAGTCGTTTAAAGGCTAACTTATTCTTGCAAATATGACCTTTGAGACATGTAATTTATAAAAGACATTGTTTTTTGTCTTGTACAAAAATATGACTGCTATATTTTAAAAATAATATGTTGTTTCTGGTATCTTAGAGCTCCGCTTACACTCTAAGAATTCTGCTGTTAGTGTGGTTACCTGGCAGGGTGTTTCAATTCAGCCTTGCTTCAGTGACTTGTACCCAAATCCAATCCCTTGATCTTTCACCTTGGTTTTCGATGTACGTGCATAAAGTGAACGTTTATCTGGAAATGGTGGTTAGTGGTCAGTCTGAAGATCACATATCAGTTGTGTGTTTTGGAACAATCGCTGCTCTGGGTGAATCCCAGACAGATTTCATGTATGGTAGTCCTAAAGGGCAGGAAAAGCAAAACTTGGCAAGACTTCCTCTACATATAGGGAAGCACTGAAAGGCAGGACACTTCCAGGTTTAGTTTTGTTTCTTTGCCCCACTTTAGATCCACTGTGAAATTTCTGGAAGTACACTTAGCTTTGTATTGACAGTGTTAATAAGCATTTTATTAGTTCACAGGTTCTGAAGCCTACAGAAAATTCAAGCTACAAGGGTGCAAAATAAAATTAAAAATACTTAATGTCTTACCAGTTCAACAATAGATTTGAGCATAATGAATTTGCTTTAAGACAAATTACATTATTCACAGATTGAACCTGAATTTGCTGATGTTTGTGTAGTTCAGAACTGCTGCTCTTCTGAGCTTGATTGTGGGACATTGTGTCTGGAAACAATATTGGAATGCATCACTGAACATTCAGCTGCTCTCCATGCTTTGTTTAGGAACAGGTATCTGTTTTGTGAAAAAATAGGTTTCAGAGTGAAAAATTGTTGGAAGAATAAGACTACTAATTAACATCCTTTTATCAGAGGAGGTGGTTCTTCTAAATCAAAAACTGGCTGAAGAGGAGGCCATGAATAAGGGTAGTGGGTTTTGTTTCAGTCATGTCCAAGGGAATAGAAATTTGTAACTTGTGCTACAAAAACAAACAAATCCCTATGCTTCCTTCCCCTGCCCCTTGGGCAATTGAAAATGGAATGATTTCTTTTTCTTTCCTAATATGAGCAGCCAAAATTAGACATTTTTGGCTGGCTTTCAGTGTTAGAATCATCTCTGTTTCATGTTTATTGTCTGTTAGGGATAGCTGCAGAAATTTAAATTTATAGGAAAGTATTTATTTCTTTTAACACAAAACCTACTTGTTTTTAGGCTTAAACAAGTTATTCCAACTGACTTGACCTAGATCAGTTGCTAGAAGCTAATGGCTTCTCACCCAAGTTTCCTTGTCTTCCCAAAGCTCAGTTCAGTGCTGGAAAGTGATAAGCTAGACACATTTCTTGGATTTTCTAGAAGTAGTGTTTAGTTGTATAACTTGACCTGTAATCAAAAGTCTTCTATATAATAGCATAAACTTCAAACAACATTTGTTACATTTACAGTAGTTCCTTCCCCATCAGGGGAAAACCCCCAAAATTATGTGGCATGTGATGAGATTTTGGGAAAGCTGGACAAAAGATTTCTGCAAAATTGACCTTGAAGGGCTTGGGGGGAATATTCTTGGTCAATGAAAAAAAGAAGTAGATGTGTATAACATGAGTAATAGTAAAAGAAACAAAAAAATTAAAGAGTCTGCCAGGGTGCTGGAGGGCAACTTGAGTGTGAACTGGGGTACCAGCTGTGTGATAGCTTGGTTGTGTTAGAAATGGGAAACATGGTTTTGAATTTCCTGCATACTCTTGTGGGAGAGATGGGCACACACTGCCTTCACAGTACATTTACCTTTTGGGACTTGTTTTTTTTTTCTGGCATGATTACACTGTGTCTCATCTGAAATTGTACATCTACTTTTTCTATTTGTGTATATCTTTCTTAAGGAGTAATAAAATTACAGTGCCTCTAGAGCTGCTAATGGTATTCAAGAGCTCAGTTAATTAGAAAAGGGGAAAAAAAAGGCCTGGTTCTTCATCATTTCTCTGCTGAATCTGGCATCTGCACTGAATACACAATTCTAAGTTGAATGCTCCCGCCTGAGCCTCGTGTTTACATGCAATAGGGATTCAGACAAAATATAGTGTTGTGTGAAAATCTTAATGGGTATAGGAGGAAATTTTTTTGTAGACTGCTGAGGAATATTTTTAACACCTTGCTAAGCTTAGTAGTATGGTTCTTTGAGTTAGCTCTTAGAGCAGGTTCTGTGGCAAAAGTTGGAGATAATCTTGCTGCTTCCTTGCTCTCAGACCTTGTGAAGATGAGTAGAAACTCCAAAATAGATATAAGGTTTTTAATAAAAATCTTTATATGTAAATGCTGCAGACAGGTAGGTGGTCAGTCTTTATCTTTTGGTCCAGCTTTAGCCTTTTCAGTACAATCATTAACTTTTTTTTTTTTAAAGTAATGTTTTGCAGTGTTGTATGACCCACATAAGTGCAGGGCTGACTCTTCCTCTGCAGCCTTTTATGTGACAGGCTTTGCACCAGGGTGAAGCTTGGCCCACCTGGCAGCTGTTAATGAGTCTGCAACAGCAGTAGTTTTTATTTGATTCAGTAGTCAGGTGAACACAGTGTTTATACAGCCTGTTTAAATTGAAGTATTTTGTTAATAGGAGGAAACCATTAGAGGGGGAAAAGGGTTATAAACTGTTTGCACTTATTTCTTTTACATAATGCCATGTTCTGTTCCTCCAATATAATAAAGCTTTGTTCTTTCTGGAGGCCTTTACCAAGGTATCGTCTGTCTGATTTTTGTCCATGCCCATCTTTTTCCTTTCCTTTTAAAATAGCAGCTTTTATTTTTTTCTCTCTCTCCTGTTTTCCAAACACATTGTTCTTCTAGCAAACCTGAAGAGTTTGGTTCAGAATAAGCAGCTGTCCTTGCACACTGCCTGATAGTTAATCTAAACTATTCATGCACTGAAAATTTTGGTAAATCTTGTCAACCAATGTGACATCTACCATAATTGGCATGCTGTCGTATGTGGATTATGTTTTGTTTGACTGAAGATGGATTTGGAAAAAAATCCAAACAAAACCTTTACTATTGTTTGTTGCTGTGTATGTTGCTACTGTGATTTCTAAACTACCTGTGCTCCTTTACACAAATATTTTTGAGCTTTCCTTATGTTAAGAAAGAAGTTGTTGGGATTCTTCCTTTGGATAAAAATGAAAAGTTGTATGGTACTTCCATGTTGACTATTTGATTAGAATATATATTTAGGCCTAGTGCTTTCAGCTAGGAGATAGGAAACAGATTCTTTCTTTACATTAATTCTGTTTGACTGTAGTTTTTACAAATGGTGATTCAAATGGTGAATGTGTTTTATTCATAAATTTTTGGACAAGAAAAAGTTAGAATTCTGCTTTCCTTTTTGGGTGTTTGTTGTTTGTTTGTGGTTTTTTTAGTAGTATCCCCTAAGCCATTGTGATGCTCAACAACTGTGTAGTAGTATGCTAGCCTTGCTATTGAGCCAAATTCCTAGTAAAGAGCTTTCACTTTGTGTTATTTCACTCCAAAACAGGAAGGGTGAGCACAGCCTCTTCCTTGTATTATCTGAATGAATATGTCTGGGGGCTTACTTTTTTTGAGGGTGTTTCTGTAAGTGAAGTATTTTCTAGGAATTTTTTACACTATTGTGTATTCTAAAATACTACAAGTCTCCTGGAAAATGTCCATCTAGATTAGAGAAGGTTTATATGGTTGAAACGTGTGTGTGCACAACATAACTAATGCTGCATGAATAATTCACAATGAATAATTTTTCTAATTAATTTAGACTTTATTCTTGCCCTTTTTACTATGAACTCTTCGAAAATTGTGGCTTTCACAAATATTTAACAGCATTTTAATCATATTCTAGAAATACCTGCACAAATAAAGCTCTGATTTGCTCAGTTTAAAACTGAGAAAACAATTCAAGAAAATTTACAAAGAATCAGTATGACTGGTCCTTTTTCACCTCAGTTTTCAGGTTTTCCTATTCCTGAAAAAAACCCACACCAACTTCCCTGCAACAAAATATCCACTCTTACTATCAACAATTCCTTCACCAAAAACCACTTGTCATTTTTTAGCACTTTGTTTTTCCCTCAGGAAAGCACTGTTCTGTTAATTGTCTTTTTCCTATGAGGAGAGAATCACTCCACTGTTCCTGTAGTGGTCAGTTCATGTATGGTTTTTTTCCTTTGAACAGTTAGAATAGTCAGAGGTGAATATTACATTTATGGATGATGGTGGTTTTGAATATTTTTGTTGTTGAGTATTTCTGTTTAAAAAGAAATAACGTTTTCTAAGCCAGTATAATTTAATATCTGTGGATATTCAAACATGTACCAAGAGTCATATGGAAAATGTTAAAGTAGGTCAAAGTAAGTTATCCTGCAGTGCAGCCATGGTGATTTATGAATAAAATTTTTTGTCGCCAATATTGTGAATTATATTTTGAATTTTTTTGTAGCTTAATGTTGGGGGAACTTGAAAAATTTTTCCTTTTTCCAGCCACACCTAGTGAGTATTTAATTCCTCCCTTAGAGAGTGGACTTCAAGCCAAAATTTAGCATTGGTAAACCTTACATGCTGGGTTTTTTCCCCACTTTTTTTGCAAGGAGCTTGCAGAATTGCTGAGAAATTGCTGAGAGCTCAAGTTGCTGCATTGCATGTAACAGCTTAAATATGTTCAGTTGAACACGCTGCATGTTTACTCTGCCTTTCCTGGTGAAATGGCAGGTTTTCCCATTTCACATTTTATTGTAGTGGGTTACAAAACAAGCATCTTCGCTGTAACACACCTTAGCCTTGTTCTGTTGGTGGTTTTGCAGAGGTGGGCAGGTGCTGGTGGGAACCCAGTGCTGATCGTGGAGTGTCTGTGTGCCCAAACCTGTGTGACCTGGGGGCTATGAGGACTTCAGGAACTTCTTTGCGTTGTAGGACAGCACTTTAGTGCTTTACAGAAATAGTTTCGATGTCTCTTTTGGTACTAAAACTGCATGAATATCTTTGTTTTTTAATTAGCACTTAACATCTTTAATTTTTTGTGTGCATTCTCCTTGGTGTCAGTGGCTTTAAATAGAACAAAAATACCATTTTCTTCTATGTGTTTTGACCTGTTTCCTATTTCTTATTGAACACAGAAAGGTTTAATTACAATTATTTAATAAAATGATGCATGACTTCTCTAAACATTGCATTACTATTGAAGTAAAAGTCAGCAAAGGTATACTTGAAATTGGATTGATTTAATTTCATAAATAATTTTAAAGTAATTCTGTCCTTTTTTGTTTATATAGAGTAGATTGAAGTAATCTATTTTCATGTTATTTTAAATACTCCATAACTATCTCATCTAACACAAACCACATGTGATTTTTCATAGTAGCTGAGGTAGATGTAGCTAATGTTAAAAGTATGCAAGTATGGATGTGTAAATGAATAAATTATTTCTTCTCTAGTGTATGATATAGAAAGTAGACAATTGAGCCGGAAGATTTCCTTTTTAGTTAAAGCAAATATACGTTTCTATGGCAATAAAAGCAAATTTAAAATGTAGGTGGTTCTGACTGTTGTTGGTCTAAAATAAAGGTAGCAGTTGCAGAATAGTACACTAAATAGTCAAAAAAGTCCAAGATTTTTATTAAAGAAAAATGCCCCATACTTAATTTTTAAAATTTTTGGATTGTAAGCTCTTTCTTATATATATATATTTTCCCTCCTTTAATTTCTCCTTTTTTTCCATGGTGCGTAGCAAAGATATATATAAAATCTGCCTACATGCAAATCTTTTCTCAAGTAGATTTTATTAAGTAGATTGAGATGGTGATACTTATTATCTTTGCATCTTTCATAATTTAAATTTTTAATGCCTGTGAAGTGATGATTATTTTTAGTAGTTACTCAAGAGACAAGAGGCATGAGAGTCTTTTATCAGAAGATAAATTAAAGCAGTATTTACCAAAGAACCTGAGATTTGTGAGGTGGGTAGGGGATGGCAGGTTGCAAATAAATAGGGTAGAACATAATGATAAGGGTTTATCCTACTCTAGTTTTCAGGATAACAATGGAGACACCATTTCATTCTAGATTAGATTGTTTAGAGTTTCACATCCATTGAAGCACATTATTAAAAGAACAATCCATTATAGAATATCCAAATACCACCTATTCGTGAGTGAGTCACCTCAAATTAATCATCCTATCTGTCATACCTATATCATTCAAGCTGTTTGCTTTTTTTGTGCTCCAAATCTTCCCCAAATCCATAGGCTAGACTACAGAGAACTCAAGATTCAATATCTGTGGAATTTTGTCTTTTTAGGAAGGGAGTATGGGCAGCCTAATTCGTATATTAAAGATTACATTTTGCAGCCAAAATTCCTTGTTAATAAAAGCATAGTGTGCATATATAAAAAACAAGTGGTATCTTTTTGGTCACTTATACATTTTGATTTTTTTGTGCCATACCCTGACGGAACTTTACAGGAACTGAAATTCACTTAGCAGGATGGGAACATATGGTACTAGTCCAAGGTTGAAACTGGGTCTTTCAGTTGATATTAATGTCAGATTTCATAAAGTCTTCTTTTGCAACAACAGTCATGATATTCTTAAAGTTATAGCCTAAGAGTATTTTGTGTGAAAATAGCAACCTAAGTTTGCAGAGATTCTGGTGTTATCTATGAGGTACACAGTGATTTGCCTCATCACAATGGGTGCTCACATGGCTGTCCTTGATAATTCAAATAATTGGTGTTAACTACTCAAATAAAATAGATTAAATATCTTGAAAAGACATAGGGTTTGTGCCACCTGATTGCTGCCTGTGGTACTGGGATGATGAGCTTGTGCTCCAGTTTATATCCAGCAGGAAGAATCAAGACCTAAGGAGCGGGCTTTGGATATCTGAGCTGCCAGGAGCCAAAGAAGCTGTTGGTGTTGAATGCTTTATCACAGAAAACCAGTCAGTTTTATATTATATAAATCTGTGAATAAATGCACCAAATTATGGTTGATGAATAATTCTCTAAGCCTAGAAATAATGTATGTGCTCCAAGGCTGCATCATGATAATATATTGACATACAGTATTAAATGTAAATCTTGGAAATAAACAGAAAGACACATTTTTAAATGTAGCTTCATTTATTCTATATTTGAATACAACTGTAGTGTAACCCAGCAGCATTACACAGGAGACAGAATTTTTTTTTTTTTTTTGTTACTTAGTTATTTTAAGGCAAATTGTTTATATTTTACAAATTTTAGATGTTATCATGCAGCTTAGCATTCTGTTCAGATCCAGGAAACATTCCCTGCTGTCTGCAGCCAGATCTGTTGTGCTGTGAAAGCCTGGCTCAAAATACAAAATATCATCTGGTCTGTGTAGCTCTGTCTTTGATGACTCCTCCCAAATGTGGCTGATGGAGGCCAAGATATTCTCTTTTCAGATGCAGGCAGATACATTAAAATGTGAATTCTGAAAAACCTTCATGGGTCTTTCATGGATGTAGATCCATTTATCAGACTGCAATTTATAATGGATATGTTAAAAGACACTGCATCACAAAAATATTTTAAAATAAGGTCTTCTAATATGCTTTGATTTTATAATTTTTTTTTCTTATCCACTGAAACTGGTTTTCAAATTCAACTGAGAGGGTTTTTTTTAAATGTAGATTTAATAAGCTTGCGCTCTTCTGCCCTAATGATAAACTTATGTTCTTTTCTTCCCTAACTTCAGTACAGAAAAATTAACCAGCAGAACCTGTGTATACTTTTCCCCTTCATATATGTTGGAACCTAATGAAATCTGAAGAGAAATGTTCAATTTTAGCTCTGCAGTTTCAAAGCAGACTTCTTTTATCATGACTTGGATAATTTCAAAAGTCTTCTTTTACTCCTCTGGTTCTTGCTGAATATATTAATTTTATTTGGTGGTAAAACTTTCCCTCTAAGTTTTAAATATTTTTGCAAAGTTAAATATTGTTTTATGCTGAACTCAGTCTTAGAACCAATTTTTGCTTATATTTTGTAATAATGATATCAAGACCTTCAGTGTTATATCAGAAAAAAAATTGTGAGTTCTAATTGTTAGATGTAACAATAGATAAATACTCATCAATTTTGTGCAAATCCTGTATGATACCATATGAAAAAGAGTAGTATTTTGTTGCCATGGTGATAATCACAGTATTTTTTTCCAAGTTCTTTTGTAGCAGCTTATAAGAGTTGAAGTGGCTGCAAAGGGAAAAGTGTTATCTGCAACTTGAGTTCCATTGAGAATATAAGCCTTGAATGACATATAAACTCCTTTTATAATAGAAGGTGCCTTTAGGGCCTAAATTGGACTGATGCATTATAGCTAAACTTTACCTGTAGAATAAACTTGGATTTGACATGTAAATCCATTCAGGAAGGTTTTAAATGTATTTGTTCAATTGGGAGAAAAAAATTGCTAGTGGCTTACTTAAAAGATTTAATTACATGAAGTACAGACTCTTGTTTTTCTTTAGGGAGTGTCTGTGTGGGTTTTTTTTCAGTGATTAATTTTTCTGTGTAATCAGAGCAGAGAATGTTTGGTGCAGCCTGTATGGGCTGGCTATATTTTCCTATGTCATATTTTTTAGTAGCAATGTATAAGAACATCTATTACTACGGTAACTGCAATGCTACTGTGATAACACGTCAGCAAAGTTTTTGTGTTCGGTAAAGTAGCCTGTAATTGTGAGCTACTGGTGAGCCTTAAAACAAGCTTTTGGCCTTTCTTCTCTTTTTTAAAAAAAGCATTTCTTGTTGAACTCTGAAAATTGCACAGTGATGGTGAACTGTTGGGGAGCACAAGATGGAACTAAACTCCTGAATATCTCAGGCAAACCACTTTCTCCTGTTTTCCTCCACTGGAAGTGTTTTGGACAGGGCATGTATTAGATGGGCTGGAAATAAAGGCTTCATTTCCTCTTATAACTCTTCCACTGGATACTGGATAGCCTATAGATAGTGGTTCTTACTCAGCTTCACTGGTGAGAGATCAAGATCAGGTTGCTATTTTTCAGGTTAAATAGTTGAGGCAGTGTGATTTGATTTCTGGTAGAGTTGAGAATAGACTCAAGGTATCAAGTCCTCTGACTTCAGCACATTTCTGAGCACAATATAGTTCACATACTGTAGGTGTCACCTATGAAATGTGCCTGCACCATTTACTATTACTGTTACATGGTATTTTCTAGTGGCAGTAAATATGCTGCCAGATGACTGTTCTTGTCTCGTTTACTGCAAATGATGTAGGGACTCAAGTGACTGCAGGCAGATAGCTGCACATTTGGGGTTTTTTCATGGACAAAATACATGTGTTGGTAGCATCAAAAGAGCATTCAGCAGTAATGTTAGAAGGACATGCAGAAGTGAAGTGTTCACCTTTTTATGGAAATGAAAGCATTAAATTGTCTGTAATTCTGCTCATGTGTTTGCTTCTGTAGTCCCATCAGCTGTGTCTTGATTCAGCAGGAGTCAACAGAGAGTGTCTAGGAAAGAGCAGAACTTGAGCATGTGTGATATAGAAGATACATATCTATCTATAGAGAGATTAAATAGATAGATAGGTAGATAGATATTTCCTAGTTTCTGGTGATTTTGGATTTATTCTCCATGAAACTCTCTGGTCATATGTGAACTTTTACTACATTATGCATATTTAAGTGCTAGCCATAGATTAACCCCAGTATGGAAAATAAGTGTTTAATTCTATAACTTTTTTTTTTTTAATCTGAGGTTTTTTCATCTTTTCAGGTGTTCTTATGCACTTGGTCTGGTTGGGGTTTTTTAGGATAATAACTAAGTTTTCCAGAAGTTTACAGCAACTAATTTGGGTTTTTTGAACAGGTTTTTTTTGTAGGATTTGTCTCCTGTTAACAAAGTTCTTCAGTCTGTTTCAGAAAAAGTATTTGTTGTTTTGCAATTTGATTAGGAAATACCTCTATATAAAATTATGCATATCTTGATTTCTGAATGACTGTATTTTCAAAATCCTTCATGCAGTGAAGTTCTACCAATCCCACTTTTCAGAGAATGAGCAGACAAGGGCCTGGCACCGAAGGACGTTTCTAAGGGTTGCCTGAAGATTGTGAGGAGATTCCCACAAATACCCCTGGCAATACTAGACCATCCTCGAACTTTGAAGCTGAAGTACATGAGCATGCTGTGTGCACTTTGAGGGGAGGGCAGTGGGTGTGTGCCAGCCGTGGGTGGAAGCTCTGCAGAAGTTCCAAGTGTGGATGTTGACAAAGCTGGCTTCATACCGACACTTATGGCAAATGTACCCACCCAAGTGCGTGCTGCTAAACTAAGCAGTGTTCAGGCTGTTATTCCGTGGTTCTTGAGTAGAGACCCACTTCATGCAGGGTGGCATTCTCTTATACATACCTGTTTGGGGGCTAGTTTGGGTAATCTCTGTGCAGGTGAAACTACAACAAATTGTCTGCGTGTTGTGGTTGGATCCTAGATGCTGTGGGGGGGATTTCCCTGTGGTCTGTAGGTGTCACACAAGTCTGAAACAACCAGATGGTGTGGGATGGGCTGTCTCAGACATCTGCCTCAGCTGGCTTTACTGTTACATTTGAAGCTGGTGCTTTGACCTGTGCTCTTTTGCAAGGTTAGGGTGCTGTAATGCTGTTCTCAAGTGTTTTAGAAACTCAGCACTGTCAGTGGAGGCTGTTCCTATGCTCATTATGTGTCAGCTGAGCTGCCATGCAAAGACGCAGTAACACTCTCACAGTCTCTTTAGAAATTAATACTAAACAACACAAAGAAAAAAATTTAAGAAGCAATTGCCAAAAATTGCCTTCAGTAGCTAACTAGGTCAATGCATCCCCAAAGACAGATGCAAACAATCACTTGCATTACATCTTGACTGTTTCTGAGGTGAAATGTAATTTATATAGAAGGCTCTCTAGTCCAAACAGGAGTCAGAAATTATTCCCTGATGCGTGGTTGAAGTACAGACCTCGTGAATGATGAGCTCTAGGGAATGCTTGTTGCTTTATCACTTTTAGTTGGTTCATATTTTCTTCATTACTTTAACCTGATTTTATTGCTTCTTAAGAACTGCCATTGGCTTTTGATTTCTTTAGTTCTTGTGATGTTTTGTCAGGATAGGTATTGTTTGTTTCTTCTACTGCTTTGGCAACAATGACTAATGAATTGGTATCTGCAAGGCATGCTTAGGAAAAATTGAACTGAGACTTGCTACTCACAACTGCAGGTTTGCAAGTTGGGCTGTACCTTAGGGAAATCAGAATTCCAAATTTTGCCCACGCTTACTTTTGGTCTGTATATGTCATGTCAGCCTACCTTAAATGAATTTTATTTTCTTTTATAGCTTGTTTACTAGAGATGTCACATCCAGAAGGGTACAGAGTGTTGTGTATTAGTCATTGAGAACAATGGCCTAAACTTTGCCCCCGTGTTAGCAGGAAGTAGTGATTACCTCTGCGTTTAGGCTGGTTGTTTGATGCTTTCTGTGATAGCATTGTGCCATCAGGTAACATTTTTGATAAAACAGTTTCCATTTAGTGGAATGCACCATTTGTGCGTGAGTGTCATGGTGGTGCATCTCAACAATATCCTCCCTGAGCTAAAGTACTTCCCAAAGGGTCAGTCTAGGCACTTTGCACATGCTATGACAGTGTTGCCATAATGGAAGAAAAAACTTGGGCTTGTAGAAGTCACAGGTGAAGTTTCCCCAGTATCTCTGAGAGTCTCAGGAATCACTCAGTATGAACAACCAGACTCTGAAAAAGAGCAGGGAGAAGCAAAGTGCTTTCCCACATGTTAAAAGTGTAGTTTTAATGGCACTGCTCTTCTTTACCCCTCACAAGGTTAAGTTATTTTATGAATCTTTCTGTTCAAAACTTTTTTGGGCTATCCATGTCCAGAAAGATTTATTACTTCTGAGGCAAGCAAGACCATCAGATGCTCTTCTTTGGTGTACCTAGGAGGGATGGCTGAAATGTTAATTCTGAGCACATATTTGTATACATTTACAGGTAAAATTTACTTTTCTTCAATTCTTAAAATTGTGCACTGAGTGTAGTATAAGTAGAGTGTAGTTTTAGGAAGGGTGTTAAGAGACGTGGTTTACATGTTGAAATTGGGTAACAAATGCTGAGTCAGGAGATTGTTCTCCTACAGCAGGATGTGTTAGGAGAGCTTCCTTGGCTAAAGAGTCAGGATGGTTCAGTGTCACTTTGTACAAATACAAAGGCACACTGGCAGTCTGAAATGGTTACTCACATGTAGATGTCTCTTACCTCGACACAACTATATGTTTTTGCTATTCTTATGTCATATTGGCTACTTTTGAGAGCTTCTCTCTACCTGAGGCTTGGGAAGAAGGGTGTCACGTACGTGACATTTGTGATGATTGTCCACTGAGAATAGAAAAGCCTCCCATTTTACATCAATGTCATTGCAATACCATCTATCAGATGTGAATAGTGAAGTGAAATACTGCTCTTTCAATCACAGAATCCAGTTGCTGTCTTTCACTGAGGAAGGTCACTTGTTTAAAACCTGAATTCTTCTACTGTAGCACAGAGGGATGACATTACTTCAATTTCTTCTAGGTGTGCCAACAGGTTAGTTTATAGAGTGGGTTATCTGGAAGAATCAGTGTAAAAAAACTACTCAGACTCTCTTCTTACAATAAATAGCATCTTGTATCACATCTTTGGAGGCTTGCACTTCATCCATAAAACACTGTATTATCTGTGGATACTGGTGGAAGATGTGAGCACACATGAGTGAGGTGTATGGCAGAGGGTTGTTGGGTGGTTTTGAGGTAAACACTTGGCTTGGCAGTGGCATAAGATGGCACTGTCACTGCAGGCCATCTGTAGAAAGCACAGTGGAAAGAGCAGTTGCCTGACTCAGCTGCAAAGCTTCCGAGTGCTGGAGCCAGATCTACCCTTCTGTGTCCTTTTCCAGTAAGGGCAACATGTGCTGATATCCTTTGCTGGTATGTGTATGGGTTTATGCCTCTGCATCATTCCTCTCCCACAGCTGCTGCCTCCCTACATCCTTTTCTAGAGGATCTGGTTTTTTTAAGAGGATTTGTTGTTTTTATGAATTTTAGGTGTTTCTTGCAGATAGAAATGTTGCTGGATCCCACATCTTTCTGGTGTCTCCCATTGTCTGTTGTGGATGGTGACATAGCCTAGCCGCAGTATTTTTCATGGGAAACTTGTGTGCTTTTCTTTAATCATAAGTGATATTGGACCACTTCCATTTTCACATGTTACTTTAAACATGTTAAATATAGCGTGTTGTGTTTCTGCAAAATGCGCCATTCAGTCACATGGGTTTCACTGTCACCTCCATCACCTTGTCTGCCAGCTGCTGCCCCCAGTACACAGACTGACCCAAGCTGCTGCTGGATGCTGCCACATCTGATCTAGAAGTAAAAGAGCCATCATATCATCTTCAAAGGTCACATCTGGTCTAGAAATGAAAGAACCAGCATGTTACCTTCAAAGGTCGCATCTGATCTAGAAGGGAAAGAACCAGCATGTCATCTTCAGAGGTCTGCAATGTACCTGGAAGCAGCAGCTGTAAACACCCTGATGTACTTTTGAGTCAGTGTGGGAGAATCAGTTGTATTTTTGTGGCACAAATAAACACTTTCTCGCAATCCTTCTCACGTGACAGCAGCAAATAACTTTCTTCAAAACTACCTCTTGAAAGCACAAGTTTCTGCTTTGTTTTGTCCCAATTCAGTCTTGGCTCTTGCTCAACTTCTTTAGAAGCTTTGTGGGATTTTCTTAATACTGCAAAGGATGGTTTGAAATATGGAAAAACTTAAAAGAATGTAATCTTCAGTCAGTTGTTGTCAATTGAAGTCATTATTATCTAATGTCAGGAGAGAAGCTCCTTTTCTGTGGTGTTTCTAAGCAGTGAGTGGGTGAGAGAAGCATGAGACAGGCACAGAGGAACTGAGGCTTCATGAGCTGCTGTGAAATGGTCAGTGGTCTGCAGGGTGCAGCTGGGAATGGGAGATGAGCTGGGATGCTGCGGGGAACAGTGAGGGTTGGGTGCCTGCCTTGAGACCTGCATTTAAATAGTCAGAAGACGTATGCCTGTCTGACGGAAGAAAATCTGGTGTTGTCACTGAGAAGGAGAAAGTGGAATAGTTTGTATTTGATGTGATGTAGTAGCGCGGCGCGGGTGGTAAATTGCCGCTGCCTTCTGAGAGCGTCTCTGCAGGGGAGGGCGTTCCAGCAGGCACGCAGCAGCCACGGACAGCTATCTAAACAGCAGAGAGCGGAAAGGGTCTCTCTTATGGGTTTCCAGTGGCGTTTATTAGAGGCGGACATCAACGCCTGTGTACACACCAAAAGGGTCCAGGGACAAAGACGAGGGAAAGTGGAGGGCCCAGGGTTATATATGGGTACAAGCGGGGGGAGCCAAGCTGCAAGGGCAAATCAACGGAAGGTAGGGATGGGACAAAGGGTTACAGTGACCAACAGGGAACAGTCAACACAAACTGACAGGGGTACATGCCAACGGGGTTACAGAATACAAAGAACTCACTAGAACCTGCACATGTATGGTTTCCAGGGCATGGAACGGCCAACGGGGGTACAAGGTACCAAGAACTTACTAGAGTTTGGGCGTATATAGTTAACAGAGGGTGTGGAACCGGGGTAGATTGACAGGTTGTCATAGGACTTCCATGGGAAAAGCCAAAGCCTGGGGAACATCCTTCCAGGGTATCCTATGAGGCCCACAGGCCTCCACAGTGGGAAGGCTTGTATCTGAAACTATTATATTTAAAATGTACTAAAATAATGATCTTCTCTGGAGCTGGGACTATCAAGACACATTGCAGTAGCATTGATATGCTAATCTCTTCAGCATTCACATTGATGTTGGCTTTGTAACAATAATGTGTACCTAAATGTGTTCCCATTGGAAAAGATTTTTTCTTTCAATTGAAAACATACTTTTACAAACATGCTTTCAATAGCAACATGGTAAACACTTCTTTAAACTGATTTTAAAAAGTAAAAGCCAATTTATTCAACCTTGCCAGACCTCTTCTGAGGAATCTATACTAAAATTATAAACTATTTTTCCCTAGTTGGATGTTGGTTGTCCCTGAAAATCAAGGATGAAAGAAGAGGGCATAGAACATAATCAGCTCTCAGAACCTGCCTTTATTACTAGGCTTGTTTAAAAATATAAAAATATTCCTAGTAGGTAGAATAGAACCNCTTCTTTAAACTGATTTTAAAAAGTAAAAGCCAATTTATTCAACCTTGCCAGACCTCTTCTGAGGAATCTATACTAAAATTATAAACTATTTTTCCCTAGTTGGATGTTGGTTGTCCCTGAAAATCAAGGATGAAAGAGGGCATAGAACATAACCAGCTCTCAGAACCTGCCTTTATTTTTCTGTCTTTTCTCCCCCAACCCCTGTGTTTTCTACCACTATTTACTAGGCTTGTTTAAAAAGATGTACAGCCCTAGTAGGTGGAATAGGACCTTAAAATTTTTTTGAAAAAAAAAAAAAAATTCTGCAGAAAAAAAGTATTCTTCTGTTTCTTGTCAAAAGCTATCAACAGTAATGGTGAAGGACATGAGGTGGCTCTCAGGTTTTACCCTGGGCGTGCAAAATTCATAATGAGGAGGAAACTTTAAAAAGACAGGAAAAAAATCCCCCAGAACTCAGACCTCCAGGGAGCTGCTGCACGATTGAATACGATGTGCTAATGTTACAAAATACTGAATTAATTTTGTCCTATATTTCTTCTAAATTAGTTTTAATTAAAATGTAATAGTTCATATGAGCAGCTTATAATTGCTTTTTTCCTAATGTGGTTTGTACCAGAATCATTTCAGCTGCTGTCAGAAGAAGATTGCATCTGCATTAGCACTTTGGCTCTGAGCAGCAGCTCTGCAGTCTCTCTTCTCATCTCCCATTGTCTTCTCCACATACTTTTTGATGAGATCAAAAAGTGGTGTCAGTTCCCATGGAGTAACTTCCTCTGGGGGACGTTAAACCACAGGTCTGCTCCAGGGATTCATTCAATGTACTCGGACTCTTTTGGAGATGTGAAGGTTTAAATCAATGATGGAGTCTCAGGGCAGCCTCTAACAGTCCATGTGTGGCAGTGTTCTGATTAGGCTAAGTCTAGTTAGACATAAAATGTTGCTCTTGAGTCGGGATACGACACATACATACACTAACAACTTCAGGCAAGGCAAAGCAAAAAGCGTCTTTTATTGTTCAAGGCTTCTTTTATAGAGTCTTACTCGTGCTATATCCCCATTGGCTTCTAAGTTAACACCCCTCATACTATTGGCTACATGCTACTAACAGCCATCTTAAAACAATTCTAAGTGAATAACAGCCTCTCTTGAGCAGCTGTATTTTTCTTCATCTATTGTTTATGGTTCTTGCTTCTTGTTGATACTGAGTTTCTCATGGGTATATGACAATATTGTCCAAGTCGATGTCTGAGAAACTTTTTGACCAGCTGTCAGCTTCCACAATAAAACCTAAAAATGGCATGTCATGGACATCCAGGGACCTCAGCTTCAAACAGCTTTGACCTGATGATCCCTGCCACTGCACTGCCTTACTTGGTGAGATGCACATGGTCACACTGCTCCCTAAATGATGTAATGCTCAGAGGAATTGATTCTCTTTACAAATGAGTGATCTTCTGTCTCAAAATACATTGTGTTGTTTAGTGTACAGGCATGTTATTACCTGAAAGATAATTGAGTTACAGGGGTTATGTGTATCCTCCTCTTACCCTAGTCCAACATAGCACTTCTCCAACAATGGGAGGATTTCATAGTATTTTCTGTCCCTAAGGGAATTACTTTCCTTTGTGTTGGAATTCATCTCCAAGTTGCCATGCAATGGCCAGACTTTTCTTGTAGCTTGCTTGTAGTTTAGTGTGTCAGATGCAGAGATCAAATTATGTCTTAGTGTTACTTTGCAAGTTTTACTATATTTGATTTTAAACATCCACCATTCCTTTAGATGAATGTTAAGGTACTTGAACAGTGATTCCTGCATGCATTTGTTGTCTGGTAGTTATCTCTGGGAAAATACTTGCAGAAATCCATTTATGACTGCAGAAATATTTTGCCTTTTCCTTCTTCAGTGCTTGTCTGCTGGTGTCTTCAACTTGGCTGTGTAGGTACAAAGTGCATAAATGTATATATAGGTGGAGAATGGAAGTGAATTAGCTTCTCAGATTAGAATTAGAGCCTGCATGATCAGCAGTGGTGATTTCTCTCGGTGACTAAGTGACAGCTCAGAGAAAGCCATCAAATACAAGGTCAGTGAATGGCGGTGTCTGGAAATCCACTCTAAAACACAGGTGGCCTGAATTCCACAGCTTTCTTCCAGCTTTGCTCTCCCTATGTTTTTGTTTACAAGCTACAAGAATTTTTCCTCTCAGCCTGCTCAAAAGTTTGGTGACAGCTGACAGAAGGCACAGTTGGGCAATGATGCTTTTGCTGAGAAACATGAAAATATCTTCCTAGTATCCATAGAAAGATGCAGATGCTTCTTATATCTGACACTGAAAATTAACTTTCATTGCTTCCTGACCCAATCCAATGCCAACCAGGCTGTTGTAACTCACTGGTGATATGAAGCAGTTTTGCTGGTGCCTTATGTTCATCAGTCTTTGCAGCCTGACAAAATTTATTTGAAGTAATTGCTCCCTTCCTTTCTCTTAGTTAAACAGGAGCTAGGACTTGATATTTTTTTCTATTTGTTTTAGTGCTTATCCTTCAAATATCTGTTTTTCTTAACAAGTTGTTTTGCCTCTGGAAAGTAGTTAAATATCCTGGAAAAGTAGCTCCTGTGCATTGTAGAGGATATGCATATCTGGGTAAAATTCCATCCCTTCTCTGTGCCACAGGTAATCTTCATGGCTGATCATGAGTGGGAAATCTACAATTTGCCCTGAAACCAAAAAGGGTTATCTGAAATTTCAGCTATACTAGCGGTATTTTTTCCTTCAACTCTAGAAAAACCATGAACTTCTTGAGACGTTGAAATGCTGTTTGGTAACCACTAGTTGCTGACCACATACTTCCATTAGAATGTTGAAGAGTGTTGTGTGAAGTTTGTTTGCGCCATGTTTGACTTCAGGTGGTGTAGTTAGCTTGAAAACGGTTTAAAAGCAGCATAAAAATCTACTTCACTGAAATTATGAGGAAATGTCTCAGAATTCCTGTGTCTTCTTGAAAAATGGGTTTCAGGTCTCTAAATAATTTAATACAATCTTTATGATCTTCCTTTCTATCTGCTAGATCTGTGAGGCTGCAGAGAAGCAATGAAAAGGCCTTTGCCCTGCAAGTGTCTAGCTTGTAGTGTGTACTTAACTGGGGAAATAGATTGAGTATTATCTTACACTCTGCTGGACTTCCAGAAGATTTTTTAAGAATTACCTTTTAAAATGTTTTAAACTTGTAAGGAAACTGCAAACATGTTACCCTTACACAATGCCATTCTGTCTTCATTATGCTGAAAATGGTAAAAAAGCTTCCCACTTCATGTAACACTGTTTGCCTTACATGAAGGTTGCTTGCAGATTTATTCCATAGTATGTGAGAGACCTTGAACTGTCTGTTACGAGTATTTATTAATGATCTTTCTCTATTTTTACCACATTCCTCATTTTGAGATGAGGGTGAGAAAGCAAAGGGGACCAGAACTCCCTCTGTACAGCACTTAATCATAGAATGGTTTGGGTTGGAAGGGACCTTTAGAGATGGTCGAGCTCCAAACCCTTGCCATAGGCAAGAACATCTTCCACTAGACCAGGTTGTTCAACCCCACATCCAACCTGTCCTCGAACACTTCCAGGGATGGGTTATCCACAGCTTTTCTGGACAGTCTGTTCCATTGACTCACCACCCTAATAGTAAAAAATTTCTTTCTTATATCCAATAGAATTTACCTCTTTTAGTTTAAAAACATCACCTCTGGTCCTTTTGCTGCAGACTCTGGTATAGTGTCTCTCTCCATCTATCTAATAAGCTCTCCTTTATATATTGAAAAGATGAAATAAGCTCTCCTTTATTTCTTTGTCATGTTTCATAGCAGTTATGGAAGTCATCAGTTTAGTATTCTACAGTTGGTGTTTTCAATATTGATCTGTATCTTCTGCAGAGGTTATAAATTCAGGGTAAAAGCTGTCAGTCAAGTGTGACTGACAGGGTCTTGATTAATGAAGCCTAGTACTGGAATTGCAAAACATCAGGTGCTGGCAGTATGGAGATGACTGAGTTTTACAGGATTTGTACGTAAGGATGCTTTTCAGTCACTGCTGTTTAAGATAACCATGGAAAGTGCCAAACTTACTTTTTCATTAGTAGTACTTGTAATAACTAGTACCATCACAGATCTTAAGAATGCTGTACATTTCATGTAAGAATCTTGTGGATGACCTCTGAAGGATCTCTAATCCATTCCCTAATCACAACAGAATAAATTAGAGCAGGTTGTGTAAGAACTTTATCAGTGAAGTTTTTGACCATAACCTATCTACATCTCTGTGGTTTTCCATTTCCATGTTACAAAATAGACAGACTTCACATCCGGTCCAAATTTTATGCATCCCAACTTACCTGTTGCATGCTTCTGAAGAACCTGGGTCTGTTTTCTCTCTGCCGCTCTGCTAGGTATCTGTAGACAGCAGAACCTTTTCCTTCGACCTTCTCTTTCAAAGTGGAACAATCCCGGTTGATTCAGCATCTGCTTGTATGTTATGTTCTCCAGCCCATCCACCTTGGTGGTTTTTGCTCCAGGTTCAGGCAGCACTGTGATGTGCTGCTCCTGCTGCGAGGCTTGCAGCTGCAGGGTAGAGAGGAGGAAATGTTTCCTTGACCTGCTGACAGTGCTCCTTCTCCTCCTCCCAGGATGTGGTTGGCCCTATCTGCTGGAAAACATACTGCTCTTGAGTGGTAATGGTTGCCTTAGAGCCCTTTGTGTTTCTGATAGAAGATGGTTAATACTGAAGTGTAGTGAGTTAGCTAGTGCCTTGAGATAAGGTGTGATTTTAGGCGGCAGTTCAGTGAAATATTTAGGTGTGTCTGTCACCTATATATCCATTGATGGTGCTGTCCTGTTCTTAAGAAGCTGAAGTTAAAGCATTTTAGCCTTCAGTGCTTTTTTGATTTTTCTTCTGTCTTGGTCTTGGAATTCAGCTGAGCTGTTCTTCTATCATACTGATTTCAAAGCAGGTTTTTATAATCTGTTTAAATGTGGATCTCATCACTATTTTAACTTTTTTCCTTTTATTTTTAATGAAGCTCTTATGCTAACAGCATCTGATTTTTAGAAAGTGAGGAATTTTTTAGGCCTCTAGATAAATTGGGTTTTTAAAACATTTTTAAGGAGATGGTCTAAGCTAAATGTGCTATTAATAAAGCAAAACATAAGAGTGGACAACGGATTATATTAATAAATTTCCATGGAGATTTTCATTGATTTCCAGGCTCCTTTCTCGGTTCTATTAAACTTTCCTTTTTCCCCCATTTCTTCCTGGGAATGGGTTCCTATGTCTCATTCTTTTGAAGGGTAAGAAGTAGAAATATGTTTTTACTGTTAAACTACTGACTTATGGCAGAAATAGATATTCATTTAGAAACAAGGGATAGAGGGGGCAAAATAATATCACTAAACCAAGATTTTTGGCAGAAATAAATTGCAAAAAATGTAAGGCTTGAAGTGTATTGACCAGAAAATAAAATACAATATCTATATAGATGTTAATACAGTAACAGCTGGGAAGATCAGCTTGATAATAGACTACTGACTAGGAGGGAACTCTTGAGTCATCAGCATTTTTAGTGCTCTTTTAATTGAAAAAGAAGAGCAACAGCAACACACACCCCCAAAAAATAGCAGTCCTGAAACTGCCCTGGCTGCAGTTTTCTGTTAAGTGTCTTTCTTCAACTTGAGAGAAAAAAGCCTCCTTATTCCAGGTTGCTAAATGCTCTGCCCTGCACTTCACTGCTTGATGAGAGTGGGGTGGGAAGCTCTTCAGGCTGTTACAACGCTTGGCTTATTTTGGTTGTGCCTGTGTAATGCTCCTACATCATCTTATCTTTCCTCCTCTGCTTTCTGAAGCTTTAAGTGAGGTTCATATAACTGTTTCCTATGTAAGGCAGGAGTTCTGGAGCAGACCCTGGAAAGAAATGCTGATTTGCAGTCTGCAGGCCTGCACAAGTCTGCCTTAGTATCTGTTGCGTTATTTCCAAGGTATTTTCCACAGCTAGAAAGTAATCACAATGTGATCCTTGCTTTTCTCTGTACCCAGCTCAGTTTTCATAGTCCTCGAACACTAAAACTTCCCCCTCACTCATTCCCCCACTCCACAGGTCTGACAGTATCACAGTGGGGTCACTGCTCTCAGCTCTCTCTGGCATTGTGTAAATGGCCAGCCACTCTTTGTTGACTCTTTTGTTGTGGTTTCTTTAGGTTTTTTTCATTACAGCAGATTCTGTTTTCTATAGAGAACAAGTCATACAGAGCCAAAACACAGTCCTTTTTTTTTTTTTTTTTTTTTTGCTTCCCTACGTGCCACTGCTTCTTGTTCTATTCAGAGGTGTTATTAATTGCTGCTGCCTTTGCCCAAGTACTCAGTCATATAGATTTTCCATCACCAAAGCTTTATATCAAAGAATGTGGTATCAAAGAAAAGATTTTTTCCTTTTATAGGTAAAAGAAAATGTCTTTCTTTTCAGAACTCCCAAAGACCAAGTCAGCTTGCTGTCAAAACAAAAAAAAATCTATATTAGGGTTTCTTTTTACAACGTATGGATTAAAAAGATCATTTGGAGAGACCACTTATTTGAAATCCAGGTTTCCTGAGCAAACAAAAAACCCCTTCCAGTTCATCATGGAAAACCTCCTTGCACTACTTAATTCTCTAGAATCTAAGTGGTTATGTCTAACTAGCTTTTATTTACTTTTTGACCAGGCTGTCTGGTTAGAATAGAATCACAGAATGGTTTGAGTTGGAAGGGGCTTTAAAGATCATTTAGTCCCAACCCCTCTGCCATGGGCAGGAAATCTTCCATAAGACCAGGTTGCTCAAAGCCCATCCAACCTGACCTTGCACATTTCCAGGAATGAGGCATCCACAGCTTCTGTGGTATAAACCCCATTCCAGTGTCTCACCACCATCACAGTAAAGTAATACTTCCTAATATCTAATCTAAATCTCTCCCCTTTTAATTTAATACCATTCCTCTTAGCCCTATCTGCTCATGCAAATAATCCCTCTCCCTCTTTTTATAAGCTTTGAGGTACTGAAAGGTTACAATAACATCTCCCCAGAGCTGTCTCTTCTCTAGGCTGAACAACCCCATCTCTCTTAGCCTGTCTTTGTAGGAGAGGTGCTCCAGCTCTCTGGTCATCTTTATGCCCTCCTGCTCCTTTGGACCTGCTGTTCTTCAGTGTTTTTCTTGTGCTGGGGACCTCAGAGCTGGACACAACACTTCAGGTGGGGTCTCATGAGGGTAGAGTGGAAGGGCAGAATCCCCTCCCCTGCCCTGCTGCCCACGCTGCTCTGGATGCAGCCCAGGACACAGTTGGCTTTCTGGGCTGTGTGTGCCTATTGCCAGGTCACACCCAGCTTTTCATCCAGGAGAATCCCAAAGTCCTTCTAGGCAGGGCTGTTTGCAATGAGGGCTTCTTCCTGTCTGTATGCATACCGTTGGATGTTTTTGCTATGGAAAGCTGAAAAATGCTGAGACTCAGCTGTTAGGCAAGCTGACAGTCTTTTTTCTTTCTTGGCTGATGGGGATCTGTGCTGTAAAAGAAGAAAGAAAAGGAAAAAAATCTCAAGCTTTTTTAAAGGGTTAGCAAACTATATGAGGTAGGAAGTTTCTTCTAGTGCTGTGAGTGGTTCTTCCACTATTACTGGGAGCATTATAAGATAGTGAGGAAGAGCATGGTACTTAAGTAAAATTGTTTTGTATCTTCACAGGATAGTTAATGCAGTTTTGATCTTCAAACTAATTCTCTTTTCTTTTGATTTGTTAAACTTTACAGAAAGGAAAAATGAATGAAGTTGATACATTTAGGAAATAATCATGTAGTAGGCAAGGGGAGGAAAAGGGTGCTTGTTTTAATATATTATTCGTACACAGGAAATAATAACCAGCCCTAAGTGCTTTAGAGGAGGAGTCTTAGGTGAAGGAGGATTCTGCAGGAAGGTTCTGCAGATGATGCAGAGAAGGCTGGACTGGAAGCTATCGCTTTTTAAGGAAGGGAAAAATAGAAATGATTCCCATGTTTGTCCTCTGTTATTGAGGTCACCAGCCCAAACTTTCCTTTCTTGGTCCCTGCTTTAGACCAATTCCTTAAAGATTTACCTGGGTGGAAAAGAGGGCATTTGAACAAGAAAGATCCAGAAAACTAATCTGAATCTTGAGCTTAATTGGTGTTAAACTGATGAGTGACTGGCTTGTTCCTTGGTTAAACCTGCCTTTTTGGAAATGCAAAGAGTACAAAATGCTGGCAGGTGCCCTATCAGGTTTTAAGCTGTTGCTACAAGCTGTTACCTAGATTAGCTGGCAGAATAATGTTTGAACCTGCAAATGACTTTGGCAGGGCCCAGTCTCTAACCATAGATTCCTGGCTGTGAAGTCTGTCCAGTTATTCTACTAATAATTTGGGGGATGGGGAATCACAAGGTTTCCAGGCACCAGATGTCTGCCTGCCTTTGCTGTGGGATTTTTAGGTTGGCTTTATGTTTATACTGCAGTTTTTTTCCCCTGAAAGTGAATGCAGTTTATTTTCAGAAGGAGATATTAAGACTTCATTAATACCCATTTTTCTGCTTTTTAGCTTTCATTATATAAACTGCTTTTGGAACTAGAGTTTTTGTTGTGTTGCCTTTGAAAGTCATCTCATCTTTTAGTTGGCTATGGATCATACCCAAGCTCCTATGATTGCCATACAATCCATTTTGCTCATACAGATGAAAATCAAAATTCATAATTTGATTCATAATTTCCTAGCCTAACTCGTGGGTTATGCCTAGTAACAAGGATAACTGCTAAAATACAGGAAGCTGCCATTAGAGATTTCAGGTAACCAGTCATAATTCGTAGTGTTTGGAGAGCATCGCTCACTTCCATAATTAATGTTTTGCAAGAGCAGCTTCTCCTCCCCTGTTTAGTTCAGTGTAAGCTAATAAGGTTTTTTTGGATGTGAAGCTAAATTTCCAAAATCTATTTTTGCTTTTTGCTTATAAGGATGAATGTCTATTTTGGTAGACAGTTTAGATTAAGCTACAAAATATCTACTTGAATGACAGCAATCCACTTTCTGTATCACCACTTCAAATAATGTCACCTTCAGCAGTATCCTCGTTTTTCCATTGCTCTTTATCTTGTGTTGTCGTTTTGCATAGAGGAAGCTCCAGCTGCCCTTTACTGTGGCATGTTTTGAACCCTTGTAAACATTATGTGTTAAAGAAATTTACTTCAGTTAAAGTAATTATCAGAAGCAACAGCACAAAAAGTCCAACCAAATCTATTCTCATTAAATTCATCAAGACATTAGGAGGTCTCATAGTTCTGACTTCATTTTTATTCATAAATTAGAAGAAGGAAAACAAACATCTTGGTGTTTTCTCAAGTTCAAATGAGGTGATTCTGATGCAGGAATATGTCTAAATCTCTTAGGTGAAAATAAAACAACAATTAAGGCAGAAGTATCACTAACAAAAAATTGGCTTTTTGGAGACAAATACCTATTTTGTCCTTGTAAAAATTGCTAAATATATTTTTTTCCTGTGATGTATGTTTAAATCATCTGTTTCCCTCTGGTTCAATGAGCAGTTAAGTTGTTCCATTTTTTAAAGGTGTAATGGTTTTATTGTTTAGTGCTATTTTAATCTGTTTTCATAGCTAACAGCATATTTAAGGGTTATCAGAAACTACTGAAGTACTATTTTAATTTTCAGAAGACTTACTTTCAGAAGAAAAATGTATTTAATTCTGCAAACTTGTTTTGCTTTTCCTGTTTTAGTTTAAACCGATTTTCTGTTCTTAAAATCCATATTATGTCTAGAGCTGGTAATTTTTAAAAACATGGTAACATATGAATACAACAATATGGATGGAAGGACTGCTGATAAGAAAATGCAAATAGAGTATAGCTAGTTTAAGAGCGAGATAGTTTTAATAAAAAGTTTCACACTCATTTGCTGTTTTAAATCCAGTCACCTCACAGTCAAAGTCCTTTGGGCTTTTTAGTTGAGTTTGTAAAGCTCCTTTAATACAGAGATTAGCAGTTTCTTTATTTCTTTCATTCCATTTATTGGTTTGTAAACCTGAAGGCTGTGAATTTTATGAAAGAAAATCCTTTAATTTTGTGTATGCCTATTGATATGTGGTGGTTGCCATGGTACATATTAGGAGCAAAACCTTTTCAACACTGACTTGAATATGATAATTTTTAGCATCATTTTCCTGATAGAATTAATCAGAAATCTGAAAAATTCCAAGTACTTACTGAATTTAGCTTGACTGGGTGTTCTAAAGGTCTGAAGTGTGAAGTTCTGACATAAAGGTCTAAACTTCTCTACATGGTCTTAAAATTTCTGCAGGGCTGTACTTCAGATGCACAAACTGATTTGTGTGATGGAGCTTTGTTGAGAGTTCCCTCTGAGTTGCAAACCTTTGTCTGAGAACAGCTGCTTTAATTTCTCACTATTCATTTTAGTGCCTTCTTCCCAATTGTTTTGTACAATGCTGTACTCTGAATAAAGTTTTATAAACTTTTATCAAATAGCTGAGTGGATCAGGAATTATTAAAAACCTTGCTTCAGTTCCTTAGGACATTTCTGCCTCCTTTCCTAACAGTCCCTGCTGTAGAGTTCCAACTTATTCAGTGAGCAGGGTTATTGATGCTAGACTTCAAGATGTAGGTTGTCTAGAATGTCCCTTGAAGATAAAGATAGATTTTGAACTCTGTTAAGGACCTTATACAAAGTTTATAAAGAATGAAAGATCTCTGATAGGCATTCAGCAGCCTGGATTTACAAGAGATGCTGCAGAATCAGTTACCAGATCAGATTTTTAAGTCCAAAGCCTCCATGCTCAGCTGTGATGCAGAGTATGTGTTGTTTGTGAGTTAAACTTTGTGGGTACATTTCTTAGTAAAAGAAATTTGAGCTCTGGACTACTCTTAGCTAGCAGCAAGTGCTGGCTTTGTTGCTTTTCCACTGAGGAAATGCCACTTTGAGTATGGAACCCTTGTCAGCCCAGTGATGTCATGTGTCTTGCCTGAGAATATCTTACGAGATCTATGGATTGAGTGTATCTGTCACTTGATTGTACTTGGGGACTTTTTGAGGTAATGATGTGGCTAAATGGCAGGACATGTGGGACTGTGTACTGTCTAAATGCTAGTGTTACTTGGAAACTAGCTAGAACATTATTCAGGCTGTGTTCTGCTATTAAAGAAGCAAAGTTAGATGATGATACAATTGAGATATGAATTAGAAATACCATAATAGTAAATGAAAATTAGTTTTTCTTAGGCAGGTGTGATTATCTTTCAATTAAGAAGATGTTATCTAAAGCCCCTTCTTGAGTCCAACTCTTGAAACTCTTCATAGCTTGCCAGCTTTCTGAAGCTGAAATTCTGCATGTAAATTGTTCCTCACTAATGGACTCGTATAGGGTTTTTTACTGAATCAATACTTTTAATATTTTCTGTATGTTCAGGAAACACCGAAAATATAAAAATGTAGAACCTCTTCACCTCTCTCTCTTCTGTTTTTCTTTGATGGCTACTATTTTGCCTTATTCATATTGTGATTAGATGTTCTAAGTGAGTATAATAGATGTGACAAGATTTATAAAACACAGAATTTTTCACCAGACCGTACTGGTGAAAAAACTGTCCTAAAAGCACTACTCAGGGCAGAGAGAAGTTAAAGTGAATATTGTACGCAGGGATTTTGAATTTTTGCCTATTATCCCATAGCTTTCTGTTTTGTTTTGTTTTGTTTTGTTTTGTTTTGTTTTGTTTTGTTTTGTTTTGTTTTTATAGGATACTTTGAAGATCTTAGAGCTTTCTGGGCTAGCCAGAAATTTTTTTGGTTTTTTTTCCTTCATTGAGAAAAATCTTAAATTCAGCCTCATGCCATTGCCACCAAAGGTACGGAATAAATGCAATTAATTTCTGCTCCCTCTGCTGGCCTTCAAGACATGCAGAATAGATCTATCTTGTACCTTCGAAGTACCCACACTTGCAACTGTTTTGTGGAAATTGGGTCTTTTGGGGACTAAGGAGAACACTTTATCTCCAATATCCAGATCTGAGCAGTGAGTAATGGCATTTCTGAAATAACCTCTCAATAACAATGGAAGCTTTTAGAAAGGAAACAGCAGTGATATTTTGTGATAACTTTTGAGTACATTCAGTTGCAGCTGATGTGTAATCAAAAATGGTTTCATTTTTTGCTTGGGCTTCCTGAGAATCCTCTTTGCAGTATTGTGCAGAAAAGCAGAGCTGAAATGAGCAAGTGGTTCAAAAATAATTGAAATGTACAAGTTTGCTTGAAACTAAGGTGCATAGTCTGCTATGCCTGGCAACATTGTCTTGACAGCGATCACTTAAGAACTATTATGTATTCTTTTGTTGTTGTCTTGTTTTTTTTTTTAAGCTGGACCTGTGATCTGCAGAATGCTAACATACCCTCCAACTCGAAGAGCCTTAATTGTGGGTTGTGGTCTGCAGATGTTTCAACAACTGTCAGGGATTAACACCGTCATGTATGTATTTCCCAATTGCTTCTTTTTATAAAGTATTACAAAAAAATCAATTAGACCATTAGGAGTTATAGATGGTTTTCTGGACAAAGTCTGAAAGGTGAAAAATTGAGTATGAAAGCTGGAATGCTGGTTTTAAATCCAGATATTGACATATTTGGCATCACAGAAAATTGGTACAAAAGGATGTTAGTATAGGGGTAAACGTTTTTATAGACATGAGAATACAAACTGTATTCTGAGAGATGAATTATTGTGTTAGGGTTTATGGTCAAAGCTATGTATGTCTGGACAAGAAAGCACATTTATGGTTTGAATTTGTGTGCAAATAGATCACAATAAGGTGAGGGTTAGACTAACCATGTTAACGAGGTGGAATATTACTGTGAAGTGCTAAGGTATGCTGAGGGAAGAAACATTTCCTGCTTTTACATGGTTTTGTTATGTGTATGAAGACTCAGTAAATGTAGAAGTGAAGAATGATGTATTGGGTTTTCTGACAAGCTGTCAGCTCACAACAGGAGTAGCTCTTGACAAATGTGCAATGTGCAAGACCTTTTTTAAGATGAAATTATTGTGGGCTGCCCTACAGGACTAATCATAATGAATATGATTGCCATATTGTTTTAAGAGCAAGTATAAAATATGTTGCCATAACATTTTACAGCGAAAACTATGCCTAAGGGAGCATGCATCTTAGGAAATTGTTAAAAGGATAAGGCTTTTAGTGGTATCAAGAGCTACCGTATTAAATGTTAGAGTAAACCCTGCCATCTGTCATACTGGAAGAAAAATTGCCCCAGACTCAGTGTTATTAAACTGCAAAAGAGGGAAATCTGTAACAGGTAAAGAAAGACTTCATAAAGCAGAAATTATAAGCCAGTGTAGGAAACACTTGGACACAAAACCGGTAAATTAGGTGTGAAAGCCAGAAGACAGGCACAGAAAGAGCTTTGATAAATTTTTCAGACATGTCAGAAACAAGAAACCCAACAGTCTCCAGGCCCAGTGAGGATCAAGACATTGGGAGTACACTAGCAGAAGATAAGTGTTCAGCACCAAATCCCACACTTTTTGCATTTGTGTTAATTTTGGAGGGTATATGTAGCTTTTTGCTCTAAGAGCTTACTTAAGATGTCTCAGGTGGTCTACTTGACACTCAAGTATTAGGGGAAAACTTCTACAGCAAGCTGATTAAAAAATAACAAATTAATCAGGGTACACTCAACACATCTGGAGTAATTTGCCTCCATAATCACTGAATTTGGAAATGTAGCATAATTTGCATGAAGCTACAGCCCAGAAAGTTTTATTTCTGTCTTTATAAAAATTAATTAAAACTTCATAGAATCAAATAAGATTTTTATTTATAAATATGAAGAATGGACATGTACATGTACAATATAAAACAACAAAGAAGAGCCAACATGATTGTTGTAGACAGATTATAGCTTGCTTGAATGTGAGTCCATGGTTGTGTTAGAACTGTAAATCCCACATGAATTAACCATCCTAAGCAACCATTGCAGTTGCAGACAGTTTCTTGAAGAAATCATGTAGTCACAAAAGTAAGTGAGAAGTCCTGTCAGGTAAATAACTATTTAAGATAGGAAAAAAAAGGATGAGAATAGAAGATCAGTTATCACAAACCAAGAATAGACTCCTACAGTGATCTATATGAAGATCTTAGCTGCTTTAATAAATCTGCCAAAGGGGCTAAACAACAAAATAACAGTTTGTATTCATGCAACATTCACAATATAAAGATCCCCCAAATCTGTGAATATGAACAGTTGTGGGAAGATAATGCAAGATAACAGACCAGTGGAATGGCAAGTGCATTAGCTATACAGTGTTATTAAATAATGCCTGCAGGAGGGAACTGGGTGGCTAACATGCATGGCAATCTAAATGGTTACTACTCAAAAAAGAGGGCTTGCAATTGCATCATTGTTCTATACAAACATGATGATGACATCCATGGCCAATCTGGAATAGTACAAACAGTTGCAGATGTCCTTTCTTTTAATAAGAACAAACCAGGTTATGTGTGGGGAGATACTTGTGTTTGAACAGGATGATTAGAACTCTGCAGCTTGGAAAAGAAATGAGGTCAGAAGAAATACAAGAGGTATATAAAGCTACTAATGTTATGGAGAGGATGGGGAGAGCATGATTATTCATAATTTCTTCTAACACGTTTTTGATGACTCCTAGCTCTTACCCAGCAGTAGGTTTAAAATAAGCATTTTTTCATGCAACACATAATTACATATTGGAACACATTGCCACAGGATGTTACAGATGCCAAATGTAGAATAAGTTTAGAGTTAATTAGGGAAACTTACATAATAAACATTATTAAAATGTTATGAAATGTGGTGTGCCTGGTGTCTCTGGCCAAGGACAGTCATTCTCACAATTTGGTTCTTACTACTTTGGGATGCCTTATTAGGCTAGAACAAGAAATTGACAGCTCACAAGGCTTATGACACTGGTAGGTTGACTTTGTTTATTTTGAATTTACTATGTAGTAAAATCTCAAACTCCTTTTTATGTAGAAGGTTTTACAAATAGTATAAAATTGACCTAATTTGCTTGTGGATGTGTAGGAGGACAGAATTACAACTATAAAATGCAGTTGAATCTTAGCTTTAAAATAATAAAATGCCTATAATAAACACATGAAGGCACTGTTGTTAAAGGACTGGATTGTCAACCATTTCCAGTCTCTTAATATTCCAGTATAACTAAATTTTTAGTTATCAGATATGCAAGACAAACATTCTCCTGTGAAAGCACATTTTTCAAATACCAGTAAGCAGCTGTCTGTTGATGGCTTGCTCACATAGATATTGGTGATTGCCTTCTA
>VZTR01016808.1:29237-40655 GCA_013400775.1 Chaetops frenatus | reverse complement strand
TAGAGTGGCTAGAGCTGTAAGACTGTCATTGGCCTGGGCAGCTCCAGGGTCTGTCTTTGATCTCCTCTTGCAGTATCAAAGCTGATCTTTTCAATAAATTAACTTTTGGATTTTGCTAACAACATAATCTTACAGTGGGTCCATGCTTGCTGCACAACAAACCATCATGTACAGGAGCATTGAAGTATATTTGCCATACACCTTTTAAAATTTTTATTTTTGTAAGTGTGTCTTAGGTTCTGTGCATTAGCTTATTGTTTCTTGCTCTCTCTAAATAAAGTTATGAAGAACTTATAAGCAACCACTGTTTATGATACCTCTCTAAACTAGATGTTCTCTGTAGAGAACCCATTTGGGAATTTATTCTGCTTTCATAGAAGACATTTTCCTTTCCTAATAGCAAAATTCTCTCTCTGGAACAAATTAACTGCCATCCAAGGACTATCTCTTCCTCCATGGCAGAAATTTCTTCCTCTGTGGCACTGTTTTCAGGCTGACTGCTGCAGTCACTGTCACAGATACTCCCCAGAGGTTTCATGCCAGAATCACATGCTGCTGCTTTGAGTCACAACTTCATCCTATCTGGTGGGGTTTCAGTGTTCATTAGACTAATTAATGATTAAGTACAGCAGCAGGACATGGCTTGGCTGTTTTGTCGTGTCAGTCAGCTTTCTCAAAATTTCAAAGTATCAACTATTTTCTGAATGTTTGGTTTTGTGCAAGATTTTAAACAAGCAGCTTTCTCATGTTGGCACAAAGGCAGAAAAAGTACACTGCTGTCTGGTATAATCTTAAGCTGCACAGAGGTGTCTAAACCCAGCAGAACCTGTATTTGTAGAAGGAAATGGACAGGCAGAAACCTTCTGTGAGGGAGATCTTTACCTGTGTGAAATTAGAGGTATTATGAGGAGAGAGGAGTAAAAGGGGGAGAATGGGAGCAAAATGTAATGCTAAAAGTTATTTGCTTTCCTCAGTAAAGCAGAACAACACATAGCACTGAATGTGCTGCTGCTTCATTGTGGCCCTGTGGTTTTCCCTCAGAACAGATCACCCACTTCTGCTTACCTATACTGTTTTTCCAGGTTTTTAAGAAAAAGTACTTTGTAATTCTTTTTGGGATAAAAATACCTAATTATATTGTGTGCAAAAGTAACTAATGTTTATATGTATTATTAATCTAAAAACTGATAACTGCTGTGGAGGGGGGGATTGAATGTACCCTCAGTAAATTCACAGACAGCATCAAGTTGGTGGGGATATTATCTGCTGGAGGGTAGAAAGGCTCTGAAGAGGTTCATGCTGGACATCAGGAGAATGATACACCTAGACACCACTGTATATCTGAGTCAAATGGAACCCATTGATGGTAGCATGGCACTATCTTCATTGAAGAAAGCAGGGTGATTACAGTGATGACCGATATCAAGGGTGTGGATTTACTAACTTTTGGAGAAGATTGAACAATGTGTGACCCAGTGGTGAGAAGGCATAGAGCAAATATTTGTCTATCCATCAGGTTTTGACCCTGCAGTTTTCTAAACCCCTGTTTTCTGTCCATCATGCTTGAAGTCTGACTTGGCTGGGAGAGTGTGACCATTTCTTCAGGAGATGCCACCTTACCTGTGGGATCAGATTTCCCCAGCAGCGTTAAGAAAGACTTCTTCTGGTTTCTAATCCTCTGGCAAGGTATCAGCCACTAAAGGACAATGTGTCAAATAATAGTAGCCATAGAGGCTGCTTGCCCAACAAAGTCAGCTAATTTTGTGAATTATGCAGTAATTAATTTGATGTTCTTCATAGCTGTGACACAGCTATTGAGGAAGACTTCTTCCATGATGTATCTGCAGATATCTGTGAAGAACAACAAAGAGAGAATACAAGGCACAGTTATTTGCTGTGTGTGTACTATTACTTGACACATTTCAAATGTGAAATGTTTGAATTTTGCAACTCACATAGACAGGTCTGCCAGATAAGTATTATTTAGGATTTTTTTCAATATATTTTTCATATATGTTGTCTCTGGTTTTTTTCCATGCCTCCCCATGTCAAAGCATGACTAGCAAAAGTTAACATTGTCAGTATTCCTTCTTCAGAAACTACCTATCTATCATACACTTTTGCCTCTTCTCAAAATCATGTAAATTGTTTTTCCCTAGTCTCCTGTTATGTGGCACTTTTTATGCCTATAATAAATGCTGACAGCTCCCAGCTCAACAGTTATTTCCATCAAATGCAGACTGTTACGTCACTCAGATTTCTGAGTGCCAGTCTGAGATAAGGACTGGAATGAAAAGGCAGCTGGCATAAGGTTTGTGTCTGAAGAAAATGTTACTGTGTCTGGTAAGGCAGCAGCAGCATCTAAAGCAAGAGCAGCCTTAACCTTCAAGGGGTGCCCAAATCTCCAGCATTCAAGGACAAAGCACATATCCTTTTGGCTTTTTTCAGTATTCCTAATAAAAATTGTTGTGAGAAGGTGAGAGGTGGTGCTTGCTTTTTTCCAACATGAAGATGCCACGATGATCCAAGCTTTCAGCACCCTGAACTAGGCTGCTCCAGTAAATTTTGATTAAGAACAATAGGTTGAGTTTTGGCTTATTCAACATGTAGGTTTCTGCCAGCTAGAAGTGTCCTTGTGGACAGCACAGCTTACTGTAGCCACTGGGCTGAGTGTAAAGAGCTTAACAGCTTCAGGGGTTTTTTGTACTTTGCTTGTTCTCTGTAAAGGGCAGAGCTGACAGGTAGATACGCTGTGCACTTGTATAATTGACCACTCAGGGAAACTGATGTTTCCTTTCTCTGTGGTACCAGTCTTGTATTTCCCCAATCCAGGCCTCTCACCTGTGTTATCTACTGTAAGCTCTCAACCTTTAATTTCTTTTTTCCTTGCAATGCAAGTTTTCTTCCTGAATGTGGTTCTTAAAAAGAAGGCACCCTTCTCAAAGCAAAATCTCTTTGAGCAGTAGAAGTTCATGGTGTCAATGTGCTGACATGCTCTCAAGTCAGGGATTAGTGGTGCTTCCTCACTATCTCATCTCTCCCCATGTCAGCATCCATTTGTTTTTTTGCCTTGTGTTTATATTGCGGGCTTTTTGGGAGAGGTGATTTAATTGTTCAGTATCTGAACTGCACTTGGCACACAGAGCCCTTCCTGGTGCTGGAGACAGATATTTCAGGAATGCACTAAACCTTTAGGTATGAAACTGTGTGATGTTTTGATTCCAACAGTGTTATTTTGCAGACAGTTCTCTTCTAAGTGATTGTTTTAATCCCAATGTAGAATATAATGATGTGATTTCTCCCCTCCTCTTTCCCCCTAATGCCCACCGGTGCAAAGCTTGCTCTGTCCTTATCCAAACTCTCCTTCCAGAAGGAAGGTCGTAGTCTTACGCTGCCAAATGTCACAGTCATCAGCTTCTGCACTGGCCATAAGAGTCTTATCTCTCTAACAAAGGTAGTCTTTCCATTTAAAGAAAAAAAAAAAAGCCCACATAGATAATCCTTTCTTTTTATTGAAATGAGAGAAATGAGATTTACTGATTATATATGTCAGCATTTTTAATAAATGCAACTGAGATATTCAATTCTTTGTGAGAAATGGCTAGATGTCACCCTCTTTTTGCCAGTGCAAGTAAAGTCTGTCATTTGCAATATCAGTGTTGGTGTTTGAGGGTACAATACTTATCAGGACTTTACTTTCTAACCCCAGAATATTTGTATTTTATATTGCAGCATGCTGTATTTTACAGTGAAATATTTATCTTCTGCAAAGAGTGCCAGGCTCTCCCCTGGTCAGGAGCCATGGGCCTGCTGAAGCTCCAGTGGTCACAGAGTTTTGCATGCTCTAGAGAGGTGTGGAGAGTCCAAGGCTGAGGCTTGAGGTCAGACTGAGAGGAAAAGGTAAAATCTTAAGGAAAAGAATGCCCATTTAGTAAGTGTGTTGTAGAACTAGAAAATAAAACAGCAACTTAGCTTTAAGAGATTACTGTTGCAGAAGTTTTGTTTCAAGAACTGTGTTAACTTCTCTGCACATTAAAATATCAAAGAAAATATATTGTTGCAAGTATATGATGTTATTAGAGCTAAGTTAGGAGGAACAGTGAACTTGCATGTGGGGAGAGTCTTGGTACTGAATATGCACATATTGTTCTTCTCTTGACAAGGATCCCCAAACAAGCTTCAACTTGAGAAAGCCAGTGTCTCCCTCTTAGACACAGCTTACTTGGGTTGCTTCTGGGTGTTGTTCTTGATGCAGTAAGTAGATCCTGGGAAGGAATTAAGCCCAAATGAAAAGCCAAGAAGAGGGAAGACAAAGGCAGCAGTTAGGAGGGAAAACCAGGCATAAACACAGGCAAGAAGTCAGAAGAATAGTGAGGTTTTAGTGCGGTGGTGTGTCTGTTAACTCCTCTCGGGTGTCTGTTAACTCCTCTTGGCCTAGGAAATACTTACCAAAAAAATGGTTATCATTAAATTTTTCTTTGTATCAGATAGTAATGCACCATTGAATTTTTGTGGAATTATTTCGTATCCTACATTTTTAAACTCTTGCTTTTTTATTGTGAGCCAGTCACTGTTTGGCTGACCTTGTGTGTGACTAATCCACTGCCATCCATCTGATTGTACATTTTAAAATCTTGTGAACCCTTCCAAATCACAAAAGGTGGGTTATAGCAAAACAACAGCATTTAGATTTAATGGCTGGGAATACAGAGATAACAAAAGGCCCAGATTTCATATATGCAGAGATGCTTTACCCTGAGAGGGAATGAGCAGAACAAAGGCAGTGTCATCCTACTAGTCATTCACAGTCACCTGCTGACAAATTTAGCTCTGTCTGACCTTAAAAAAGAGAAAGGAAAAAATAGCTAAGAAGCTGAATTACTAGATCCTAGTCCATAAAATAGGTCTGTTAGCTCTTAAATAAATAAAGAAAATAATAAATATATGCATATGTAGTTTCAAAGTGGTTTGCTCCAAACATTTTATGCCATATCTGAGGAAGAACAGTTGGTGCAAAATGTGGAAACATTCTCTCAGCATTTATTGAATTACCTTCGGTCAGAATTCTTCCCTCAAAAAGGGGGAAAGCCTATTTGTGGACAGCTTTGCTTGAGGAGAATTTTTATCTTCCCTTGCCTCATAAGTCAAGTATATTTGCTCAGNGAAATCTTGCTCAGGACAGCTAATTGTAATTTCCTCAGGCAGGAAGACCTTTCCTTCGGGCCAGTGAAACTCATAGAAATTTAATTTATGTGATGGGTTTTCTCCTCTTGGCTTTATTGGTCCTGCCCTTCTGGGATTAATTTATCTTGGCCACTTTGAGAAGAAAAGGACTTTTATTCCAGTGTTATTTTTGAAGTCCTCCTTAGGAGACCAACAAAGCCAGTGCAGTGAGGATACACAGTCACAGTGCTCAGCTGCCTGATGCAGAATACTTTGTGAAACAGTAAATCATCTGTCTTGCATGCCATGATGGCATTTGTCTTCTGTCACTGGGCTATCAGGTCAAGATGCTGTTTTTAGCTAAGGTTGCTATTTCTAAAAGGACCTCTGGGAAGAATTGACTGTCTGAAAGCTGATGCCTGTTGCCCTGTAATTGCTACTTCATTAAAATATTTCAGTTCCAATTCTTGTATACCCCTAAGTTCTCTAGATACCTGACATGGAAACTCTCAACTGTAAAGTAAATTTTTGCTCACTATGACATTTTAGAGCAAAATCCCAGCTGTGGGATTTGAGTTAAAGCTGTCAAGATGACTGGCTTCCTCTAGAGACCTTAATAAGGCATCCATATTCTCACTTGAATTTCTATGAAGTTCTATTCTTTTATCTCAATAAAAATTTCATTCTGATTTCCAAGTAATCTGTCTTATCAGAAGTGAAAGTGATTTACCAGATAAGCATTTCAGTAGAACCTACTGGATGAACTGTGAATGTAAACTGAAAGGAGTTAACAAACATTGCCGTCTACAAGCACTGAACACATCATCACCATCATTGTCAGAGAAAGAAAAAAAGTACAGAAGGAAAAATTGAAGTTATTCTATGCATTTTTGGTAATACATTTTTGCTGGGTTTTTTTTTTTAGATTATACTGAAAACCAGGTAGAGTAATTACTCTTTTGAATGCAATAGGGCTGAATTACCTTGGCTTCAGGCAACATTTATGCTGTTTGCTAATTACACCACTATTAACATAAAACCCAGAAGATTGTTCTAAACAAATGTTGCATGGGTTGCCATTTGTTTTTACCTGCTGAGAGTGGTTGAGTGTCAAAAAATGTGTATAAAAACAATTACTGTGTTACACAATTCATCTCCCAAATAAGGAAATGGCACAGTCAGTGTGGCAGTAGGACTTTTCTCCTCTTTTCCGATTCCATGAATTTGAATGTGTGACTTCCCTGGCTTTCTGTATACATTATGTTGTATTTTATATACTTGCTATTGTTAAAAAAAAGAAAAACATACAGTAACTAGTATGTTAGAGAAGTCTTGAAAGTGTCCTTTTCTTTCCTTCCCCAATCCAGGAATAGCAGAATCACAGGAAGTTTCAGAAAGGGAGACCATTATATCCATTGACAGCAATGATTACTATTGGCATATGAATACAGGAAAACATAAAGCTGTTTCATTAAATGAACAATTTTGTGGTAGCTGGCCTCAAGTCTAATAAAATGTATTTGTGTAATTATTGCATTTTAAAGGCTTATTTGAGAAGCAGGATAGTGCTGCATTAAGTGATGTAGAAATGTAGAGCAGAACAGCTCTTGGTTCAAGAGATTACAGTTAGAAATTATTGAATACAGGAGTGCAAGCAAAAAAAAGAAAAATTAATTAAAGTGTGAAGAATAATTAGATAAAGTAAAATGAGTGCATTGATTTTATAAAGCAAAATCAAGCTGTAAAACAACCAGATATTTATTCTTTGAACAAGTAACTGGTTTTGATAGAAAATGTTGAAAAATTATTTTATCTGGAAACTTGATTTTTTAGTTCAGCTTTAGTTCAAGGATAGGTGGAATTGCTCAAAAACCATAAGATGAGTAAAGGTGCAAGCAAAAATGTGAGAAAAAATTACTGTACTGGAAAGACTAATTAACTTTATTCCTTTCACTGTCGTCCTGTTCAGACTCTCACCAAGTTTGATACTATCAGAAGTCAGATCTTTCATGTTTTAAAATGATGTTAAAGCTCAAAGAGGGAAACTTCCTACATAATATGCAGAAGACTACCTGCATATTAAAGTTTTTATTTTCAGCACTGTTAAATATTGGTTTTGTTGTAAATGTATATATTGAGTATATACGTTGATATATTGAAATGGTACTAATATGAGGAGTCTCAGGGCCTTCTCATCATACTAAGGTGTGTGTAATAAATCTTTATTTCAGCAGCATATTCTGCTTAACTCCTACTGGGACCCTTTGTTTTGTACCTGGCTGAGAGTTGTAGCACCCTGGATGTTACTGTTTGGTACATTAAATTGATTTCCAGTAAGGAAATATATACATTGATGGGTATAAAAAAGATTGTGTAGTGTGGTTATGATTAGAATAATTTTTCGCTATGCTGTAGCATTAATACACAGCTAAAGAAATATAATTATTCTTCCTTATTCTTTGTCCCCATTTCTTTAATTAAGAAAGAACACCATCTTCACTTTGCTTTTGTGATTAGCATTTGCCAAATGCAGGGCTTAGTGCTGATGCTATTACTGTAGCTTTTTGAAGCATTTTTCAAGTACTTGTCACTCGAGCACGTAAATGCTGAAGTTGTGTTGAGAATTGTTGCACGTTATCTTCAAAGCAGAGCCAGTCCATCCAGTTGTTCTTTCCAGAAGAGGCTCTGCATACAGAGAGGAAGATGACCTTGACAGCACTTAATCAGAGTCTGAAAGGTAGCAAAAGACAATTTTAGCTTCTCAACACTTTAAAAGAAAGATTTGGATTTCATTTTCATTGCCCTGAAGAATAACCTTACTCTTCATCTCCCCCTTTTGGCCATTTCCCTCTGTCCAGCATATTTCTAAACTGTAACACAGACCACCAGAGTGTACTTGTGATGAGCATAAGGAGAACTCAGCTCCTACTTTGTCTCCTTTTTCTTTTCTGTTTTTTTTCAAGTATTATACACATATGAATCTTCTTATGAGAAACGTGGAAAAGGTATTTAAAACTTTGCAGAGAAGAAACAAATATGAAGAAATTCAATTATATCTCCAAGGTTACAAATTCATAGAACTGAGATTAATATTTAGATTTTTTGATCTTGGCATTGAGCTCCCATGATGAATTCAGAGAACATAAATTAAAGGTAGTCAAGCTGTCCTTTCACATAGAATAATTGGTCTGAATTTGATAAGCTGCCAGGGATTTAAAACTTGGCAGCTTAATTAGTTGCAACAAGGAAATGATAAACATGAAAGCAATCTTCACCTGGAGGTAACAAAGGAAGACTGTGTAGAAAGTATTTGCTCGAAGCAGTTAAACACAAAGACTCTTCTATATCTATCCTTTATTAGGTGTTTCCAAGTAACAGTGATTTATTTCAGAGAGAAGGTAAAATATATTTTCAAAAGGGACTCTTAAAAATATCTAGCGTAAAATCTTTTCAGCTGTTTATTGAATTTGTGTTGAAGTTTTCATTCAACTTTATCTTAAATTTTGTTTTATATGTATTTTCTAGCAGCTTCACTAAATTGTAAATGCAAAGTCCATGTAAATACTATACATAAGACATAGCAGTAAATGGTGGCAGCAAGTTCTCTCCTATGTGGTTAAGTCATACATAACTTTTAAAGAAGACTGTAAGATGGTCTGTATAAATTTAGAATGGAATTTCCCTGTGGAATAGAAGTATACGGAGTGTAATACACTCCAGGGATTATCAGACAAAGCTGTTGTCCAGCATATGGCTCATAGATTAAAAGGTTACTATTCTGCACTGTAGAGAATCTAACTCTATTACATTAGCCTTTAGCTCTGTGTTACATTAGTCTTCGCAGTGCTTTATATAGCTGTAACAATTTTGATGTGGTGCTTAATTGGTACATCGTGTATTGAAGGGAAGAGCAATGTGTTTGTCCCTTTCAACAGGTAGTGCATTCACAGCACATTGCTTTGCTTGCATTGGGCAGGCTATGTTGTAACATATTTCTCACAGTACATTGGAAGTGTATTGTAGCCCTCTGCTAGAGTTTGTTTTGTAGCTGCTTTAATGATAATTGTTCTTACCATTTATGAATGGCAACCAATGCAGAAGTCACCAACTTCACAGCACTGGCGAAATGTTTTTGCACTCACATAACAAATAAGAAAGAGAAAGCTAAAAGCTAAATCCTTGGAGGAGTGGGTAAATTCAGTTTCCTCAGGTAAAATTGCTGAAAGAAACTCAGCTTCTGCAAGTGGTTCTCTAGATTTCATGCTAAAAGCTTGTTCTGGGTCTTTACAGCTGATATATTTTTCTATTAAACTTTTTGGAGTGGGAATCATAGTCCAGTTCTCACCTCTGCTGTAAGCAGAGCATCTCTACAAACATAGTCAGGGCACAGGGTGAAGCAGCGTGAGTAGGAAGAAGTCTAATGCGATTCTCAGGTTAGAGCATCAAAACTTGAGACTGATGCTTTGTTTGTTGGCAGAAAAGCAAAAATTCATAGTTGGGATGCTTGCAGATTCATTTTTAATAATTGAGAGGGAAAGAATGAGGCTGTTTTGACAACTTTTACTGTTGAAACTGAAGAGGAAATTTTAAAAGCAGTATCCGAGTGCTGCATTCAGGTAGATTAATCATTCAGACATGAGAAATCCTCTGGGTTTTTTGATTGTCATTTATATGCTATGTTAACATAAACCCTATGGTTTTACCCATCCTGAACATGAAATGAAAAAAATCTGTCTACATTGGTGATTCCACCATAAGAAATTTTTTGGGTCTGCTATGATTTTTTCCTTTCTCTGCTAGAACAGATGGAACAAAGGACAACAACAACAAAAAAGTATGTATTAGAAGCAGACACTGCTGACTTAATATTTACACTGAACATGTTTAAGTTTGGTGTGCAATTACTTTTGTTTTCTAAGCAAGGAGAATATACAAGTCTGTTGAGATCTAGACTATGTGCAGTGTATGTCTGAAATATATCACAAGGGTAATATTTGATTATATGAATATTAAAACCTGAGATTGAATTTAGAAATTTCAATTAAAGCACCAGAAGTGAGTGGTATGGATTTGAAAGACACTGAACACCTGCTATTTCTAAGAATTCCAGAAAAATCTAAAACTATGAATTCCTGAATGCAAATTTAGAATGGTCAGTTGAGGTTGTCAAATTAGGATATTTTTTTGCCAAAACCTGAAACGATCTCATCTGCCACAAGTATGAGCTCAGATGGAGTCACTGCAGAATTACCCTTTTGGGTTTGTTTTGTAAACAGTCCTGAAATGACTTTTGGTAATATGGTTACGTCTGTGCATTTAAGTCCAGGGAAGACTTTTGTGCCAGTTATTTCCCAGAAACATGGTTTTTTGTTGGTTTTTGGGGGGGGTTATTTTGTTGGGTTTTTTTACACAGGACATATACTTAAAATTGTTACTAGTAAGGGTATTGTGCCCAGCAGTGACTGCAGCTTCAGTGTACTTGTGTGCACATATGCATGCTGCTATTACTCATTGCTCATGGTAGAGTTTTCCTTGAATGAATATGGGATTGGTGCCAATAGGTTTTTAAGGGTTTTTTGTGTGTGTTTCTGATGCTGTCACTGGCTAATTAAGAATGAGAAGAAAACCTATTGTTGAAGAAGGCTTCCACCATCTCTTCCAATATTGGGTGTATGTGTCATCACAGGGGCTTTAAGAGCTCCTCCCAAACAGTGGAGCTGCTGTGGCTGCGTTGCTCTGTTTGGGCGCTTCCACCCTGCCCCATGTGCCAGGGCCTTTCCCAGCCTCACTTACCTTGCAGAAGAGTTTTTTTCTCACTGAGTCTTTAACTGTTTGCTTTCTCAAATCTCCTGCCCTTTGTCCAACCCTGTGTCCCCAGCAATAGAGTCTGATACTGGTTACATGTTTTTCCATTTCTTTTCTTTTCAGAAGGACAGTTTGTCATCTCAGTAGCTTAACTTGTGCTTAGTTTTGTCTCTTTTGCATCCTCTTGCCTTTCCAGAAGTGCAGCCCGTTCTCTGGCCTGTAAAGCTCTGGAAGAAAAACATTTTTAATGCAACATCTTCTAAATAAAATTGAAAAGCTTAGAATTATAGAATGGTTTAGGTTGGAAGGCACCACAAAGACCATCCAGTTCCAACCCTCTGCCATGGACAGGGACATCTTCCACTAGACCAAGTTGCTCAAAGCCTCACCCAACCTGGCCTTGAACAGTTTCAGGGATAGGGCATCCACAGCTTCCCTGGACAACTGTTC
>VZTR01016808.1:8225-23716 GCA_013400775.1 Chaetops frenatus | reverse complement strand
CTTTGTCACTGAAACTGTATTCCCTGCAGGACTTGCAGTATTATCTGTGTTTGTATAATATCACAATTTAACCTTTTCCTACCACATAGGTTTTTTCCCTTGTCAGGAAAAACTTGAAAAGACTGATGTTTTGTTACATTAATAATCAGGCAGGGCTGCACAGACTAATATAAAAAATAGGCATACTAAAATAGGTGAACACAAGCAAATATATTTAATAGTTGTCATAATCTATATAAGTGCCCTTTTAAATTTTTGAAATTAGGTTGTTATGCCATAATAGCTATGACCATCATTGCCCAACACCCAGGCTTTGGTAGCTTGGCATTTGGATTTGTAGAATCTAAATTTCCCTGGTTTGTTTTCCATAGAAATGAAATATGTTGTTTATTTAGGGATAAACAGTAAGCTTCTATTTGAAAAAATATAACCTGTGAGTGCAATAAGCAACCAGAAGGAATGATGGGGGCAAAAAGTGCCTGTTTGTATGGATTCGGCAATAGACATCTATGTGCTTTTATGTGATTCCTAATTCTTTGCTTTTTTTGACTTTATAGACAGTACATTATACATTGCTGCTGACAACTGGCAATTTCTGACTTCCCGGTAGAAATGGATTTTGAGAAGATTTAGATGTGTGGAGTTAAATGTGGCTTCCTAAAGCCTTGCCTGGTGGAAGTAAATAGGAGTTTTGTAGTAGGTGTCAGCAGGCCAACACTTGACATTTATTGTTATTTTCCTACCCTTAGGCAGAAAAATAAATGTGTATTGGGAAATCAGAGACTGTATCATTTTGGTGGCTGAAACAGTGCAGTATTATGTAAGTTTTGACAGGCAGTTAGCAATTTAATTTAGAGTGCCTTAAGAAGTAAGGACACAATAATGTTGGCTTTTTGATGTCTATCCTTCATGAATCTTCCCTCTGTAAGAATCACAGCCTTGCAGAGGTTGTGTAGAGTGTGCAGCTCTTTCCCAGGAGCTGAGCCTGGATGAGTCACTGCAGTCACTAAGTGGTGGGCAGAGACAGAGCCTGGCTCAAACCCAGTCCCAGCAGGTTCACTCTGGAAGTCCTGTCCTGTTGCACCACCAGTTGGTTGTGTAGGCACTGCCTCAAATGAGGAGCTGAGGAAGGGGGCTGGGAGAATCTAGATGCCTTGAGGATGAGGGGGGTAACATCCAGCCATAGTCATGGTCAGTTATGGGTGGTAGTGTCTTAAATGGCATCTCAGTATATTGCCCATCACAGGTTATTGATTTGAAGTAATAAGCAGAATGTGCTTGGAATAGAGGAATGGGAACCACTGACATTCCTGAGGCTAGCACATCCAGGCAATAAGACAACAAGGGGACAAGCTACATATTGACCAGGGACAAAAAAAACCAAACTTTGACATTCTTGATGGTTATTCCTGTGTGATAGCCTGTCAACTACAAGGTGCTTGAGGGCGTGAATATTCAGTATTTCTGTCAGCGTAAATTAATAAAAGCTGAAAAGTGCTTCCACAGCATCAACAAATGTACTTGTGTTTCCTTGGGCATTTATTTAGCTCTCCCTGAGAACATGGGCATAAAGTCTGTGTTCATTTGATTGATGTGAAAAATGGTAGAAGGCTTCCTTTTTCCTCCCTTTTCATTTTGCTCAGTTCAATTTTTTATGAGTTATTGTTTGTGTGGAACGATTGATTCCGTTTAGAAAGAAGTAGAACATTCTGTCAAATGCTCGTGTTGGGTGCAGATTCACATCCCCGCAGTGTGGTGCTAAAGCATTTCAAAGCAATAATTTTCTGGTTAAGACAAAAGTAATGCCTTAGAGAGGGTTTTGTGCACTTCAGTGGCACTGAAATAAAACTGCAAAACTGAAAACCAAGAGGATGCAAGTGTCACTTGCAACATGTTGGATGTCATAGATTGGTCTGGTATGACCTTTAAGAGGACTGAAAATCTATTTGATTTTGAGCTGTCTTTTCCTAGATAATATACAGACTGCTAAGATCTCAAAAACAGCATAAAGCAATGGATGGATATGGAAGGCAGATTAATTTAAATTAAAAGTGTAAACCCCATTTCTAGCAGAATATGATTGACCATTGAAAATATAAACAGCCAAGAGAATGGCAGTTCATCTCTTGACATCCTCCAGTCAAAACTTTAGTCAGGTGCAAGTTATGCCTTGGTTATGCCTGATTTCCCAGGGTAATTGTGTGTCAGTCTTCACCTGCATTATGCAGGAGGTCACACTTGATATTTGTTATGATCTTCTTCAAATTAAATCAGAAACTGTAACATGAGCCAAATTAAAATAAACATTGTTCTTATTTGTCTCTCCCTCTCTTCACAGGTACTACAGTGCTACCATTTTGCAGATGTCAGGAGTGGAAGATGACAGGCTTGCAATCTGGCTGGCTGCACTGACAGCATTTATAAACTTTATTTTTACTCTTGTGGGAGTCTGGCTTGTTGAAAGAATGGGTCGCCGGAAACTAACACTTGGTAGCTTAACAGGTGAGTATTTCACTATTGTATTGTATTTTCTTTATAATTATTAATGAAAGGAAAATAAATCTTCAAGTGAAATATTTTTCAAAGTAGTCCTTTAAAATTACTAGTGTTGATGCCATCTTCTCTCTGAAATGATACAGGTTTTCAAGACTGTTAGTAAAACACCACAGCTAGAGGCTAATTTAAAAGTTACAGCCTGTTATTTTTTCAGGTGGCTTTCTCCTTGAAGCCATGTTTGACAATGTTTTCATTTAGCCTTTTTTCTAGTTTAAGGAATCAAATACCTGGAACTTCACAGGTGGTTAGTTTTTAAATCTCATATGTAATTTTGGGCTTACTAACTGGAATTCAGAACCATGTGATGGAGGTGTACCAGAGAAAGCATATTGCATAGCCATTACAGCACTATATAAAAAGTAATGCAGTTTTCTGCATAGTTACCTCAGATACAGTACAGTAAATACCTTACATACATTAATGAGATTTAAATTTACCTCCTGTATGAGATACGCAAGGACGGAATTCTGGTTTTCTACATTTTGTCCAAATATTCAAACATCATAACTCATAGTCTTGAAAGCAGGGAAAGGCAGAGCAAGCAGCCTTCCTATGTTCATGGTGTCCTGTTATTAGGATGGTAATTCCTTCCTTGTTCCTGCCTTATGTGCTTGTTTTGGCTGAAGTGATCTGAGACCAAAACTTGCCTCTGGCTGAAAGTCTGGGAGGTTCAGATGTTTCCAAGAACAGGGTTTTGTAAAGAGAAATTCTTCTTGCTCCTCTCAAAATAATGTTCACAAGTGTTAGGATGTAAAGGTTTAATGTCTTCATATTTTATTCTGCTGTTGCTGTCAAGGATCCAGATTTCTAGTTAGTGCAACACAGCAGAGAGGGACACCAGCTGCTATGTCACTGGATGTGCAATTCCCAGCTCTCAGCTGAGTTAATCTACACTTTAGTATTTGAATATATTTGTTTATATAGGCAAAGCAGCGACAACACAGTGACACGAGTTGCTTGGTACACAGTTACTCAAAGCATGTTTCTCACATCTTAAAGATAGGAACAAAAATCTCAAATTGCTACTTTACTCTGTTCCACATCAGTTAAAATACATCTCCCTTATAATGTCCACTGAAACAGAGTATTGATTGATTGGTTGATTGATTGATTGATTATTTGACCCCAGTAACCTCATATGTCCAGCCAGGCCCCTCAAGAGTTTATTGCTCATCTGGACCCAGCTGTATAGGTGTGATAACCAACATGGACTTTTCATATTATCAGAGCTCTTTGTTTTTTGGCTCTGCTTAACATATTCAAAGTTGTACATCTAAAACGTAGATACAAATATCTGTTACAAAGCATGTTAGTCATGGAACAGAGGATATAGCAATAAGACACAGAATTAACAATGGAGCCTAATGCTTTAAAGGATTATTTGTTAAAGATGTTTGGACACAAAGTAATTGTTTAGTAAAAATGGTCTTTCTTTTGTGGCCGTCAGTTGCTGACCATCTGTCTGCAGCATCACTTGAGCCAGGCTGCATTGCTTGCTGTGATTTTATCCTATGGTCCCTCCTTAAGGAAAATAAAAATAATGACAGTCATGAAATCGTACGTCATCCCTCTGTTAGAATTTTGTAATGCAACATTTGATTTAGGTAGTGGTGGATATGATGTGTTTTCCTTAGCAAGAGGGCTGTGTAATAGAACGATAATTACTAAATCTACTGATGGATTTGTTTTCCATGTTGAGTTTTCTCATGGGGTAAACATATCTTACTGCTCTACTTTGGTTTGTATTTCTAAGGACATTAAAATTTACACTGAGTTATTACTGACAGCTTCTCTGGTCTTTGGGGAAGCCAGGTATGCCTCAGTCTCCCACTGCATAAAATGAAGACAAAACTGCTTTTGCCTGCTGCTGCAAGGATGTGGGGTTTTGTTTTTTTGATAAAGGCTGATTGGTTAGATGTTTATTAGATAAAAACCTACAAGAATAATCAGTAGAAAGTAACAATATTTTGATTAAAAGCCAATATACTGCAATTTAATTTTGTAATCTTGTGTTGTGCAACTTCACCTGCTTTCTGAAAACATTTGGCAAAGAGATGTTTTAGATTTCATTTAATGTCTTTATCATTCTCAAAATATTAGAAACTTTTGAAAAATTGAACCTTCCAGATAGTATTATGAAAAATTATAGTAAATTTCTGAAAGAAAAAAAAATCCCACTATTTTAGTTCTCTTTACTACAATTACTGATTTGTCTTAGTTTCCTGTCCATTTTACATCTTAGTATAATTTCTTTATCTTTCTTCTGCTCTTTTTCTTCAGTTAATTTCTTTCTTCAAAGCTATTAGTAGGGAAACATGCAGGAATTATGAAATGTGCGTTATTCATTTTATTTGTGTTTTCTTCTTTCCCTTTAGAAACTGTCAGTTTGAAAGGTTCTTGGGCATTGTACAATTTGTATCTCTTTTTGTAACCGAGAAATCTAAAATATCTCCAGGATATTTCCCTTTTCTTTTTCCCACCTGAGCTAATGATGTACTGTGATTGTTTGGTTTTGTACATCATAGCAAAATGTCCACAGAATGAAACATATTAAACATCATTTACCAAGTTTACATATTCAGTACTTTTCCAAGGAAACAAGATATTTACAGAAATACTGGAAGTGAGTGTTAAGTGTGTTTGGTTAACTTAAAAGACAGATAAAGCATATTTAGAATGAATATAAGTAAGATTACAGACCCTGTCTAAACATATTTGCTGTCTGGTTTATGGCATTTTGAAAATACAGGACATCTAGTGCAATATCCAGCTTGCCCAGAAAACTGGTACTATTAGTGTACCTACCAGCCACAAGTAGAGAGCCAAGTGTGGAATATCTTATGGTGGGAAGGTGCTTTCTGCACATACAGTTTGTGACTGAGTTTAGGGTCTTAGTTGCCTCAGTCCAGGTCAAGGTGTGGTCCAACCATTGCCTGCCTGTTGGCCATGGCTGCTGCACAGGCACATTCACGGATAACACTATTACATATGTCTTTGTACTTCAGTTTTACTTTTATCTCAGAGAAAGGTTTTCTCATACTTGATGTGTTTGCAGCTAGGAAGCTTTTATACAATGTAGATCTCAATGCATCATCGAGTAGCAAGAGGTTAAGGTTTTATAAGTCTGAGTTTGAGGCAGCTGCAGTAGTATCATGAGTAGTGAGGTTTATCAATTTTCATTAAAGTGATACAGTATGTTGTGTGTGTGGCAAATAAGGTAGGAAAACTATGAGTTATGTTCCAGTAATGGCTGTTGTCCAAAGTGTGAATCTCTTTTGTCATCTTCCTCTTGTAATTTTGTCCAGCTTGTGCACAAGGAATTTGTTGGGGGAAACAGAAGCAAACAGATGGAAGGGGGCTTTTCCCAGCAGATGTTATGTGTGCTCTTTCAAACAAGATGTGTTGCACTTTTTGATGGTGTTCTTATGAAAAGTCAAGTTTCTCTAGTTTCACAAAGGGAAGTAGAGTCAATGAAAAAGCTGATGCTACTTTCTGTTTTACAGAAAAACCTGCAAGTCTAGGTGTGAGAGTGAAGTATGGTGATCTCAAAGTCTCTAATAAATTTTACCTTTGAAACATGATTTTCAGCACCAAAAATACTAATACTTGTTCATTCAAATAGTTGTCAATTCCACAGACTAAAAAAGTCTCAACCTATTAATTTAGTATCTGGACATAAAAGCTGGTGCACTTGACTTTAATATCTAACCTAATTTATGATGTGGATATAGCAAAGGGTATTTTTCTTAGGTTCTCACCACTCCTTAGGGAATGCTGCATGCATAGTGATGGGGTGCCTTGCTTCCCCAAGCAGAGTTCAGTTCAATGGAGAATTATTTCATGTGCTCTGGAGAAAAGTGTCACATTGTTCTTTATCTGTATTTTTAGGTACTGCTGTAGCACTCATTATCCTAGCTTCGGGATTTTTGCTATCAGCTCAGGTCTCGCCAAGAATCACACTTAATTCACCAGATCCTCCACATCAAAACTCTACCTGCACAAAATACAGGTGAGATTTCATGGTCATTCATCTAATCTTCTTGAAGATTGTTTCCAATTAATTGAGTTTCACAACCTTGTGTGAGTAAGAGACAATTATTCACAAAGCCTAGTACAAGGAACTAGACTATACAGCTAAATTTAAAATCCTAACTTCCCTATGTAGACAAAATTAGACTTTTTGATTAAATTCTCTGAGTAATTCTTTGGAATTTCTTGGACTAAATAAGGTGGTTGAGTGGCAAATTCCATATATACCTCTTCTAATATATCACATCTGCTACAAGTTACAGTGTACACAAAGTCAGGAATATTTTATAAGGAATTTATAAAAATGCTTGCTGCTATTCATCTGCTTGTCATGTATAGCAGCTGTAAACTCTTCAAGAAGATGTGTTCCTTGCCTATTGTTTTTCTGAGCAGGAAAAAGTAATGTTCAGATAATTGCATACCATTAAACATTTATAATAAATGCACAGGTTTTGACCTATTTTCCATATGCAGTCATAGTTTCAAATAACATTACTTCTGGGGTTTTAAGAATGTGTAATTTTCTGTATTTTGTGGGTTTTATTCACATGTGAGTGCTCTTATAATTTAACTGACAGACTAGAAAATTCACGATTCACAGAAGACTAGTTCAATGGCTGAAGAAATTCTAAATTATGTTCAAAATCTGTCTTTTTGTAGTAGAAATAAATATCAAGAAATGAGAAGTACACTTCTAGTTTTGTAGCAATATTGGCTAGAAATATGGTTCATGGCTTTTCTTATGCCAGAGCAAAGTCTTAGGTGGAAGATTCTGAGGATCTGAAGATTTATAGAAAACTGGGAAGGGGATAGAAGGTCTTCATTGAGTGCAAATAGTTATGAATAACTGCAACACAGGGTACTACCAGATATAATGGTTCCTATATTGAAAACGTAGATTTTTACTTGTTTTCTACTGCAGAATCAACTATAATTTTCAATTTTTGAGATGGGCCTGTCTACAAAATGGTGAGTAGTCTGGTTAAAAGAGGTAAAGGGAGAAGATGCTCTCCTTTTGGAATAGGATTACATTAAAAGAAAAATGTGAGAAGGATTTGCCTAGTACTTCTGTTAACTGTTTGGAAAGAGGAGATGCACCCNCGTAGATTTTTACTTGTTTTCTACTGCAGAATCAACTATAATTTTCAATTTTTGAGATGGGCCTGTCTACAAAATGGTGAGTAGTCTGGTTAAAAGAGGTAAAGGGAGAAGATGCTCTCCTTTTGGAATAGGATTACATTAAAAGAAAAATGTGAGAAGGATTTGCCTAGTACTTCTGTTAACTGTTTGGAAAGAGGAGATGCACCCTTTCCAGAACTCATAATTTGTTACTTAATAAAGCTAGATGGTTAATGTAACCTGAAATGGTATAAAATTGAAATACAAGAAATATGGCTTGTCCAACTTAAAAAGCAATGAAAAATATTCAACAGAATTTTCATATTCCAGTTAACCACAGCCGGTCAGGAAGGAAATTTTCATGGCTTTCATGGTGTGCACTTGTGGGCAAAAGCATGAAAAATTAAAGCAGGTAGTTCTAGTAAACATGTGTTGTTTCATGAATTACTGGAATACTTGTAATCTGTTGTGATTTCTGTTTCTGATGTGAAGTGGGCAAAAGCAGATAAGATAAAAATTCAAAGGTTCTGGAAAAAGATCAATAAAATAAGTTAAATATTTTCATCGGAGAGTATTTTGAAATAGAAGGAGCTCTCTGTTTAAAGATGGAAGTGAATGGGAGGAAATAATGAGCAATGTATGAGAAAGCTTTAAGTGCTTCTATTTTAATCTTATGCTATACTTTAGTAGAGACACAAAAGCTAGGAGAGCTAAAAATAATAAATGGATGCATTTGCCTGCAAAGCACAGAATTAGGCTACAGCACCCAGTATTTAGAAGGTTTGTACAAAATAGTAAGGATTGATATGCTTAGTAGTAACTTTCAGACTTGTATACCTAAAACTGTATAAATTTTTATGCCTCAAAACATCACCAAACTGTGATCCAGATGAAGCCTAAGGAAGAATTCCTTCAGCATCATGAATATTAGTAGTCATTATTTCTGGAGGGTATGACATACAAGCATATATTATATTTGACTTGGAAAAGTGGCTTTTTAAGATCTGAGTGTGCCTGCTTTCCATGCACTTTGTCAATAAGCTGAATGAAATACAAAATTCTGCTTTTGTCATGAGAAAGTAGATGGTGTTTTCAGCTTTCCACTTGGGTTAGAAGAACTTCAGTATAACATGCATGGTCTTGGAAGGTAGAGGAGATGGGGACTGCAAACCAGAGAAAAGCAAAAGGCTGAGCTTTACATTGTGACTCACCTCTCTCTACTTTTTGGCCTTGGAGGTATTCCCCATGGGAGTTATAAAGTTGAATCAAAAAGATTCCCAAACCTGAGGATTTGGAAGTAAAAAGTCTACTCTGTATAACATCAGTCTTGCATATTTTCTTTCCTACTCTAAGAATATTGGCTTTGCTGTACAGATACCTACTGTGTAGAGCAGCAAGTGTTGCTGTGGAGACAGTTACAAACAGAATATCCAATCAAAGTAAAAGGTAGTAAATTAATGGCAGTGGTCTCTTGCCCATATTTTAGCTTGTTCTGGTAAAACTGCTGGTGTCTCACATTAGCATTGTATCTTGCAAGTCTTTGAGAGGTCTCAGAAAGTTTGGGAAGAGCAAAAGGCAACAGGACTTCAGAAGATGAACACATAATGCCATCTCCTTGTAACTGCTTTTAAATATGTGCCTGCATAAATGCAGCTCGTAGTCCTCTTCCTCTCATGTGCTTCTATGAGGTGAGGTAAACTTAAAGTCTAAACCTGTTTGCAGCTTGGGCATTTTAGAGTGTGGGGGCATTTGTGTTTCTCTGTGTCAAAATGTATTTATAAGTTATGAAAACATCAGTAGAGTTTATTTTGCTGACAGAAGTTTCACTGATACTGCACAGAGTAAAAAGGCTTTTTATGTTAGTAAATCCATTGGGTTAAAGGAAGTGTGGGTGTCCATTAAGGAACCCTTTGAGCTGCTACAAACAGTCTGTTTGCATGTTGTTCCTTCAGATCCATATTCCTCTGCACTGACTAATTCCTGCTGCTAGAATAACAATGAAGATAGAAAGACTAGCAAATAAAGAGCACAGTCATTGTCCTAATTCAAAAAAGCATGTAGGGCTTGAATACTGTGTTCTCAAAGAGCTGTGCCATGCAAATGGAGTTACAAGGTACCTGTACATGGTTGCAGAAAACAAACTGGTAAGATATGCTGTGCATAAAGTAAATCAAATAAAGTATTTTCATTTGGTGTACAATATTATCGTTGAACAGCCAAAAAATAATCCAATAATCTGTGAAAAAAAATTGAATTGTGGAAATACTGCAAATTCAGCTGGGCACTCCAAACACTGTAATTTGTTTTGCCTACTTACAGTTCGAAGTGGGTGTGTATCTCACTGAGGAGAGGCAGGGTGAACGCTCCTCTCTGTACCATCCATTAATCAAATTTCATTTTCACACTCAGCTGTATAAGGTTGTGTAGATACTTACAGTGTGACCACCTGTTTTATTTGATCTTAATCTCCTCAGCAGCTGTGATCGTATTTATCATCAAGGCCACAGAAATCTCAAAGGTAAATTTAAGAATACAAAGCAACACCAATCCAAAGTTTGTCACCTTAGAAGTGAAAAAATAAACTACCCATTCCTATTATTATTCTGACTAACAAAACTCTATAAATGTTCCCATTTTTACTGGGAACTTGCCTGGTTCTGGAAGGAGGTTTAGGTTTGTGCATATGTATTAGCTACCCTTCCACCTTCTCCCATCTTGAAAGAATCAGTGGTGTGACTGGGACATTGAGCCATTTCTGTAAAATGACTGTGGTCCTGCTGCCTTATATTCTTGCTTGTTTTGTCCCCATTCATGTCTCTCTCTGCACTTCTTGAAACTTGGTCAGCTCTAGAAGACATAATACAAACCTATTCTGCGTAAGTAATATTTTTCGCATCAGTTATTGCATAAAAGTGGTAAATATTGTGTTAAGCTTACGTCAGCCCTCATATCTTATGGAAATGATACCTGTGCACACAAAGTTTCTTGGAATCCTTCCTGAACAGATTGTCTTTGGACTGATTAAAATAATACAGGCAGTGCCAGCTGTGCTGGGCACACAAGGACTCTGTTGTTCATTTCTGAATTAGTCACCCTCACGTGGTTCATGATCCTTAGCTCATTGTACAAATACACACCACCAAGATGAAGGCAACAATATTTAATACTCCCACATAGCCATTTAGTAAGATAGCTAATGGACAGAAATATATATTTTCTTTATGAATGTAGCAGAAATATGTACTTGTGATCGGTCCTGAAAAACTCAGCTAACCTAGTAACTGAAGCTGGTTTTATTGTATTTAATAGCCTTAGGATGCATATAATAGGTGTATTAGCTATTGTGCTTTATTTTATAGAGAACTCATTGACACTCTGATTTATCAGCAAACTAGGCATTGCTATTTTTCATAATGTCACTGTATCATGGAACCAGTATTTGTTAAAACATGATTCTCATTTCCTCTTTCTAATGGCAAAGTGCCTGAGCTACTGGTCTTTCTGATAACTGAGAATTGCAATAATAAATATAGAAATGTGTTTTGGCCATTGAGGTCAGAAAATTATGAATATATAAACAGATAAACATGTTTGAGAATGCTTTTGCCAGCTCTTATGAAGTATAGTTAAAATTCTAATAGTTTATGTTGCAGAACTGTGAAATGACCTCAACATAGTCTTGAAATTTATTAAGTATATAATATAGTGAGATATTGCTTGGTAATGATTTTCCCTGTGCTGGTATGTTGGTCCTATCAATCAAAATTTGTAATTTAATTTTAAATTATAAAGGGTAAGAAGGAATATGTCAGTCCATGTAGTAAGCATCTTTAAAGTGAATGAGAAAAAACTCCTCTTATCAATTTAACACAAAGATCTCAAAAGTAACTTATGTGAACTATAATGTCTGAGTGCAGTGCAGTTCCTGTAAGCATTGTTAAGTTTTCCACATATTTGATTCAAACTCTGCATTAGTGAGGAAACATGGTATTATTCATATAGTAACCTATTAACACTTCACATCTCTGCTAGTACTTCTAAGACTTTGCTGTTTAACAAAACCTGAAACAATGCTTAGGGAATGATTTTTTTAAATCTTCCAATGTGATGGTGTTATATGTTACATGGTCTGCAGGTTTTAGTCACACAAGGATGATTTTAATCAAGTTTGAACAGAGCTTCTATCTGATCTACCTGGAAGCTAGGAATATAGTATCTACATGTAGGGTCTCTTTGGAAGAGTAGTTTTAAAAACAAGTTATTCTGCAGAGACAGCCATTCTGTCCAAAATAAAGACATGTGTAGGTCAGCTGTTTCTGTTCTTTATTGTCTGTGTTGCTCAGTTCCAGGAATATATCAAGAAGCTCTATAGTTGGAGTCTCTATAAATTCAGAAAATAAAGATTTTGTCAAAGACAAGAAACAATTGATACCTAGGAGCAAGTAGATCAGGACCAGCCTCATGTGATGTCAGCACTCCAGCACAGTCTGCTGCCAAGGTGCTTGTAGCAGTAGTGGCATAGCCCTGATGATCTAGGACTAGGCAAGGTTTGTAAAGTCATTATCCTCATAGGACTATGATAGGTGAGATGAACAGATGAACCTTCATATTCTCACCACATCTAAAGCAGAAGTAGCAAACACCAAGAGGCTGGAAACAATTTCTGTGAGGTTGTGTGAATTATGTTGCATAGCTGTGGAATGAGAGCCTTTGTTAAGAAGGTTTAAGGAATATTTGAAGAGGGTTAATGGATTTATATGTGGCTGGCGTATCAGGAAGGGTAAGGATTCAGGACTGGTCTGGAACTTTAGGGAGGACACCAAAGAATCATCTCAGTGGAATAGATGGAGCAGGAGCCTGATTTGAAGATAGGAAAGGGTTGATCATACTTGAACATAACTGATTTAGATTTGTTGGAATATCTGTGTGGTAAATTACAGAACTGCAATTAGCATCCAAGTATTGTGATTATAAATGATAACTCTTCCTTATGGACGCCACTAAATTGATAGATGTGTTACCTAACAGAGTGTTGGTAGAATTTAGCAAATAAACTTCTGTCACTGTCTCCTATAATAGCAGGAAAGTGCTCTTGAAGTCCAAGCAGATTTTTCTCATTCTTTGGTAATTATTGAATTTTCTGTGTCCCAGATACAACCGCTGAAAGTTAGGTGCAGTTAGCACACATTTTAACTGCTTAAAGCATCCCCTATATCCTTGTCCATTTATATGTAACCTGAATTGAATGCTTCTCTTCTGGAAGCAACACAGGACCCATCAGAAGTATAAGGAGAGGCTTGATTTTATGCCTGAGGTGCAGTGAAGCCTGTGCAAACAGCACAAGCCCTCAGGCACAAGCATCAGGAAGTTTTAAACATGGTCCTGGTACCTAACTGAGATGAGTTTGTGTATAAAAATGAAGCAAGGCATTTATCAGAAAACCCCTAAGATCCTTAGTAGTGTATCTGGCTGAAAGTATCAATATCCTAACATGTCAACAGAGGTGATAAGTCTACTGCAGTATTTGTCCAAAGGTCTTTGATTTGTTCTTTTGCTTTTGTTGTTATTGTTGAACTCAACACCGTGGCTGTTTGGATTCATTGGTTGCTTGTGTCCCTTGGTGAGTCCAGCTGAGCAGGCCTGGCCTGACCAGTGATACTCAGCTCAGCCATTTTCTTTTGGTCAAGATTGGAGGAAGAAACATTGTCCTGTTGTAGACAGAATGCAAGAACAAAAGCAAGGAAACTTGATCCCAGCTTGTTGTTGTTCTTTAAGGAGCTGGAAAGGAACTACGCTGCATGCTAAGGGAGGCAGAGACTGTGTACATAGCCAGCCTTGAGAGCAAAGAGAAACCTGAGCGTAGGATGAAAGATCCTCCTGGCCTAGGATCATGTTCCAGTGTGGCAAACAGCAGGCTGGAAATAGGAGAAAACAGCACAGCCAAAGTGACATTCCTTCCAGCCTGCAATGATTTGAAGCTTATGTTCTCTCTGGGTGGGATGTGCTAATCCTCAGTAGGTACTGCAAGACCGTTCTGTCCCTACATTGAGCCTTTCCTGCCTGAGACGGTTTTTGTTGTTCCTGCAGTTCTGTGAGGAAAATTGTTTCCGGAATACGAATATTTGCATCATACAGAGCAGGAGCAGTGGGTTAAACAAGCTCACAACAGTGGAATTTACTCTGTGGACAAGACAGGACATGAGCAAAATGTCTTGCATATAATGGAAGGGACATCAGGTCCAACTTGCATGTTGTAGATCTATCAGATTTTCCCATAAAAAGCCTTCTGCACATACTCAGGCTGATTCTGCAGCATGCACTCAGTGTGAATGCTGAATCCAAAAGAAGTGGATAGAGTCTGTCCACAAAAAAATCTATATTTGGAGATGTTTTGCTACTCTGAGTGGCTGTTCTGCTACTCATGTAGTAGAATATTATGAAATCAGGTGCTACATTCTGTAGAGTGACACAGTCCTTAATAATTTTTCAGGTTCAGTTTGCATTTCTGTGGCTGGACAATAGGAACATACTGATACGTTTTGTAACTGGATAACAGAACATGGAAAACAAAGTTGAAAGTTCTTTAAAATGTGGCAAAAATGGAAATTGATTAAATGTTTTGAATGGAGGTTCAGCTCAAAAAAGTCCAAATAATGTGAGAAAAATAGAAGTGGTACTTGCAGAGCAAAGGCACTGGGCAAGGGTCTTTTAGTGCTAAATCACTCAACACAAAGGGGCAAGGTAAAACTTGCAGCTCAAATTACAAGACTGCTGAGAATTGTAGGAGAGTTGTTACTTACAAGGTCATTTTGCAAATTTAAAGTGCAAAATGTAATGACAAAACAAACATAAGTATATGGAGTATTCTAAGCAGGGGGAAAAAGCAGTTATGAACCTTTCATCAGCATGTGGAGAGTCATTTTGGCAGGTCAGAGATTTTATTCAATATTTTTAGAGACCTCATTAGAGCCTAGTAAACTGTACTGTTAGGAAGAAAGAAAACAGTAATTTTGGTATCAAGAGGAATGTACACAGATAGTCAGTAATTCATCCATATAGTGTAAGATCTCTGTGAGAGAGGATGGCATTGTGGCCTTTGTGATCAACCTCAAACCTCAGGAACAGTTAATCAGGCATGCTGATCCAGAGCAGAGCATTCTAAAAGTTGCTGCTGCTCAGGCTGACAAAAAATTGCTATCAAAGGACCTCAAAATTAGTGCTGTCAGTCTTTCTAGATGTCAGTTATTCCTGTGTGGTTGGATGAAGGGGACATGTGTTGAGTGTGTTGGCAGAATCAGTGAGGAATTGCAGGGCTGGAGATATCTGCTCTGCTAACAGCCTGTCAGCTCCTTAGTAAACATACTGTGATGTTGAAGCAGGAACCCAGAAATCCTTTTCCATGGCAGTTCCCCATAAACTGAGAGGCCAGGCTACTTTGTTCTATTGAGTTCCTGCCACTGATCTGCAAAGAAGCTGGGCCTTTTTGGATTTCTGGAGCCCGAGAATCCTGGTTGTTGTTATTCTGCCTCATAGGCTGATGCATCTGAAGTCTAGACACTTGTCTTCTCATTGGGTTGCCTAGGAGCCCAGCTGGCAAGCAGGGAGGGAAACAAGCATGTTTTAAAACCTTTCTGCTGTAAAGCTGCCTGGTTTCATCAAAATCAAATAATCTCTTTTGAGTATTTCAATCTTGAATTGTCAATCTTACAGCCAACCATCCTGCCTGGGAGTTTTCCAATGGCTTTTTACAGATGAACTTGTTTTCAAGAACTAGTACATAAACTTAG
>VZTR01016807.1:0-19297 GCA_013400775.1 Chaetops frenatus | reverse complement strand
GCAAAGCAAGGCAAGGCAAAGCAGATGGGGTGGGATGACTTGGTGCCTTCTTGCCTCAGCTGGGCGCTGCTGGCAAGCTATGGGCAAATTAGACTAGAGCAGGGCCACTTGTCTTTCTGGCACAGTGCTGCTGACAGGCACTCCTGGAATTTGCCTTGAGGCAGTCCAAGATGCAAGAGAGGAACAAAAGGGAGGGGGAAAAAGAAAAACCAACAGAAAAACCCAAAGCAAAGATTCTGCCTTGAGCAGAGACCACAAGGCAAGAGGAGTCTGCCTGAGAAACCCCTGACTTTGAAAAGGAATCCTAGCAACCCCTGGCCCTTCCATGTCAACATCCAGCCATGGCATTGGATCTCAAAGAGACACTAACAATTCTGGGCACAGAGAGATATGGGCTACAACAACATCTTGGGTTACCCAGGATACTTGCTCATTTGAAGTAGGCTGATTTGGCCTTCTTCCTGCCCTTTCACAGGCTCAGCTTCCCTCAGACTTCTCTGCTCCTGCTTGTTACAGCTGCAAGTCACACTTGATGCCACTAGCCAAGCACCAAGAGGTGCAGGGTACAGGGTCTGTGCACAGTGTGGCTTCTTTCTTTGCCTGTGCTCCTACCTGGCTTCTGCAGATTGCAGTCCCTTCAGGGGTGGGAGGGGGTGGCCCTGGCTGGCAGATGACCCTCCCACCCTGCTGCTCACCCACCCCCTCAGGGGGAGAGGAGAGATAGTCACAAAAGCAAATGTGAGAAAACACTCATGGGTGAAGATACAGACGGTTTAAGAAGGGAAAGAAACTCTCAGGAAACTCTTCATCACATCACACTGTGGCCAAGGCTGGCAGGGAATTCTGGAGGCCACTGGGCCCAAGCCCTTGCCCAAGCAGAGTCACCTACAGCCAGCTGCCCAGCTCAGGGGGTGCTTCAGGAATGATAGATCATTTAAAAAGCATAAGCATGGCAGCAAAAAGCTGCCTAAGCATGGCCTTAGCATTGTCTGAAATCTTCAATTCCAACCTCATCCCATCACATATTGAATGCATAAATAATTATCCAAGTTGTAGTGCAGTGGCAATATCTAACACAAAATATTATCCATAATTTTGACCTTTTTAATGCTGTGAAGCATAGTACTGGAGTCCATCTAATACCAGAAACCTCTGCTTCTTCTTGGAGGGAAAGAGGATCTTCTGCATGGGTAAGTCTGATTAAAATAACACACAGTTCCAAGCTGATGCTTGTTTTATTAGAATACCACATAATGTGAAATTCACAATTAATGACACTTAAGGATCAAAATCATAAAATTTCTTGCTCTATTCCAAAACCTCTAAGTGTGAAGAAAAACCCAACATGTTGTTCTAAAGCAGCATCTTCAGAATGTTACTCTGAAAATGTTAGCAAACTAGAATTTAATTTAGAGCATTTAATAGCTGAGACAAACAATGTGAAAAGCTGAATTACAGAAGGAACAGTGCAACCCAACATTCATACCACAAATCTACCTTTCCACAACAATCAGTACTTCCAGGTCACTTTTTTCCACCAAAAAGATGTTGCAGTGGCGAAACGATGATGCTGGGAAAACAATAACAACAACAAGAACACATTAGACTTAAAAGACTTCTCTGAAAATTGGGGAAAAGCTAATTTTTGTATAACAGAAGGGCACAATACTAATACAAAGCAATACAGAGGGAAGCTGAAAAAGTATAGGAAACAATTAATAACTTGTGCACTAATGGTGTGGTCTCAGTCATTAAAGGAATGGCATATATTACAACTAAGAAGGAGTTTCATTTTTTAAAAAAACTATCAAAAAACCAACCAAAAAAACAGCAGCTGCCAATATCCAGCTGGTGTAGTGCAGTAATGGACAGCACTGGCAGGGTCCAGCCTTGGCAGCATGAGAGAACTCCTTCAGACAGCCAGCAGGTGCCTGCACGGTGACACTGATTTCCATTTAAAATGGAGCCTTTGGGAGTCAGAGTTACAAAGTCCAGATTTGCTCAGTGGACAAATAAAGGTCACATGCACCTTAATGGGGCTGAAGGTCCATCCAGGAAGGCCCTTTTAGCTGGCACTTCTCAGCTGAGAAAAGCCACTTTGTATAAGGGCTGTGATGGAGGTTCAGTGACTCTCTTATCAGGAGTTTTTCCCAAAGGCAGCTCAGAAGAGGCACATTCAGTGGGAATGCCGCCCCTTAGCACAAGATAAAATGACAACCCTTTTTTTTTTGGCTTGGGAGACTGTGGTTTAACCACAGAAAAGATGTCTCCATGCTTCAAAATGATGGAGAACAACCTGGAACTGCCTGAATCAGCCTTTGACACAGGCTTGGACAGAGCCAGGACTGCATCAGTGCAGGATTAGTACCTTCTCCAGAACTTTGAAAGACCTCTTCCTTCTGACTTCATGTTTCCTTTCTTTCCTGTTTGGTCCACTTGCTGCAGCAGCTGCACTGCACCCACAGCCTGACTGGCTACTGTTTTTTGTTCAAGGGCAAATTCCACAGGTTCGCCTGTAAGAAACAGCAACAAGAACAAAACCACAACCTCACTCTCTACACACTCCCTGCGTACCCAGGGGAATGAAACTCAGTGGAATCCAGGAATTCCTTACTCACAGAAACTCAGTTGGTCACAGTCTTTAGTAAGAGATGCTGAGCTAAATTCAAGCTCATTTGCTTTGGAGGAATTCTAAAAGGAAAAGGAACCCAAGAACTGTTACATAATGTTAAATTCTATTGTACAGAGAATTTTGTTTGCTTGCTTCCTAAAAGCAGTAAAAAGCAAGGTCTACACTCTTTGTTGTGTGGCTTCATTTGGGGATTGTTTTTTTGCTACTATGAGAGCTTTCTTCACCAAGGTATTTTTACACCTCCCTCCTCAGGCCATAACTTAAAGCTGTAATTAATTTAGAAGACTTCAGCACACCAGATAGTGAACTAATAGCAGCTGTGGAATAGGCAGAGATTCCAAAAAACATGAACAGAAGAGCTGTGGGAAACAACAGCCCCTGGACAGTGCAGGGACATTAGCCCTTCTAAGACATAATCCTGGGACACAGACTTACTTCGGAAGGGACAAAAATGAGAAGTGCCAGAAGCAAGAGGTGGGCCAGGAATACCCATTAGGAAGGTGATCAGCAACACAAAGTACCACAAAAAACAATATAAAAACAACATCAGCAGGTAAGCTTCTGTAAGAGAGTAAACCCTAAAAGAATGACAGGTCCTAATGGTGTTTCCCTTGCACTGATCTCAGAACCATTTAGCTTGGACAAGCCCTGTAAGATAGAGTCCAACTGCTAACCTGGCACTGCCAAGGCCATCACTAAACCATGTCCCCAAATGCCACATCTAAGCTCAGGTTAGCACAAAATTCCAAACCTTTGATGGCCAGAGATCTTTGCAGTTTAGTCTGAGAACATTAACTAAGTTTGGAAAATTCTCTGGAGTGAGAGGCTCAGCATCTCTTTCTTTCTTTGACTTTCACTGGTGCACTGCAGTGAAATGCAGGTTTGACCACATTCATCCTGAGCAGATGTCACCATCACAGGCCTGGGAGACATTTGGATGACAGCTGAAAATGCAATCCATTGAACAGTCATGTGCCTGTGGCACTCCTCTGATCCTCATTCTGAATCCAACGCCAACATCCCAAAGTCAATCCCACAAGTACTTTGTAGACAGATTTCCTTCCTGTTTAACAAGACCCTTCTCTTCTTGAAAAGCATTATAAAATACCAGGTGGATTTGAAACCAGCCATACACTGTTGATAAACTGAGAAAGAGCCTTGGGAGAACGACCAGAAAAACTCTGATAAAGTACAGGAGCTATTGACATGTTTTTATTCTAAACCTAATTTTTCTTCTCATCCTGACTTAAAAAAAAACAAACAAACAAACAAACAAACAAACAAACAAACAAACAAAAAAAACCAAACAAACAAACAAAAAAAAAACCCCAAACCCAGATGGAAAGCATGTCACAGAAATACTTGGCTTTCATATTCTAAAAACGCTTGTTGGGAAGAGGACTTCTGCCCATGATTTCACACAGTACTTGTGACACCTGATCTGGTGCTCCTCAGCAGACATCGTTCTCAGTGTAACAGTGCCTTGACTTGTGCAATTTCGAGGACAAGTTGTGATGCCCCAAGCAGCTGTTCTGGAAAAGGTTCTACTCACTTGAGTTGGTATTTGCCGAGTTGATTTTTGCAACACAGTTCCAGTTTACCTGGAAAGCACTCAAGACATCCCTCCCACATTAGTAAACAAGAGGAACTTACAGTGATGTCTGCCACCTGCCATACCATTTCTCAGGGTAGAAGCTGCTAACCTGGAGCTCCAGCTTTCAAGGACTCTAATGCCTTGAAAACAGTACAAGCAACAGAGGAATTCTGGAGACATTGATTATAGGAAAGTGGGGAATAGAAAAGCATCTTTTAGAAGAAGACCCTTACCTCACCAACAGAGTGTTTGGAGTACCTGACACAAGGAGCCAGAGAGGGCATGTGTAGAGACAAGTAACTATGCATGGGTATGCATAATGCAAAGGTAAGCAGAGGCAGGGGAAAAAGTGATACAAGTTTTACAGACAAATAAACCTGCTAATTTCAGAGAAGTTATTTTTTACTGAATGCTTCCAAGGACCTACCAGGCAGTCTTCTTCCTATCCTGAAAATCAAAAAAACCTGTCAAAAAACCCTGTTCTAAAAGAAAGTTTTGGGCTTCCTTTGTGGGCAAACCCAAGACAAATGTGTTTGCCTCCTTGGAAAAAACTCTCTTCCAAAGAGTTAGAGAGGGGGAAAAGCCAGGAAGGTGATAGTGTGTCAGGAATTTGAATTAAATTAAGAATGGGTATCCAGAAAATACATGAAGTGCATTTAGGAGGATGTGACACAGCCAGGAGGACACAGGCATTAGGGTGTGCCTAACAGCAGCTCTGTCAGAGCCGTCTTGGAGCCTGTGGGCTAAAAGAGAAAGAATTTTCTCCTCTTAACAAGCCCTTTGGAGAACTGTGGCTTTAGAGAGCAACAGCCAATCCCCCTGGAACAATCCTGTCATGAATCTGCCTTCTGGTGCCATAGTGAGAACAGGATGATGGCTGCATGGCCACCACTGGTGGGGAGTGGCACATGGTCACAGCAAAGGCAGCATCAAGATGCCAGCACACACTATTGGCCCTTTGTGAATTTCTCCATAAAGGGGCATATGAGATGACAGAGGACTTACAGAGAATGTATGTCTTACAGGCATATTCTTACAGAGAATATGCCTGGAGAAAAGGCAAGGCATCCCTCAGGCTCAGCTCTCAGAGGCTGAGCTTACCCCCAAAACTTGTAGCTTGACACTCAGAAAAGTTTGTGTTATCTCAAAAAAAATATAACTCATCCCTTTGCAAAGTCCAGTGAGGAGTCAAAAATGTCAGAAATTATGAGGGTGATGGAGGGAAAAAGGGGACAAATTACCTGGAGGTATTTTTATGTTTGCCACTGTAAGGTCCAGGACTAAAAAGGTGCTGTTGTCTCTTTCTGAATATTCTGTAGCTAGCTTACCTTTTCAAGTCCATGCTCTGCTTTACTCATCTGGTGAACACAGTCAGCTCCAATTCTGAAGATAAGTAAGCAAAAACAGAGTTTACAAAAAGTCACAAAAAGGAAGCAGCTATTCTGAGTATTTCACTAGAAACCAGGACTTTAGTAGGACTCTACTCAACAAGATATATACCCTTAATCTATATCTGTACTCATGTTTCAAAGTCTTCCTTAAAAATGAAACTATGCATTCATTCTGCTTTTCTACTAAGACAAGCAGTTAAAGGGAAAAAGTGTTACATGAAAGGAGGGATGACCATATAGCTGAGAAAGCTTGTGAATCCTACAAGGTTACAAGGGCAGGTAGCAAAGAACCACAGGAAGATCTTGCAAGACTTGGTCATGGAACATTAAAATGGCAGAGGAAACTCCATATGGGGAAGTATGAAGGGATGCATGTGCAGAAAATAAAAAAAAAAACATCCTGGCTTCACTTGAGATTATCAGAATCACTGGGAGTGCTTCTTGGAGATTCTGATTTCTCAGCACTCAGTAGCACCCCAAGAAAACACAAATCCCTCACAAGAACTTAGGAGCAAAAGAGCTTGTCCAGAAAGAAGAGAAGACAAAGAGCTGGTCTCACTAAAGCAGACACACTCCTTCCTGGGGCAGGGAAGATGCTCAGCCTGAACGAGCTCTTCAGTCTAACAGTGTAACTGGGAAAAAATGACAGAAGGCTTGAAGCTAGTGCTCACCAATTTGATTTTGAATTCAAGCATACACTTAAGAATTAGACTGTTCTAATCATAACTGCTGTGGCAAGATACAGGACCTAGAGAGAACTGCCAGACTGGATTGTGAAATGGCCCTTTTTGACCTTGTATTTTATTAATGTACAACTTTTGTCTTTGGCTAAAAGAAATCAAAAAGCATTCTGAATCCTGGGCTCATTTCTCCCCCACATCCAACAGGTGTACTGTGAGTAGAACCAGGCTAGGGGGATGGAGGTGAGATTAAAGGACTGCATCTGTATGAGTAGGAAAAGAACTGGCTTCAGACTTTGTTAATTTCTCTACATGAAACACAGTTGGGAACTGGGTAGGATATAAGGCAATACGGTCTGTATGCAAGAAGGGAAAGGTGCACATAAACACCTCTGACCACTGACAGATCCAGGACTGTTTGCCACATACTTGTGAGGATTCAGTACAGGGATAGATTCTCTTATTTTTAAAAAAATACACTCTAGAAAGAAAGAAGGCTGCCAGCCTCTAACACTGGGTCTCTGAGAGGTAGTCAAGGACTAAGCCCAAGGTCAGCCATGAGCCAGCCCTGTACCCTCATGGTGAAGGTGTCCAATACCACCCTGAGTGAGCTGAATTAGGAAGAGCTCTGCCAAATCACTGCCCTCAAGCAGTGATCTCTCCCCTCTGCTCAAGGCTGCTGAGGCCTATGTGCCCTGTCTGGACTGGAAACCCCAGTACATGACTGGGTCTCACTGGGGTGAACCCAGCAAAGGGCCACAATGCAAACATGATGATGGGATTGGGGAGTTTTTTCTAAGTGGAGAGGCTTTGAGAGATGAGGCTGTTCAGCCTGGACATGACTTGGGTGGGATCTTACCAATGTACACCTGATGGGAGGGAATGAAGAACAGGAAGCCAGGCTCTCCTCAACCCTCTTGTCTTCAGGCAGGACAAGAGGCAAAAGGCACAGATTGCAAAATATGAAATGAAATTTGAACACAAGAAAGAACTTTTTGAGTAGAACTGTGGTCATACACTGCAACTGGCTCTCCACAGTTGTGGCGTTACACATTCAGAGTCTACGCAGAACCTGAGGGAACTTACTTTGGGTGACCCTGCTGGAGCAGTAGGGGTTGAACCTGATATCAAAGCACCTGTCCAACCTCAACCATTCTGTAAAATCCAGAGACAGAGATCTACTTGGGAATCGCCATGAGAAGTTTAGTTGTGTCAGAATACTCATGTGTACACACAACACGTTCAAGTTCATGAGACTTTAAAGCACTTGGAAAAGATCAAGTTCCAATGTGTTTTGCCATCAGCCAAGAGGGCAGCATCCATCAGCTGGCTCAATGGAGCAGGCTGGGAGGCAGGTGGTTCCAGTTCTTCCCTTGCTGTCCCAGACTCAGGTGTGCAAGCCAGTGCACTGTTTTGGGTGGGCACTGAGCTATCACCTCACTGTGACTCAAAAGGTGACGTGAACACAGAGGAGTTAAATAGGCAGAGCTCTGGTCAATGCTGTGGGAACTTGGAAAGTACAGGACCACATTTTTTTCCCCAGTATGAGCAATGATACTTACACCTATGGAAGAAAAGGAAGAAGAAAAATGGGGCAAAGGACTGCACAGAAATGAAACATGAGGAAGGTACATTAAAAACACTAATATGTGTCCTGGGAGACTCTTTTGTACTAAACTGACCTGTCCATACATGATTGTGGGCATGAGGTCTCAGCTCTGACTTCCATTCTTCTTCTCTTCACTGCTGCTTTCACTGCAGTACTTTCTGACATTTCATTTTTTCTCTTGACCTTCAAAACATTGCAAATTTGGTATTGATAACACTTGATTTTGACTTTTCTATTTTAGAACAAAATTCATAGTTAATGTACATTCATATTTTGCAAAAAACTGCTTATACACTGAAAACCCCAATAGGATTCAGGACTAAAATATAGCACTGGGAGGTCAGCCAGAGAATTATGCTCAACAGTTTTAAACAGTATTTCTTTATAGAACATCCTATTACCTCCATTTTCAGAGGACTGCCAAGGAATGTAAGTAGCAGGAATGCAGAGATAGAAAAATTCCTTAGGGGAATTAGGACACTTCCTTGGGGGAATTTAGATTCTTCATTAATTCACTTCAGACACTTACCTATATTGAAAATAAACCTACCCTGAACTCTCATTACACAAAAACTTCTCAAATAAGCTTAACTTTGCTGTTTATGACACAGTACCTAGGGAACTACTTGATTTCTCAGCAACATCAACCTCACAGACTCTTCCAGTGAAGAGAACACTGGACAGCTCACTCAGGCAGGCTTACAGAAAATCCATGGAACTGAGGGCAGCAGGCTCTCAGGTCCTAATACACGACTGCTTTCCAAGCCCAGCAGAACTTCTAGAAGTACTTCTTCAGATGAATATTTGGTGCCATTTTACACTGACTGACTAACTCCTAGGGGTAGGAGAACTCTAGCACTGCCTAAAGACATATATTCCGTTTCTCAAGAATACTTAGAACATAAATTAAACAACAAAACAAAACCAAATGCACAACTTACAAGCTCATCCCTGCCCTTGTTTACTTCTTTACCTGCAACAGAGGTATAAAAACTTGGTGAATATTTAGACTGGACTTCCTTTAACCAACTGAAAAGTAACATTTTCGCACTGCACTTCCTCTTCCAGGAGCAAGATAAAATTACTGTGAAACAGTCTGGACCCACATATGATACACTGAAACAGAAAACCTTCAAATACAGCTCTTTGTGAACCAGAACTCCTGGCTATGAACACCAGGTATCAGTGGGATGAGACAACTGCTTGTCTTGAAGAAGTCAAAGGTGTCTTCGGAAGAGCCTGAAGAACAGTTAGCACCTCGCTGTGCTTCTGGCACCAGATGGAAAATGCAAGGACATCTGGAACACAGCCTCTGGAGAACACTGGCCAGCTGTAGCACATATGGGATTCACATATATTTCCCTGAAGAAAAATCCCCGCCAAGAGAAATTTGAGGCATCAAGACTCAATGAAAGTAACAGTGCCTTACACTGTTCCTAATTTTAGGATAGCAATGCTGTACAACTATCTTGATAGGGCAATTAAATACTGGAGCAGGTCTACAGGGAAGTGAGTGAACTCTCCATGGCTAGAAGTTTTTACATCCAAACATGGGTTATTTGATAGGGAATGCAAACAGGCGAGACTAAGAAATTACTAGTTGGTCATTTTATAAAGATCACATTATCTGCTAAGCAGTCATTAAAAAAACCCAGCAACTTTTTTCAGAGTCTGATAATCAGAACAGGAAATAGAAAAAATACTCAGTTTTCACAACAGGGGAATTTTAATGTAGAGTCCCACAGAGGCCTTAGCTATGGCCTGTGGTTCTTCAAGGAATTCACTGAAAACCTGGAAAATGAGACACTATTGCCATGAAAATGTTTGTTAGTTATACAAAAGACGTTATTACTATGATTACTGGGTTTTTTTACAAAAATCCATTATTTCTTTAGGAAAATAGCAACAAAGAGTACAATGTTCAATATCAACAAATGTAGTCCAGCACAAGGTAAAAAAAGATGTGTCCCACATACATGTATGTGCTGGCTCCAGCCCAATGACTGACATTAAAAAATGAAGGTTGGGAGCCACTGGGGATTGCTTCGTAAAAACACCAGCTCAAGAGTCAGCAGTGGTTGGGAAGACAAAGGGGAATTCAGGGGATTTTACAAAAGCAATAAAGAACACCCTGTTATGCACTATTTCAAACTCACGGTGCAGTCATGCCACGTGCAGTTTTGCTGTCTCTGATTCAGATACAGTAGGTGAAGGAAAAGAGAAAAGCAAGACCTAGATCATAGATGTTTCCAGAAATCCCCCAAACATAACCACAGTGACTTACCACAAGATGTATTTTGCTGAAATGAGTTCAATTCCAGATACAGCGTACAAATGTAGGGATAAGGTACGAGATGGACATTCTCATGTTTGAATTTCATCTTTGACACTCGCTCCCATTTACTCAAATCTGAGAAGAACGGTAAGACTTAAAAACACAAGAGTAACATTTCAAAGGAGCCTGAGTCCTGACAGTGTCTTTTAAAGCTTCAAAAGTCACAGCACAGTGCACAGGTGCACAAGGGACCAAATACAACCTGCTGCTGTGAACTTGTAAAACCGCACCAGTAACACACTACAGGAAGCACTTATCCAGGCTCACTTATCCACATGGCTCCATCAGTCACCTGTATTAATAGTGTTCTGTTCCCTTAAGTGTATTTGCCTTCAATCCTGACACCCTCCTGCAAAAACCCATGCCAGGGTCCTCCAAACCTATGAATAAAAAAACCCCTCAGCAGCCTTCCTAATTAAAAACAAATTATTAAAAATTTTTATTTTAAAAAATGAAAATAATTGGGATTCAAAGAAGCAGCATCATTAAATTTACCTCACAGTTCAAAATGGGGGAAAAAAGATAATTGAATGACAACCACCACAGTTACAACCATTCCTTCATGTGGGTGCAGTTCTGACATCCAGGAGCTTCTGTTTGGAAGAACAAATGGTGGCTGGACGTACTCTGGTATCAGGGAGAAACAGGTGAAATGAATACTGTTAGTCCACATTTGCTAGCAGAAACTAACATCCCAGGGATATGAAAGAAGATGATGGAACCTTGATCAGTTCCTTTAAGGAATGAAATTGCTGGGTTTTTGGCTTGAAGGACTCGTAGGTGGTGATTAATAAAGAGTCACTCTACAAAGAGGAGCCCAACACACCAACTGCAAGACAACTCCTCATGCCAGGCCTCTGAGCTCCCAGTTCTCTTCCAGGCCCAGTGCTGGCTGAGCATGTGGATGGACTTACAAGTTCTAGAAATATAAATTTGTGAACCAAACACTCCTCAACACACAGGCAGAACTGGCTGAGCTTTAGAGAAGCAAACCAGTAGTGCTGGTTGGGTTATGTGTCTCCTGTATAATGACGCTCTTGGCTACCTTCTCTTCTTGACACTAACAGGAATAAGGTGCTGTCATATGTACCTGCTTTGCACAGGGAAAGAGGATGGCCTCATTCCTGCCTGCAATTAGGAGGCATAATGCAGTCTTCTAAGACAAGAGGGAAATGTCTTGGAGGTGTTCATTACTCCTGGGCACTCAGAATCACAAAAGGTGATGCCAGATCTGATCCAAAAGCTGACACACCTTTAGGACTGGAAAACCCTAACATTTAACTGAATTACTTTTCTCTTCAACAAAAGCCTCAGGAGAGTAACTTCTTAACACATTACACTACAGCAACTACAACAGAAATAATAACGGTTACCATTTCTGTAATCAAATTATTGTCGATTTAAATTAATAATGTGCAGAATATGTAGCAGACACAACTAAATTCTGTCCAGTTGCACAAGCCAGAGGAAAAAAATGAAGGCCAGTCTTGGTGCATTCTGATGAAAAAACAAGCAGAAAGCAGAGGAGCCTATAGTACAGCTGCTAGCTAGAATAATCCAATCTCAAATGCCTCAGCACTTCTATATCAAAAGTGAAATCCCAGGAAACTACATCTTCAAAAACCTGTACATGACAATACTCAAGTAGCAGCTTCTGTATGACTATGCTGTGCAATTGTACAGAGCTTTTACAGCACTGTCTGTGGACAGCAGGCCAGACTGACAGCAGCTCAATGCCTCTGCAAACTCTAGTGAGGACAGAAAAGATCTGCTGACTGGTCCCACAGGAGTGAGGGGCATGAGCAGTAAGGTGACTACTGGGTAGATGACATTTGCTTCACATTTATTTCTAGGCTTCAAAGATGTACACTGAAGAGGGGACCAGGATAACTGGATGACAGTCCTGCAGGCTTTTTGTGTTCAAAAGCCTGTCTGGACTTCCAATTATCCCAGCCCAACTACTGCTCCTTGTGAAGCTCACTCTGTGAGGTGCTTTTTGCTTCCCTCAGCCATCTCCATGGAGACATGAGCACAGACTCACACTTGCTCCCACCTGCCATCCCCAAAGGCTCATGGTGGTTTAACCCTGAGGGACCTCACCAGAACAGCACTGTGAGTTTCCCTGCCCACAGGCCAGCACTCCTGGGCCTGTAAGCAGTGTTTCATGTTCCACGAACTTTGGGAACAATGCACTGCCTGGGTTTGCAAGTACATGAGGTGGGCTTCCTGGCACTTTATATACACCTTCATTTGCTCTGGCTAAACCTGATTTGGAACACAGGGCTATTTGGATGAAAACTCTGCAAAACACGCTTGTCACATCAGTTCCCTGGTGAAGGCAACACCTGAGGTGTTCACAACACCTTCAGCCAATGTCAAACTGCAAAGATCGAAGTAGTACTACCCCAGCTAAAGATCTGCACACTCCTACACATAAATGTTGAATTATGCAATGCACAACAGATACGAGTCATTGAATCTTTTCTTTTATGAGTAGGAAAGAAAGGATACATGGAAAGACAGTGAAGTGGTCTGTAGAAAATGGATGTAAATCGTCAAGATTTCCAAGGATTACTCGAATCACTTCCTGGAGAGGCCAAAAAAATAAATGAAGGAAAAAATATTAAGAACATAGTCACAATTCCAGTGTCGAGTACAACCTTTGAAAGCTGGGGGAAAAATTAACATTACTTTACAGTTTGCATGAATCATGGAAGACCTGGTTTGAGATATTCTGCTTTTCCTCCTCCCCTTCTTCTCCCTGCTCCCTCCCACCATTTTAGAGTGCACTGCACTCACAGACTCAGAAATTTAGGTGAATGAGTATCTTAATCTTGCATTAACATAGAAGATTAACTATGGAAGATGGAGGTGTGTTTTTAAATTTAAGAAGTAAAATTTTTTTCCAGCAAAACACACATAGCATTTACTTGTTTCAAAAATAAACATATTCCTCTTTCCCTGAATATTGACCCAAATCAGTTACAAGGGAACTGCAGTTAACCCCCAACAAACACAAAACTTTTTGTAGTAATAACTTCCAATATTTTCAAAAGTGAAAAAAAAATTGTAATTTTTCATATCAATTAAAATCAGCACATTTTCTACAGTAATGTTTTTAATGCTACTACTGTACTCTGAAGATTTTTAGAAATTAAGTAATAGGAAGGAGCATTTTTAAGCAGGCAGTATATTTGTCTAAATTCCTCAGTAATGGCAGGAGCTTTCTTCTGTCTCAGGAAGAAGATGACAACAACTTAACTCATCAATTGTGACCACCGACTTGTGCTTGGACACAAAGCAATGGCATCATTAAAAGAACATCCATCAATTCCACAGTTGCAAGGAAAGCATGTGCAATTGAGCACTAAATTAGCCTCCATTAAGCCAGCTCACCAGTACTGCTACAGCTCCTGAAAAACCAAGAGGGATTACCAGCTAGTCAAGCCTGACAACTTGAAACTGGAGGTCAGGTTTGAGGTGGAGACTGAAATCCTGGGAAAGAGCTCCTGCGAGAATGACTCTGAAGAGGAATCAGACAGGAAGTGGGTGTGACTAGCTCAACAAACAGGAGCTTCCATTTGTCCAATTTTTAACAGTTAGTAGCTTCTTTAGAATACTTAAAAACATGACTCTTCTACAAAAAATTTTTCCCATTGAGGAACATGTTTCATTTATGTAATTTTTTTCCCATGCTCAGACACTCCAGGGAAGTTCCCCATTTCTCACACTTGAAATGCTGCATTTGACAAAATGTTCTCAATCTCATAACAAGCATATGATTTGTTCAGCCTAACACCCATCTGAGGTCCTATGGACCTGCCTCAGTTCCTACCTCTGACTCCTTGGCAGCACTTTCAGTGAGACTGAGATTGGGAGAGCTGTGAAACAAAGAGAGAGTTGGAACCATCCCAGTCAAAACACAATTTCATGTAAGAGTTTAAACAGCAACAAAACAAGATTCCCACTGAACAGAAAAAAAACCCCAAACTCAGCCAGCAGATTAATTCCTAATCTATTACTCTTAAAAAACATCCCTTATTTACAAGGACTGTTCCGTGTGAACTTTCTACCAAATTGTGTTTTGTGTTTTCAGGTCTTGTATTAACTCACTACCATATGCACTCAACTGCAGGCTAAATTCTTGTCTTTAACACACATACCTGTTGAAGTTGCCATACCGGATTTTAAATTTGTAAACATGCCTGCCAGCATGAAGAAATCTCGTTTCGGGCAATGGATAGGTGAACGGTTTCAACGACATCTCTCTCTGAATGCCAGACTAGGAAAGCACGAGAGCCAAAAGTTAATTCCTAAAACCCCTCATCACATCTCGTTCTATCATCTGAAAAGATTACATACAGTTTTTTCGCCCAGGAGGCATTTGCAGAGAGAACTCTCCCGTCTGCAAACGGCTGATGTGAGGTTGCAATAGCGCCGTGTTTATGAGCAGGATCCGGGGACAGACCTGGAGCGGGCGGCCACCTCGTCTTTAGCTGCGCTGCCCTGGAACTGTCTTTGCCGAGGCCCCTGGAGCTTTACTGGCCTCGTGCCCCGGGACTGGCTACACCCGCCCCCTTCGCAGAGCCCTGCGACCGGCACCGGCTGCGAGGGAGACCGCGGCTGCCGGCAACCCCCGCGTGTCTCTGGCTTTCAAGAACTCGTTCCTCCCCGGTGTTCCCCGGCCGCCGCCGCAGCCACCAGCGGCGGCCAGTGCCCAGCTGCCTCCGGGGTGGGGCGGAGAGCCCAGGCCCGCTGGGGCAAGGCCGGGCCGTGCTGCGGGCGGTCACAGCGTTTGGCTCGCCAGACGCGAGACGCCGCCGCCTTCCCGGAGTCGGGGGCGGCCTGAAAGGCCTCCGGACAGCTCCGGCGCCTACCGGCCACCGCCCGCTCCGCGTCCACCAAGCCCTCGCCTCAGGCGGGACCGGGCTGGGACTGCGCCTGAGCGGTGCCGAGCGGCGCTCAGCCGAGCACAGCCGAACCGAGCCGAACCAAGGCGAGCCTAGCCGAGCTCAGCCTAATCCAGCCGAGCCCAGTTGAGCCCGTCTGCAGTTGGGGAGGAGAGACATGGCCCAGAGCGGGACCGCAGCTCTGCATCCCCTTTCCTCTGAGGGGTAGTGGGGCAGGACGCGCTGGTGGCGGCTGCTGGAGTTGGCCACGGCTGGGCTGCTGTGGTGGCATCTCAGATGAAGGAGAGGCTCCACGAGGCACTTAGACCTGCCGTGAGAAGGGCTAGGGTTCGGGTCGATCCTTAGCCACTACAGCCCGTCTTTCTTTTCTCTTTTTGCCTCACACAGTTCCCTGCTCCACTTCTGCTGCAGCCACTGCTGTCCTCCCTTTATAGCTGGAACATTTGATATGCTACATCTCTTAAGAAAGACTGGAATTGAAAGATCTTCCCTTTTCCCGCGGTGTTGACATCCAGGGACTGATACGGCATCCCTCGCCATCCAGGCAGAGACTGTCTCTCTGTCACGTGACCCCCCCCCCCTTTATCCGCCATCTCGGCTGGTGGCAGAAGCCGGTTCCAGTTAAGCCGCCACCTTTGGTGTGGTGCCGCCTCAGGGCCTCGCTCCCTGACGCCTCCTGGCGGCTGCCTGAACATAATTCCGACCCGGACTCCGAGCTTTAAACGCGATTTTCCGCGGCGTTTACCGGTGTGGGGACCGGCGTGGTGCGGTCAGCGTCGGCGGGGGCGGGAGGGAGGCGACAGGCAGCGGCGGGGCAGCCTCTGTTGCAGCAATGAGCGCGGCGCCGGAGCCGGGAGGGGCTGCGGCGGGGGCTCCTCGGCCCCTCCTTGTGCTCCCCCGCGCTGCTCATCCCAGCCCCCTGCGCCGCAGGAATGGAGCGCGGTCTGCTCGCTGCTGGGTTCCCCTCCACCCTGGGAGTGGTGGAGCTGCATCAGCTGCTCCAGTGTCACTCCTTTGCGCAGTGTCTGCGGGGCCATTTAAGCAGCTATTTAATTCCAAACTGAGAAGTCTAAAAGCGTCAAAATACGCAAGTCTAAATACGCGTTTAGTACAAGTGTTAAACAGAAATGCGTCAATAGATGTCTAAGTATAAATATTGTATATAATAAGTGCAAATAAACACAGTCTAAATAGATGAGTATATATGTATATTCTTATTTATTTTATATGGGCATCATTTATATTTTTATATATATCCGGTTTATTTTATTTTATTTATTTACATATTTATATTTATATAAAATACATAAAAGTGTTTGGGGGGAAATAACAGTTTTGGGGAAAGCTTTTCGTTGCTGGCTCCGTAAGTCCAAGCAGATTTGTCTTTCCCAGAAGCCCCAAACTGTGCAGCCAGCAACCAAAACCTCCCCTCACTCTCATGGGCAAAACGAAAAGCAAAACCCGCTACTTTTTATATTGAGGAAAAGCACTGGAAGAGCGTTTTATAAAGATTCAAACGTGCAGGTTTTTTTCCCACAGAGCCCAACTGAATGGACTGAGATAACACAGAGGTGATGCACTGGAACTTCTGGGTTATTACTAAGTCTTGCCAGGTATTTTTAATCAGGTTAAATCCATACCAAAAACCTGAAGCCATAAAATAAAAGAAGCTGTGCTGCAGAACCTCAAGGCCTTGGCGTGTCCCTGCCTGTTCCTATTCAGGTGTTCACCTGCTGTATTGTCAGAGCAGTGGGGATGGACAGACGCAAAGAGCTGGAGTCAAACCCAACAGAGGTGTTTTGGAGCAGACAGGCAGTACCAGGGTATAGCTGCTCAGGGATGGCAGGTAGAAACTGAAGCCCTCACAGGTAAAAGGTGTTTGATCACAACAACCCTTTTTTCTTTTTCCCCCTATCACAGCAGCTGTGCTTGATCCCCACAGCTGAAAGCAGTTTCCCATATTTGAAAGTCAAGGCAGTTGTTACCCATTTCTTTACTAAACCATTTCCTGGCATATTTGGAGCTTCTTTCAGCAAAGGTAAGATTCGTCTCTGCAGAGGCTGAGATACTTACATCTGCATGTTTGTGTTTGGTTTGAAAACAGCAGGTTTTTGCAGCAGCAGCAGAGGATTTTTTAGCTGACTGCATTGTTCCTCTTGCCCAGTGTGTAATTAAGTCAGGAGGGTCTGGTTCATGATGTAACAGGACACTCAGAGCCCAGAATCCTTTTCTATATCATCCAGTAATACTTCATTTTTCCCTGTGAAACAAAATCTTTTTAGATGTTCAATTTCTGTTTCTTTTACCTTTTGTCCATATTTTCGCCGGAGATTTGGTGATGGTAGGGAATTGCAGGGAAATGTTGTGAATGTATTTCTCCCCTGACCACCTTGGGATCCCTTTGGATCATTTTTAATTATGGATTTCAATTTAAGTTCTGGGATTCCTCCCTTCTCAAGAGACAGAGGTTCTGTGCTTTTGTTAGAATCCAATTCAACATCTGAATCACCAATTTCATTAGAGTTTTTCTGAATATCGTAATTCTCATCCCCAAGTGATGTTAACTCTGCAATTTCTTTAACAAGTTGGGGTTTTTTAATGATGGTAATTCTGATTTTCCTTCCAAGGCTTTTGCTTTTGGCTTGGATTCTTCCAGCTCTTGTTTTAATTTGTCATGTTCTCTTATCATTTCTTTTTGCCACTCACTTGTGGATTTTAAACATGATGCAAGTACAAGAGCAATTATATTTTCTTCATTTATGTTCTCTTGGATTTTTTTCCACTCAAACCAGCTGTCCACTGGAAGAGGAGTAACACTGTGCCACCATACATAGTCTGATAAGTCTTTAGTCTGATTGCTTGAATCACTTGCCATTATCCTTCTTCAACTATGCCAAAAAATGTTACAAATGGATGTGGGGGTTTAGCATAGCCCTGGCCTTTTGCCCAGGCCTCTGGCAGCAGGGAGTAGCTTTGAGGCAGCAGCTTTGAGGCAGCCAACACCCCAAAATCCACTCTCATTCCTAAGTTCTCTAATAAGGGCTGGTTTGGTCTGTTATAGAATGAATTATTTATTTAATAGACAAAAACTTACATAAGATTTAAAACAAACTAATAATCCACAGGAATAAGAACAAAAAGAGAAACTGAAAGTAGATATATATACACGGCAAAGTTAAAGGTACCTATTAATGTTACAGCTAGCAGAGAAATACTAGAACTTAGGATTTAATGTATCTCACCAGCAAGTTGTTGGTAGGGCTCTTCCAGGGGGGAATATTCACCTGTTAAAATTCTGTTGGACAAAGGAAAAGAGGGAGGAAGCAGCTGGGGAATGAACAGGTGGATTTTTGGTGCATCCAGGGAAAGACTTGGGGAGTGGCTCTTAGGTAAAATACACCTCCTGAGTACCATCACAAAAAGCCCAAACTGTGCATTTTTCCAAGCTCTGACATTCCAGAGGAGTAAACAGTGGTCAGCACATCCATTTCCATATTCCTTGGATGCCCAGTGCTTTGTTGGGAAGAGATGATATTTGGAAATGAACAAATCCAGGGATGTAATTCCTGAGAGCAAAGCCCTGGAGGCCCAGGTCTTGATATTCTTCCAGTGATGCTATTTGGTTTTTGCCTTTTTTTCTTTTCTATGTTCCCTGTATTCTTTGCACATGTATTTGTACCTCTGTAGCCTATTGAATTAGTAGCTCGTTTTCCCAGTACTTTTCCATGGCCTTTCCGTAGGCNCAGTACTTTTCCATGGCCTTTCCGTAGGCAGAAAGACAAAACAAATTTCAGAGCTCCAAGCCCCAGGGAGGACCAGGCTCCTCTGCTCTCCTGGTTCTTCCTGGGAACCAAGGCTGAGAACAACTCTTGGAGATCCATTTCATGGACCAAGTACAGCCAGTGCCGAGTGTGGGGGCTCCAGAGAAGGGGCTTGACCTGGGCAGAAATTGCATCACCAGCCATAAGCACCCTCTTAATTGGTGCTTTTCATCCATTATGCTTATTTTCTAAAACCTATAAATATGTACTCATCCCCGTGGGCAGGGGCTTTTGTGGGCATCTTTCCATAACTGCCCCTGAAGGCCTTCAAATAAAGATCGCCCTTTCTATTACTTCTGCATTAAAATTATCTCCAGTTTCATTT
>VZTR01016765.1:0-10504 GCA_013400775.1 Chaetops frenatus | reverse complement strand
ACACCCAAACCCCAACACCTCCACACTGGAAGCATCTTGGGACTCCTTCCACAGCTGTGTTTCCCAGGATGCTCCAGCACCTAGTGTGGAAGGATAAAGGATCTGGATGCTCAACCAAAGGGAATTCACAAACCCTTGAGCAACAGGAGGGGAATGAAGCATGGGGAAGTCTGGAAAACACATCAACCCAGCTGAGACTGACCAGGTCCCAGCTTGTCCTGCTCTCTTGAAATACATTGCCCTTTCCTTCCCCAAATGACACCTACACACACATTAATTTTGCTGATGCCCATCCCTCCTCACTGTGATTTTCTGTCTCTGGTTTACTGTGGAAAATCAGCTTGAAATGGGACTGAGAAGCCTAAAATGGCTTTAAGTAAGAGGACAGGCTTATTCTGCTGCCTGCCTTAGGTAGCTGTGATCTGCTGGGGTGGTTTTGCCCCAAGGCAGAGTTCCCATTTGCATTTTGGGGCAACATGCCACGGGCTGTAAGCATCATCATTTCCACATTCAAAGACCTTACACTGTTGATACCAAAACAGCTCAGCCTTCCTGCCAGGTCTTACTCTCCTGCACAGTTCACAGCAAGGACCTTTTCCTGGTTTTCCCCACAAAGTCCTGGCTCCCTGGGAATAGACAGTGAACTCCTAGTAAGTTCCTGGTGATCTCCTGCTGAGTGTAGTGCTCTTAAGGACTTTACAGCCCTCAGCAGCCTGGATGGCCCTGGACTTAATTCCATGCATCCTAGTGAGTTATGACAGAAATACAGCCTGGCAAAACAATTTCTTCTGGAACATGAAGACCAAGCAAGGCTGCACTCAATAGCCAATTTTGGCAGCCAAAGGTGGCTCCTTGCTCTTCTGCTGCACTGGCTTCCTTCCCGCCATGCTGCTCAACTTCCATCCACTGGTACACCAGGATGAAGTCTTCTCTGCTCCTGACTTCAGCATGCTGCCAGGTAAACAGTGTACAAATTAGTGGAGACAAGTAAATAATTTGTAAACTATCATTTATTCATTATTTTCCCCTCCTTTCCCTGTGCAAGCAGATTGCAAGGTGCCTCAGAAGCACTCGCAGTTTGGAGTGAGTTCTCTTGTAAGGCATTTTCCACTCTCTATGAATAACTTATGAACAGATCAGAGTGAATATTAAGAGCCTGAAAATCCAGAGACTTGGGCTGCTGAGCTGAGTGAGTACTGCTCAAGCTCCTTGAATAGACAAGATATCTAATGAAGCACTGAGTGGATTCACTGTGCTGTAATTAAAGGGTGTTAGTCAGTGGGCTGCCTGTCAGGTATGGTGAGGTAGCCATGCAGCAGGAGATGGCATGCCTGAGAGTTGTGGCCTGTGATTAGGATACCAAGTCTTAGCATTTACTCTAGGGGTTGATTCATATTGTACAGTGCTTCTACTGAGCTATTGATGAGAGTCAAACGTGACCCGACCAGCTGGGCTGGGTTGATGCAAGAGGTTCACAGAAAAGTTTTCTGAATAGCCTCACATGTCTATAAATTACTCAAGCATTGGTAAAAGGCACGCATGGAGGGTTTAAGCCCCAAACCGACAGAGAGCATGAGGATGTGCTGACTTCAAAGAGTCCAAAGTTAAGCTTGTGCTTGGCTTAGGTCAGGTGCTCTGTGATGGGCATTTATCCACCTTCAAGCTCAGCCACCTGCTTTGTGTTATTTTTTTTTTTTTTTCAAAAGATGATTATAATTCACTCAGAGAAAGGTTCCCAACCCCCTGCCTGGCTCCTAAGGCAAGGATTCAGATCAGTGCTACATGAAATGGGGGAGGTGGGCTATGAGCTGAAATCCCTTTTGCTCTTGCAGAGCTTGCTGTCAGCCCTGCACATGATGTTCCCTATGTCCCAGGCCTGGCAGGACCCACTGCCCAGGGTGGTGCTTGTGGAACTGAGGCCTGTGTTGATCCCAGGTACCTTTTCCAGTGCAGGCCTCAAGCATCTCACAGTGTTGCAGGGAGGTCAGGAGCCCCATGGCTGGCGACATCACCAGTATCCTCTCTTGAGGCATTTGGCACATCAGCTTTCATGCCACCGTGGCTGAGACATCAGGCCTAACAGGGACAAGCTGCTCTTCTGTTTCCTCCATTACAGCAGATAGGAAGTCCTGGATAGGATTTAAACCAGGGATGGATGTGAGGCACCAAGCTATGGATCCACGTTCCAAACACCTGAGGTGCTGTGGGAACCCCCACAATGCCACGAGTCTCCTCTGGACATCCTGCAGCACATCTTCTGGCATGGTGCAAGTCTTCCTGCACCCCTGATCTTCGCCATGGCGGGCTGTGTGCAGGCAGCCCTACCAAGAGCACCCGCAGGGCAATGCAGCAGGATCCAGAGCAGGCAAGGGGACCATTCCCAGGGCTGGGATGGACCCAAAGCAGCACACAGCTTGAGGCCGGCCCCAGCTCCCCCTTGCCGGATCCCCCATGCATCTGTAGTCCCTTCCCCTCCCCGGCAGCCTCCTGCACCTGCACTCCTAGGCGGAGTGGGATTTATCCTGCCCCAGGCTCTCGGTGCAAGGGGTCAGCCCTCATAAACCTCTCCGGCACCGGAGCCCGGGCCAGCTGCCTTGCCTGCGCCCACAGGGAGAGCCTCTGCAGCCCGGGAGAGTTTTTCTATCAGTGCCTGAGGTGGCTCTGCGGGCCAGCACCCACCCTGCTGGGTGCAGAGGACGGCACGGTGGCAGCAGGGGGAAGGCGGGGCTGCGTCCTCACGGGCCTCGGCTCCCCTCCCCACACCAAGCTCTCTGGGTAACCCCCGGTACGTGGGAGGCGGCATGAAGTCATTCTGGTCCTCCAGCAAACCCCTCCAGCTGTCTGGAGCCAGTGCAGATTGTGGGACGTGTCTGGTGACTGACGAGGCCTCAAATCCACGTTTGTGAGAGATGATATCAAGAGTTTTAATTTTTTTATGAGCAAGGGGTCGAGGGGAGGCAGGGACTCCCAAGGCGGCTCAGAGGGGAGGCGTGCATGTGCGTGTATGAAACACCTTTCATCCCACAGACCCCCAGCTGCAAGAGTCCTGCACAGATAAACCCAGCATCCCATCACCTCTGAGCAGCAGGCACCAGCTGGGGAGGAGGTTGGGCAATGGCAGGTAACAGGGATGTGTTGGCAGGGCTCAGTGTCAGCTCTTGGATCAAACCCTCTACTCAGTCCCTCCTGCACATCACCAGAGTCCTCTCTGGGCCTTGCCCATGAGGTTACTCCAGCCTTGGGCCCTTCCTCAGTAGATGAATTCATGGAAAGCTTTGTGGACCTAGTCTCCTTCCCCGAAGGAGAGGCCACTCGAGGGGTTGCCTCTATGTGTCTGCACCAACATCCAGAGCCTGGTGAGATGCTGTGGCCACTTTCAAACCCTACTGATGCTCCTGGAGAAGCTGCTCTCCTGCCCTGCAGTGTCACGGGCAGCATTTGGTGCATGCTGGTGGTTTCCACAGGAAAACCCTGTCTGCAGATTGCTCTGCCCTGCTTTAATCCCAGCTAACCTGCATTAAACCTCACCACACCATTGAGGAGTAGGTCAGAGTCACCAGTGCTTTCCAGCTGGCCAGAAAATTGCCTGGTCTTTTGTCAGGCAAGAGCAAGGCAAAAAGTGAGCCCAGGTGAAGCCATGATGCCTGCTCCCAAGTGCACTCTCTTGGATGGGAGCCTGCTGGGAAAGGACCTGGAGAAACCTCTTGGCCTGGAAACATTAGAAGAAGGCACTTGCCTGCTGCACACCCAGGGTCAGTGTCTGAACCTGTTCCCACAGCTACCTCAGGTGACTTCCAAAGATGGGGATCTGGCAGCCATATGCCATCAATGTCCCATGGCCAAGGCTGCAAGGTGACCACCCAGGTCACACACTGCCATCCATGACTACAGGGTGGTGCCTGGCTCTTTCTCTGGGAAGTTCCTGTCCCTGCTTCCCACAGAGAGTGGGGATGGAGGGACCTCTCCTCGAACTGGCCAGAGTGCCTGCATGCAGTGACTCTCACCCGGAAAGGAGGGAGGGGGGCCGAGGCCTCTTTGTAACCCAATCTCGTCTGCATGGGCCCCTTTGTTGTTATTACATTTATTTATTGATCCCCCTTGGGAAAACCTTAGCGGTGCTGGACTTGCCGGGGCTTTATTAATGGGGATAGGGAGTGAGGGGAGGGAAGGGGGGCCGAACACAGCACTCGAACCATCTGTTCCCACCAAAGGGATGGAGCAACAATAGCCATGTTTATAAAACTTCTCTGCAAAGCATTGTGTTTGCGAAAGGAGAGCTTCCACATCAAAGGCCATTTCCGCTCCCACTGCTCAGGGGCCCCTCCATCTTCCAGCATCCTGCAAGGATTTCCCTGTCCTAGTCCCTTCTCCTCACAGCCCTGGACACATGGTGAGGTGATAGTGGCATCACCCACAAAGGGACCACCATGACTGGGGACACCCCAACTAAAGGGAGTGCTCATCACCTGCCCGTACCTGCTGGACCAGAGGGACTTTCCAAGGAGAGGTTTCTCCTGCAAGCAATAAAACTCTACCATAAGGCATTGGACAGTGTTTGCCAGGCACTGGTGTTGGGAGCAACAATATGTCCAGTACTGGAGACCTGTCTCCTGGATGGTTTCTTTCAGTCCACTGAAAAAGCAGTGTTCATGAAGTTGCTTTGGTTTTCCTCGAATTTCAGATGTGGGGAAAAAAAAAAGGAAGAAAAACAAAACCAGAAAGGAGTGGGGTTTGGCCATGTCAAAGCTGGCTGATGAGATCCTTCATAATGAAACAACTGTGTTTGGCTTTGCTTGAGGCTAGTATTAGATTATCTGTTACAATCAGACATGAAATAAAGACCATTAAACAGCGGTGAAATATTTTGACTGAACCAGTATGTTGTTTCTTTTTTTTCCCCAAACTGATCTTTATGGACAAGATGAGGGTTTAGTTCTGGCTCAGATCAAAGCCAAGTGCCTTCCTGGGGACTTGGAGTTGTCAGCCATATCCTGACCACGACTTATTCCTGCAGCTGGGGACAGGCTGCTCTGGGGTGAATTTGCAGGCTGGAGGTTTGGGACATATCCAGGCTGTCACACATCCCCAGCACGACCCTGAACGATGGCATGTCACCTCCTGGGACTGCATCTCCTTCCCCATTTGTTGGTGCTTTATGGCAGTGATTGTCTCCGTGGGGTGATTCACATGTGAGCTGGTGACTCTGCTGGGGTTTGTGACCACTGGGTGTGAGAAAGAGAGAAACTCCCTAGGGACGTAGAAATATCTCAGTTCAGCTTTGGACAAAAAGGAGACCTCTGGAAGATGCTGCCAGCCTGCAAGAGGGCACTTAAGGAAAGGCTTCTCTCTGCACCATGTGTTTGGGCAAGGACCTGATTTCCAGCTGGCAGGACAGGCATCCTGACAGCAGGCTGGTGGTTGGGCAGGGTGCAGGCTGTCTCACACCTTTCAACCATCCCTTCCATCCTGGAAGGGGGAAGCCTTCCCAGAGACTGTATGACGCCTTGTCAGGAAGCAGTCCAAGTCCCTGTTGGCTGTGTCCCCTTGGCCAGGCTGCCGGAGGAGACCTGAGTATGGTCCCTGATCGCTTTTGGCAGGGTGTAGGGAGCATGCTGCTCCCTCCCAGCACTTAGCAGCTTCCCTGGGAACCACGCAGGAAAGGAGAGGAGCCCAGACTTGTGGGAGACACTTTTCATTTCATGCCTAAGCCACTACTCTGCTGCTGAGCCACATGGCTCCATTAAGTCCCTTTCTGGCTGTCTTCTTTCCATCAATCACCCCGTCTCCGCGAGCAGCCCAGACACCGGATCTGGGTTATAAATAAGACAATCAATCAGTGATGCTATTAGATAAACAGAGTGGCAGAAGCCAAATTAATGCTTGGCTTTTTCTTGAAAGGGAGGGAAAAAAAAGAGTCAATTGCTTATTAGAGGACCCTGGTGTGGTCTGGTCTCCATGCTGCAGCTGAGCTGGGTGGGCTGTGCTTGGCTGCTGTGTCTGCATGTAGGGAGGTTTGGGATGGTGTGAGCAGACAATCTGTGTGGGTCACCCTGGCCAGAGCAGGGAGGGGACAGGGGCAGACTGGAGGTGAGCAGGGAGGTTGTAGCACTGGGGCAGTGATGGCAGATAGGAAAACAGTGGTGGGAGCTGCCCACCTGGACAGTGAGGAGATTTCAGGGCTGGTCTAGTGGGGAGGGAGGGTCTGAGACTGCAGGCAGAGGTATCCGGGGACCAGGGATACAATGCCAGGACAGACATTGAGCCAGTCAGGAAGGACACAAGGAAGAAGAGCGTCACTTCTTGGAGGCTTTTCAAGCCAACAGGCAGTCTCTTCTGGAGGTGAATCAAGTCCTTGTCTGGAGCCACCAAGGAATAAGACAGTCCAAGAGTGTCATTTGTGGTCTGCTGTGACCATCTGTCACCTCTTGTTGCCACAAACCTCTGCCCTACAGCATTGTTAGGGTGCCCAAGGCTGTTTTTACCCCCAGGGTCTGCATCTGCAGCTCCATCTGCTTCTCTGTGTGGTGGTGGCTGATTAACTCAAAGCTCCTGGGCTCATTCCTGCACCAAAGATGTCAGAGAAGAGGTTTTCCTCATGGTGGGACCTCATTGCCTGAGCTATCCCTCCTGCCCCTGGGGAAGAAAGCCCTGGGAGGAAGGCTATAATCTGCCAAAGGCATCCAGTGTGCAGGAGACAGGCTTTTTCTGAATCAATACCTCATGGTTAGGGCTGGGTTTTTGTATTTACTGGACTTGACACTACTGCAGGTTGAGGACTGGGAGAGTCTGGGCTTCTCCAAGTCAAGCTGACTGTTTACAATCTCATCCCGCACAGATGCTGCTCTTCACGCTTTCATCCCAGGGACTGCCTTTCCACCAGCTCCTGCTGCTTTCACCTCCACCTGACACTTCTCCTGTTGGTTGTGATGGAGGGAAGGTACCTGCCCCTGCAGGACCAGTCTACCCCTGTGCAAATAAGCAGCAGCTTTCCTCTGCCAGCTGGCTCAAAATTTCCTACCTGGCATTTCCCCCCAGCCCAGCAAGCCCTCAGCTCGGGTCTGGCAGTGCAGCTATGGGAGTGCTTTCTCAACAGCTGAGCCTGCTTTCATTCCCCATTCTCACCTGTGACTGTGCCAGACTGATGCTCTGCCAGAGCTGGAACGCACGACACAATACCCACTGCTCCTCCTTCATCCACCAAGGCATGCCACCTCATCAAAGGCTACACAATGCATTCCTGTCAGCCTAATTTTTGATAAATAAGCTGGTTGTTATCCCCTGGGAGATCCAGGCTCCTGGGAGGCTGGTGCAGGAGCAGGTAGATTTTCTGACTATTGTGCCAGGGAGAATGAGGTCTCTGCTAGCACCCACCTAAGGGAAGGATGCAGGACGTGCAGTGATTCGGTCCCGTTCCCATCACTATTCAGCCTCCTGCTCAAGCATGGGGGCTTTCTGCTTCCTCTGAGGCTTTAAGTCCAGGAGACGGCTCCTGCTTTCCTGTCACACTTCTGATCCCTCTTGCAGAGCTTGGGGAGCTTCGTGCAAGGCTGCTCTCACATCAGCAACAGCCCAAAACAACACCTAAGGTGGGATTTACTGCCACATATGCGCTGGGAAGATGCAGGGACCCACTGCACCCGGGTGACGTATTGGATTTCAGGTTATGTGATGCACAGGTCTCTCTGAGCATTGTAATTCCCTCTTTCTTCCTGTATGGATTTATACTGCTAAGTGGATGGATTTTCTGCTTGGCAGGGGTGCTCCCCTGGGACCTTCCCCAGTTTGAAACATCTCTGCACATCTGTACATAATATTCCTGGGACACTTAATGAGTGGGCTTTTATGACACCCCTTGCTTTATGGACTGCTGCTTAACGTGGCCAGGCAGCACAGAGGGGCTGACAAATGGCACTCTGGAGCTGGTGGAAAGCTGAGTACCAGCTCCAGGTGCTGGATGGTGCCTGGGGCTCTGTGTGAAAGCCACTGCTCTCAGATGGCTCCTCACACAGCTGCCCTGAGCAGTGGAAGCACCACTCCCTTGGTCCCCGAGACAGCTTGAGAGGGACAGGTTTCTTCTGCTTAATAACCTGAGACAGCATGCCTCTGGACCAGGTATGGAAATCCTGGGAGGAGATGAAGGCAATCTGTCTGTCTGGGATGATTCCCCCTGGCAAAGGCTGGGCCTGACATTTTCAGCTCTGCTCAGAGCTGTCCCTTCCCCCTGCCCCAAAGAGCCATCTGCTACGGTAGATTACCCCAGCTTTTAGCACTGTGAATCCATAATTAGTGCATAATTAATTACCAGATGTTTTTAACACTAATGAAACATTAATAAATGACGGAGGCATGTTGTCTGGCAATGGAACATTAACCAGTGAACCAAGCCTGCTCTGCCGCCGGCATGGCCGAGCCAGAGACAAATCTGCATCTGACTGAGCTCTTCCCTAAATAAAGCCCCAACATGGTTCAAATCACAGCGAGTGCCTGCTGGGAGCAAGTGACCAGCTTGGTGCTGCCTTCAGGCTTTGCAGAGCCAAGACTGTGTCTCCATCACCTCCATCCTTTCTCCCTTCCACCCATCCACCCCATGCATGTGTGCATCCAGCCAGACAGACAGCCACACACACATCTCCCTGCTGTAGAGACTTAGGTGGTGCACCAGACCATTAGGTAATTTTCTAAAAAAATGGAGCTTTTCCCCCTGGGCATTACTTGATGGCATCCCTGCTCCAGGTGGTGCTCACAAGCAAGGCACATAGGGAAAGGACAGACTCCAACGAAGTGCTTTGCTGCATCCATTGCCCCCACACTGGGTCCCTGTGAGCCCTGCCCTGACAGAAGTTTAATTCAGAGCATCTGGGCCAGTGACATTTTCCTAAGATGAAATTATTAATCAGACAAGGGAAGTGCATTAGTAGTGACTACATGCCACCTCCAGCCTCCAGGCTGCAGTGGGGCACAGGCAGGTCTCCATCCTCCTGCCTGCCTGAGAGATGTCAGGGTGCAGCCAGAGCCTGGGGACACACGGGACCCTCCAGGGCCCGTCAATGGGAAGGTGTGGCACCTCCCCATCACAGCGTGGGTGTCACATGGAGTGGCATCAACCATCCCCTTTCCCTCACCCCGAGTTTCCAGGCTGGGCATCCCCCTGGCACCTTCTCAGAATGGAAGGCCAGCTTTTGGGTCTCCCACCTCTCTGGGAAGATGGTGCTATGTTCTCAAACGCCAGAGTAGGCTCCAGGGTGTGTGTGTCCCCCTCGATGCTGTTGCCACGTCCTCCCCAGCTCAGCCAGCACCACGCACGGAAGCAGGCAGCCAAAACCACCCGCTCCAGATGGAAGGGAAATAACACCGAGAGCCGCCAGTCATCATGAAATGAACATTTAATGAAGACAGTCTCTCCTGGTGCGTGCGTGTGTGCGTGTGTGTGTGTGCGTGTGTGCGTTGTCTCTGTGAGCTTAGTTTTATCCCCTCTATTACTTTTTTTTTTTTGATTCTTTTTTTGTTTTATATATATACATCTATAAAAAAATTCAAATACAGCATGTCAACAGTGGGAATACTAGGACGTACGGTATTAAATACTGCGCTTGGGTCCAGGCAGGGCCAAGAGGAGGTGTCTTTACAAAACAGGACTTTGGGCAGGATGGGGAGGAGAGCAGAGCAGGCATGGGGACAGCTGGGGACAGCTGGGGACAGCGGGGGACAGCAGGGCACAGGTCTGCAGGGCTCCAGCTCTAAAGGCAACAGCAGAGCTATTCTGCTTTTGTTGGAGAATGAGACAAAGACATCAATGGGGGCGATTCCCTGTATCCAACATGGTTAAAAGTTTGGGGGTGATGTTGGGGTGGGGTCGGGGGTGGCGAAGGCTCCTGCAGGGTGCAGTGGAGGGGCAGGTGGAGGGACAGCTCTCCCAGGTGCTCGGCAAGGGGCAGGAGGGTTTTATGGGTGTTTCACTTTTTATTTCCATCGAAACCCTGCCAGCTCCCTGCTCCCCATCGCACTTGTGAAAGCCACCAGTTCCCCTCTCCACCATCCCCTCGGAGGGGACCAAGGAACCCCCCCAAACTGATCCGTGCACCCCTCCAGCTTCGCCACACGGTCGAGAGCTCAGGGGAGCGAGTCCAGTCCTTGGGGGGACCCCCTTTTGCCATAAGGGGGTACACAGCTTGGAGCATCATTCCCCTCAGCACCCCCCCGTTTTCATATCCCCTTTTCTCGGTGCGCTGCCGCGGGGGCGGCGGGCACGTCTTTGNCGTCTTTGGCGTGGGGGGGTTCGCTGTATGAGTGGGGCCCTCAGCTGCGGCGCGGGGCCCGGGCTCGCTTCACTTTGCTGAGGAAAGGGGCACGGAGGTGTGTCTCCTCACTCCGGGCTGGGAGAGGATTTTGCGGCTCCCCCGGGGACGGCAGCAGCTCTGTCCTCCTCCGAAGTGACGGCGTGATACGTCCTCAGTGTGTGCAAAATCGAAGAGCTAAGAGACTCAACCCGGGAGCGGGGCGGCGT
>VZTR01016744.1:1543-22148 GCA_013400775.1 Chaetops frenatus | reverse complement strand
AGTGACATTCCAAACACACATCTCCCTGCCAAAGATAACTTCGTATTATTCTCTGTCATTTCCACTCAATTGGCTGGAATAATTTTGTGCCACCAAGTTTTTATTTAGTGCTGTATCTAAGTGCAGTCTGGTCATTTATAAAGCTTTTTGCTACAGATTGCTGGGTAAGAAAATGTAGTCATTAGCAGGGGATGACATACAGTATCTGTTTCTTTTTGTTTTGGTAATTACACCCTGCTGCCTTGCAACCAACCTGACTTTAAGACCAACTCTGGCCTACAACAAATTGTAGGTATACTGCCATTACAGCTCATCAACATGTCACCATACCTATCTGTCACTGAACTACATCCTCCTGAAAATGATTCATTTCACTGAACTTAAACCACACGTTTTGAAAAGTATTATGCATCTTCTCCCACATCAGACTTCAGTTCTTGAGAGGAACAACTTTTGTTAAGAAGAAACAGTGCCATCATGAGGCTGTTCCTGAAATCTGCTCTCGATACACCCGACAACCTGAGTACCTGGGCAACGCTACAGCTGCACTTGGGTACATTTAAGGCTGTTGTTTGAGAAAGACACTTTAAGCCCAGCTTCCTTATCTACACATTATTCAACATGCAGTGGGACTGGAGTACAAGAGACACAATCAAATTAAATTTTGTAAATGAAGCTGTATGAGATGTTATCAGAGTTCAGCAGCTGTTATTGATGCTTTTAGATTTTATTTAAAGAAAACACATTACTTCCACAATTGAAACATGAATGTTCTTATTTCTAACATTACATTGTAAGACATTTGCTGCATCAAGACTTAAAGAACACATTGGGGAGAGTATTTTATCAGAAATACTACTTAGTGATTTACATTTTAACCTACCTATTTTCCCATTTTATGTTAATCTCAAAATATTATTACTTAGTATTCTTTTAGCTGAGGAATAACAGCATCCAAGTCGGTAGATCCAAAGTCAGAATTTAGGTGAAAGCTTTACACTGTTAAACATTACAGGGCAATGATTTTCTTCTTGTTTCTATTAGAACTTTACTGCTTTAGCTACATCACTGTGATACATACATTCCATACAAACGAGACCAGAATGTCAGAATGTAACTTCAGCTTCTGGATGATGTATTCAATTTACTGTGTGTACTAATAAGGAGTGAGCAATATCACACATTCCATACAGCATATGCTGCAGGACAGATTTGTAACTCCTAGAACATCAGTGAGAACTCATGAATCATTAGAGACTCATTTATAGACTTCCATATTCGAAGTACAAAACTAATGTTCAATGCTCATTCTTTTGGGATTAGTCAGTTACAGAAACTCTGAAAATGATCTGGAGAGGAACAGGGAAGAATATCATAGAATTATCTTCTAATTTCTTCCATATTGACTACAAGGAGATGGAAGCTTGAAAATGGCAGAAGTGAATTATTCACAAGCCAGAGAATGCAGTTTGGCAAACCCTCCATCTCCTGAAGACAAGGCTTCTATTTGTAATTATCTCAACCTGCTGTTGCAACCTTCCAGGGATCAGTGATAGATACTTTGCCCTTATGTAATACAGATGAGAAGTCAGCTGTAATTTGGTAAAAGGAAGATTTAAAGGGGCCAGAAGACAATTCAATTCTAACTATACACATTCCAAACAAGTATAATGATCCCTTCAGAGGCAGAATCTTTAGGATGTGAACATCCCTGTATGGTATATCTACAGCAATATCCTCATTTGTTTCTTAATGTTTTCCACCCCTTTTTTTTTTTTTTTGGAAATACAGTATCTTTGCTCCCAGTATGACCTGGAAGCAGTACTGCACTAACAGAACTTCAAGACTGGGATGAAAAACAGCTTCATCTCAAAACCCTTGAGTAGAACTGTAGAAGGGCAGTGCAAAACTGGTTGTGTAGATTTCTCACTCTCTCTGCACATAAACAGTACTGTTTACCACTACCTGTCCAGTGAGGCAGTCTAATCTTTCAAGAAGCCTGGAATAGTTTTTTTTGCAGGTTATCCCTTTCTTGTACACTCATGATTGAATGAGAGAATCAGACAGGAATCCTAGCAGCTGGAAAGGATAAATAAGCTACTCAGTGAGAAAGCAGCAGCCTTAAAATGCTGGAAGGTATAGCCTGAAGAACAACTGACAGGTACTCTTCATGGAAAGCCATTTTAACAGAGCTGTCCTGTTAATTAGAAAAGATGAACCCAAAAATAAGAGGGGAATATAATTAAGCAGTGAGACAAAATTGCTTAAGCAGCTAACCCTAACTATTTTTAACAGATGAAATCCTAAACAGAAGGGCTTCAGACCCCAGCTGAAAATATTATCAAATATTCTTAAGTGTAACCTAGCAGAAATGCAGGAATTAGTTTGACCCAAGTGACAGGTTATGTCATAACAAACACATAGCAGAAAAGCTGCAAGATCACAGCCCTCTGAAAGGACATTCTCCAAAACAGCACATCAGATCTAAAGACAGACAAGGAACACATTCAACTTTAATTCAAGGGCAGTCTGTGTTTCCAGATGTATTGACTGAGGAACCATAAACCAGATCAGAGTACATTGACCTCTTTTACTGGTTCAGTTCTTAAGACTGACTTCAGGAAGAAACAGAATAACACCATGATATTCAAACGCTGTTGAAGTTGCTGATGCCCTCCAATAACCCATTAATTTTCCTTTGAATAGGGTCTAGCTGACCCCTTTGAATAATTGCTTTTTTCTGTCTGCTAAATGGATATGTGAATCTGCCAAACCTTTCTGTTGTCCATGGGTCGAGCTCTTAGTTGGAGCAACGTAGTATTAACAACATAGTCACTACCCTAAGTAGCTGCTATCACTTTAATATCATGGAAGTGGACTGAAACATTTCTGCAAATGCATAATCTGACCTACACTTGACACACATTTCATGATTTAAGAAATTAATAATTGAATATTCAGTTACCTACCCATTTTCAGTAGCACTTACTACATATGGCTGTTTCTCAAACTCTCTTGCTTTTGCCAAACAAGTTACAGAAGCAGTATGGCCAAAGAGAATTTCTTTAGATGAAATCTAGGAGAATAATATAATGATATATCTTAAACATTTCTGTATAAGCTGACGATAGCTAAAACCATGAGAATATCACTTGTAGAGAAATATCATTGTCAACCTGCTTTATAGTAGTATGTTCTTCAGTCACGTTTTTTGGAATCCAGAAAGATGTGGATGAATTTTTATGCAGTTTGCATAAAGCTCAGTTTTTGTATTCACTGCATTCATCTTCTGAAGGACGTGTGGAACATCAAATGTTATAAAAGAGGCAATGTGCAGAACACCTCTGGCCTTCACCCACAGCATGCACCAAACACGGCACAGTGAAGCAGAAACTGCTAAACCAAAGCTCTTAAGCATGTGTTTCATACCATATGTTCAAATACCTTCTCTGATTACCATCACTGCATGCAAAGGTTTTAATTGGAAAAGGTAACCTTATAAAAGTGAAAACTTTCAGGCTGTGTTTGAATACAAATGGGCAACTAAATATTAAAAAAGGAATCGAACCATAGTTCTAGAAAGAGAATAAAAAACCAGGAACTGTTCTAAGTCTGCTCCATTCTCAGGAAAATAAAAATGAAATAATCAAAGAAATAATTTGCATCTTAATTACATCAAAAAAAAAGTTTCATCTTCCTGATTACATAAATAGTTATTTCATAAATCTATCTATAAAAAATAGAATTTATATAAATCTAGGTTTTATAAATACTTCTTTAAATGACATATCAATCCCAGCCACTGATTTACAAAAGAAACAAAACCTTCACAAAATAGGAACAACGATAATTATATATATTTACTTGCTATCATTGCTCAGAGCATGTCTCAAATTATAATCCACAGGTCATGTTAATCTATGAAAAATTCTCCAAAGTCTGCAAATAACAGGTTGCTCATATAGGCATTTCACTGTCTGCTTCATGACTTTCCTATAACAAATATCACACTATCTTTAAAAGTTCATCTAAAGAAGTGCAAGCCTGGATAATCCTATTGCCAATAATAACAGATAAAACTCCAGCCTGTCTATTTGGCAAATTGTAGCACAAACAGGTTTGGACACAAACCTGTAAGTCTGATGAAAGATCCCAGAGACATATTTGTCCTTCTTGGCTTCCTGTAACTATGGTCTGCTGGTCATCCGTGATCATAACAGCAGTGATGCTGTGAGAGGGAGCTGCTCTCCCCCACACGGCCACAGCCGGCACCGAGGTCTTCATGGTCAACACCTGAAAACAAACAAGTCACGAAGATCCTAAGAAAGATTAAACATAAGAAAAAATAACCTAAAGAAGGAGGGAATTTAATCAACATCTGGAAAGGGAAGCTGTAAAACACTGCTGTTAGAACTTGATGCAGAACTGAAGTATTTTCTTGCTGTTGCCAACATCACACTAAAAATTTCAGGGACCTGTACTATCAGAATACTGAAACATCGGAGTTGTGTGCTGCCCCACACACCCTGGCTTAGCTCTGATGGGCTCAGGTTGTTCTCCCTAAACGTGGCTGGTGGAATACACAACACCTCTCCTGTTCCCTCCAACCAGCAGTGCTGCTCGTTAGTGGCAGCAGCAGCCAACTGCCAGAGCAGAGATGGCACAGGAGCAGGGTGTCAATAAAGACTCTCTGATTTCTAGGAGGGGGAGGCAAGAGAAAGATAATATGGCCAAAGTGGAGAATTGGTGGTAGTCAGGGAGGAAGAGAAAAATGAGGCCCAAGAGGGCAAAGCACTATATAACCAACCATTCTGTGGCATCTCCTAGAGACAAGGACCAGAATAAAGGTGGCAGCAGAATTACAAGCTGAGAAACAGAGAATGAACAGATTCTCTCTGTTGCTTAAGACACAAGTCCCTTGTCCAAAAATTTTATCATCTAATAAATTTGTCCCTACTGCAAACAATTTACGTAACAGACTTGCCTCTTGGCTGAGGGCAGTTTTGACTCCCACCAGCTGTGCAATAGACAGACAGATTAAATAACATCAAAAATGTCTGTATATGTTAACATGTTATTCTCAAGTGTCAATGAACATGAAGAAACAGATTTTAAGCTGTTTCAGATTCACCATTATCCAAGGTCACTTAAATAAATATTTCAGTTGTTCTTTTCAAAAGTATTGTATGTCCCCTATGTCACCTTTCTTTTAATCCAGACAGCAATAATACCATTGAAGACATACTTTAGAACAACCATTTTGCAGCCAATAAGCAAAACTCACCTTTCAGAGAAGGTGTGCTCCAATTTGTCCTGGCTAAATAAGAGACACCAGAGCCCTTTGCACATCCTTGGGAAAGATGTTCAAAATGAAACAAGATACTACAGTAGTGCAGCTGGGAGAGCTCAGTCAAAAAACATCACAGTAAAGCTGAACTTTTGTGAGGAGAGACAGGAAGTGGGCAGAACAAAATGCATGGCATCCAGTAACAGTGAGTCAAAGGAAGAAACACAGGAATGATGAGAAGTGACAGGAAGAGCAGCTCCTGTGATAATTCAGAAAAGACAACAGGACAGAAATGGAGCACAGAAGCAGCCTTTTACATTATCCTTAGAGAAACTGTAACCCAGCACAACAGCAGCTGAAAGCAGGGACATGGATGAGAGGTATCTTCATGGCTACTACTAACTGCCTGAAGTGACACAGAACTAAAGTAATGGTCTTGCCTCCTAACAAGAAAATGAGGGAAAGGGCTCAGCTACTGAGAAAAAAGGCTGAAAAGACTGGTATGGCAGACTATCAAGGTCCTGCTATACTACCTCGACAGAATGCTGAGGGCAGAGGAAGAAGAATCTAAGAAAAAATCGAGGTAATGAGTTCATTAGGCTAAATACCACTTAGTTCCATTTAAAAGCTCTTTCTGGATATATAAAAATAGTGAGATATGTTACTGTTCCCAGCATTAGAATGTGACCTTTCTAAAACTTTTTAAAAAAATCTCCAGTCATATAAAATTACTGATAAACACTGAAATCCTTTTCTTTTGCAGTTTATGCTTTGAAATAAAAGCTGTTCTGGACAATCTTTAATGATATGTTTTAGTTACCAGGTAAGATTAAAGGGGTGGCTGCCAGAAGAGTTTGATAAGCCAAATCCTGCATCTTCAAAATGCATTTGCTTGCATATCATGTAGTCATTTATACTTGTACCATGGGAGTATTCAATTAGTGTAAAACACCATAAGGAAGCACAATTCAGGTTTGTACTGCATTGAATATTGAATATTAAGTCATAAATTATATTTTCTTATAAGGGAAGCATGAATCAAGATCAATACTCTTAGCCAAAGACCTACTGCTGAGCAACTGATGAGTAACAGAGAACTCAAATCAACAGACATTAAAACGAGAAACTGACAGAATTTGCTAATGTGGAGATGATCTATCTGCAGAGCTTTTAGTTACTCATGAGTAACATGAATAAAGAAATACTGCTACTGACAAAACACCTTCTTATAAGAGAATTAATTTAGACTGAAATATTACAAAAATATTTTGTATGTTTTCCTTTACATTACAACTAAAGCCCGAGAGAAGGAAAGAAGGTGGTATATGAATTTTTGTATTAATACAGTCTGTAACTTTTTTCTCCACTTGTTTCTTGGTTTTTTGGATTAAGATATTTTGATGCTCATGCATTTTGAATGAAACCTTTGCTTCTTAGTGTAGCATGACTTCACCAGAAATACAGCATATACCATACGGACACATTTTGTCTGACAATACTTAGCTTTACCAAATTTTTTAGTGATACTGATGGCATCTAAAGCAAACTTTTCTGAAATAAAAGCAACAGATATTTAGCAGATTGTTCCTTTTAAGAAGGTAAAAACGGTCTTCACAAAGTCAAATATTGCCCAAGGCATATCAGAGCTGCATGTAGCTTATCAGGACGTGTCAAATTCCTCCAGCTCTGCCCACTCAAGCATGTCTGATTTGCAGTATTAACCCATAATTCAACTTGAAATCACGTTTCTCAGTCCTACTGCCCATTTCTCCCTGCTTACAGCCTAATAAGCTTATTTGTCCTGCCCTTATAACATTACTGCTAAAGAGTGCTCTTCCATTACTGAGAAGTTCCATTTTTATTTAAAACTGTACCAGCCCATCTCATCACCAACTTGTTACACCTCTGCCATTCTGTCTCTACTTCTTTTTCAAACTGAAATCACACCACAAACCATTGTTAACTTGGAAAATAAGCCTAATTTTCACAGCTTCAAGGACTTTGGATGTACTGCTTTAGTAACTTTGGACCATTTGTGTAGTGTTAAAGCTTAATTTGGAAAGCTAAGTACACCACCTCTTATTCTACAGGAGCCATAAGATATTTAAAAGTCTAATCAAAAGCTCTAAGAGGCCAGAAAGCTGAAGATCTGACCTTGAATGCCCTACTAAGCACATATTTATGCAAGGTCTTTTCCTCATCACTCAGATTTTTTGACTAGGACTGATCATGAACTGAGGACAATGAAAAAGGTCAGATTATGCCACAAAGAAACAGTGCCATCATAACTGAACATATTCTTTTCCCACATATATTAAGTGTATCCTGACTTTGCCTTCTCTACTGACCTTAAAACAAAACAATCATTAGTTTCTCTAGTAGGCTCATCTCAGACCTTCCAATCACTTTTACCTAATTAACTTAACCCCAGGCACACATCCCTTCCCTGGGCTGTTTTCTCAAAATAAAAATTATAACCTCAAAGCCAGTGGCCTGGGAACATAAAGAGCTAGAAGGGCAGGGTGCCTGAGGTCTCAGGATCATGCACATCCATGTACTCACCGTGGTCTGAAGTGAGAAATTTGGGCTCTGTTTTGCGCCCACTCAAGGCTGGGGCACAAATTTCTGTTTGTCCTCGCATTCCCAGTGCTTGCTCAAAAGCCCACAGGAAGCTTTGCTGTATGAAACATCCTCAACATGTTAAACTATTAGCTACAGTTGTAGGAATGACATTTCTTGATAAAGAAAATACATACCCTGATCTTTCAATTAATTCAGAAATCAGAAATAAGACTTCTGATAAATATATACATAGACCAAAGTCCATAATATTAGGAGCTAAACACTCCACTGGGACCTAATCTCAAACAGTTCACCGTAGACAATTCTGGTTGTGACAAACGTCTTTCTCATCACTACAACCCATAAAAAAACCTACCAAATGCAAACTTACGGTGTATTTACAGAAGGAGAAAGACTTCTGACAACAAAGTACTGTTTTACACCTAACAGTTAACCCGCCAAAACAACACTTTTTAATTTATAGCCATACTTATTTCATGTTTCCTACACATTCCAAGCTCTTAATAGAAGATCACTTCCTTAAAAGTCCACTTAAATGTCTGGCAATCTGTGCAGCCACAAAACAAAACAGTAATGTGCAGAAATTTGCTTACAGTCCTAAAAATATTAAGATAATAGCAGAATTTAGCTGTTCACATTGGATTCAATAAATTCTCCCCATGCACACCCCTTTATATTTATCCTTGTAGCAAAGGTAGTCTTAGCAAGTAAAATTTAGGCAGAGCCTACATGTTTTCATGACCTACGGTTTTTGTGTTTCCAATCTACCTCATTCTTCTGTTCCTTTCTGTTCTTTGGTTTTATCTGATATACTCTTAGTTTCTACACAAGAAAATAAATCTCTATCATTATTGGTTTTACTCTTAGTGAAAAGCTAATCGTTTTTCTTAAAAGTAACTTCGCAGCCTACTGGTTCATTCTATCCTGCTTTCACAACTTTCTCTATTTTATGATGTAAATGTTGCACTCTCCTTAAGGATGCTGCACACCATCTCTGGTAATCCAGTTTAAGATGTGATGGGACTTCCCTCAAGGCCTGTTGGGCTACACCCTAAGGGGCTGGAGTCACTGCTGAGTGACACCCACACCTCCCTGGGGATGGGAACGTCCTGCTCCTGCAGTCCAAGGGTGCAGGGCACTGGGACCAGCAATCAATACAACCCATTTTAACCAACAAGAAGCACCTGGTAATACCTTGTTTGTATTTCTTGAACGAGTGACACAAGAAACACTTATTTCATTCCACACAATAATTCACCACAATCAGAAGGAGCACAGTAAGGGCAACACCATCTCCCAGCTGCTGATTACATCAAAGGTTTGCAGCACAAATTCAATTTTATGATGTTAATCTCAACCTGCCACTCAGAAATTTTCTCTGAGGGATATGATTTTTTTTTTCCTCTGGATTTCATTTTAAGAATGATTTTCTTCTTCTACAATCAATAAAGATATGTTTTCATCAAAAGACTCTATCTTGGCAGAATTCAATTGGCCGTCTCAAAACCTTTTGGTGACACAATATTAATTAAGATAGTTTATGTTGCACCTAAGCTGGAAAATGGGGCAGTGAAAACATAGTAACTCAACATTTGTGCTTTTCACACTGTCATAAGATACAGTAAAACAACCTTCATTTCCTTGAAGTTCCTGTTTTACCTCATAAACTCCTACATTATATTAAGCTCCCCAGAAAAACATCACAACATACTTTTTTGCTAAGTAGATAAACCAAAAATATAAATTTCCACTTCCTTCAACTGTCATTGATGGCTTCAACAACATAGTAGCTATTCAAACATGTTAGACAACAATTAATGCTAGCTAGCTAATGTGATTTTAAATCCCATACATCAAGGATATAAACCACATTTAATCAAAAAAATATATAATATGCAAGGGTGTGTGTGGAGCCATAAAAGACATCTTCTCTTAAGGAAAAAAAATGACATTTACTGTCTGAAATATGGTGTCTGAGTGCCCTATCAACTACAAGAATGGGTACGTCCAGGAAACTAAACTCTGCTTAGGCACTATGCAGACCTACATGCATGTGAGTTATGTGTCACTCCCAAGGCATCAAGCACAGACAAAGTATCACCTTAAGTCATCTCCAGTGGAGTTACTCATGTCCAAATGGTGAAATGCTTTGCTACAGCAGAGTTTCCATCAGGTTTTTGGACATTCACACTCAATTCTTACAGGAAAGCACATGTGACAGAAATGGCCATCAGTCTCTGCAGAATGTAAGCTTTGATTTCCATGCAATTGCATCTTATTCAAAGATAGATTTATACCCTCAGTTTTACACACATTCAGTCATGCCTGCACTTGTTTAAAGTAACAGCTTTCCATACAAGAAAATGCTCGACCCTTGTCCTAGCAAAGGGACAGCTCCTTACATTTTCTAATTATAAATTCTTTTTTGAGCAGAAACACATTTACACCCTTTAAAGAGTTAATGATCCCAACACCATAAGAATCAAAAGGCCTACTAAAGTACTGTCATCTCCAAGTTTCTGGCCTCCAGAACTTGGAACATATATAGAGTAATAAACTTTGAACCTGTGTCAAAATATACCACAAGCAAATTCACTTCTAAACAAGAGTTCTGATTGAGTTGCATTTTTATGAAACAACACAAATTCTGTAATGAACTAGCCATAATTACAGAATTCATCTTTATTTACACTGTTCTAACACAAAAAGCATACAATCTGGTAGAAGTCAAGACACGTGAAAGCTAAAACCAAAATTTACAAGGATCTCAAACTGACAGGCAGGGAATATGAATCAAAGTTTTAAGTCAATAGTTTTGTCTCCCTTAAGTGACCTTGAATTCATTTAACACAAAACACCCTGCTGATCATAGAAAGGTGATGTTTTTGGTTCAGCTACACTGTACTCTGGAGTGTTTAAACAACAAACAAAATGGGAATCAGATAGTGAAAATAAAACAAGAAGAATATTTCACCAGCCCCTGTTTTTTCAATTGTCATGTAATAATCATTAATCAGTGGTAATAGCAATTGCATCATAATGAGGATTTCTCAACTCTGACAAACTACTTACTTTTCAATTTTACTCTTTGGATACTCTCAGTCTACCAACAGACCTTTCTACAGTGTTCCTTGCTACAGGGCATGCAGCTGTTTAGTGTAAACAATTCTGACTTGACTTGTTTTATACACAGTCTAACCTGCTCAGGTAAAAAGACACTGTTTATTACGAAGCAGGTTCAAAGTCCTAAACGTATTCAATGCATTGCAATGCATGGGTTGCAGTTTTCTTTACAATGAACTTCAAATTCTAGCACAGAAAAGTTTTGAAATGAGAAAAACCTGTTATTGTCATGTAATCAATTCCAGTGACACAAACCTTTTGAGCAGACCTACCTCACCACAAGAGCCATTTTTGCAATTAGTAATCCCAAAAATAGTTCTGTACTAGGGCCATCACTGACACATGAAAATTTCACGATATATTAAGACAACTACTACTGTTCCTAGCACCAACTAGAAAAGTAACCATGACAGAAATGCCCCAAGACCCTAAGTGAGCCGTCCTAATTAACTTTTAATTGAGCAAGTCTCAAAAAAAAAAACCCCACCCTCTAGCCAGAACTACTTGCAAGAGAAAATGGGACTGCTGAAAAAAGAAAATTATTTGTATTCCAATGTTTTGCATCTACCCACTAAGAAATACTCAATAGTGAATTGCCAAAAGAGCACAAAAGCGTTTTCACACTTCAAGGAGCTAATATTTTCCACTCTTATGTGTTCTCACATAACGACTTTTCTCCAAGAAATCCAGTGAACAGACACATGCCAAAGCAATCGTAAAGTACGTAATTCACTAAGCTGCCCTGAAAACAGAAGTAAAAGACACCTAATATCACATACCAGAGCTGAAAGTCACAAAGCTGATGCTAAACGTGCAGCGAACCAACAAAACTCCCAGAAACGGATAAAATTTGCCCAAGTAAGAAAGAATAAACACTGCACCGGCTAAAAAGGCTTCTCAGCCACCAAAACAGCTCTAGGGAACGCATCATGACTAAAGCTGACCTGAGGAAGCGGAGCCTTAGGGCCGCACAGGGCATCCCCAGCGGGATGAGGGGCAGCCGCCGCGGCGAGGAGGAGCGGGGATGAGGGAGCTGCCTGACCTGCAGCGGCTCCCAGGCACCGCGCGCGGGGCAGTGAGGGCGCGGAAGGGAAGGGGAGGTAGCCGGGACAGGTTTTATCCCGCCCGGGAGCCGCAGCACCCGGCACGGGCGGCGCGGGCTGGATCCAGCTAGATCTCCCCAGCAGCACCGCCGCCCCCAGCCCAGCGACCTCCCAGTGAGCGAGGGAGGTACCGCGGCTGCTCCCTGCCCCTGCTACTCGGGGCGAAACGGTGAGGGGGAAACACAGCCTGGAGAAAAAGTACATAGGGAAGAGCCGAGCTGCAGCCGCTCCGCTTCCCTCCCCTCACAGCGCCGCACCCCGCCTGCCGCGGGACGGGCAGAGGGGCCTAGCCCGCCCCTCAAAGCTGCCCCGCGGGGCGATGAGGCACAGGAAACTTCTCATCGCCTCGCCCTACCTTAAGTACGGCGAAAAGAACATTTCCGCTGTTAGGAGGCGGGTGGAGCGTGATTTCCTACAGGTGTGGGACCAGCAGCAGCTGTGGGAGTTCGAGGGCCGTCACCCAGCGAGCTGCGTGCGCCCCTGGTGCCATGAGGGCTGTGTATCGGCGAGGATGCCTCTTTTAAGTTCAGGTGTTTCTGTTTGAAAACAATTAGTAAACTGCAGTGAATGAATACAGTAGGAACGTGAAATGTGATGTGTGTTCAGTCTTTTTCTTTTTGTTTAAAGGTCCGTCCTGGAGTAGCTCAGGTCTGCAGGAGATTCTTGTGAAGAGCAGAGCCGAACGGGCTGTGCAGTGCACAGGTGAGTTCATCTTCACTGCAGAAATAGCCATATCTAGTGCTGCAAAAGACATAATGAGACTCATTATCTAAAAAAAACCCAAAAAACCCATGTTCTCTAAAAGCCTTTCTTGCTACATTTTTTTGCCTAAAATACACAGGGAGCTGGAAGATGTCAACTACATTTTTATTGCCTGTGATTGTCCTATTTTAATGCAATAAATGTAGTAGCTAAAGTATGAAATGTTTTTATTTTAGTATTATTGAATTCAGATTTACACCAAGACCATCTCCCCAAGATATCTGCCTGGACATAAATGGTAATGTTCTCAAATGTGCTAATGTAATTACAGTCTGCATCAATAGGCTACATTTTATTAGTAAGTGAATACAATAAAGATGAAAGCATGTGAAGTTTGTAACTTGTTGAAACATATTTCTTGCAAACGTTTGTCCTAGCCCTTCTGGAGTTTAGGTTTTGAAATATTTTAATACAACGAAATAAAAAACTTTGAAGATGAGACTTCTTAAACCACTTCATCATGTGAATCGTTTTTATGCAGATAAACTGTAAGTCCTGAAAATAGAACTTTAATGTAAAGGATGATGTTTGATTAGACTGCATCAGGCCAAGTGGAAAACACTGAAACATGGTATCTCCGGTGAAAACTTACAAAGGTACCTCTTTTCTGGACTTCCTTCTGGAGACTTCAGTAATCATATTGAAAACAAAATGAAATTATGCAAGTCAGCTTACTTTAGGAACCTTAATACTATTTTTGTCAGAAAAGGTGAACACTGGCCCTTTAAAGTCAATAGTGATAACTGGAACGTCAGCTAAAGTTTTTGTAGTCAAAAAATGCTTTCAAGAAAGTGGAATAATTGTATGAGACCAAGTAACCTAATGGATAAACTAGATATTGCTTGTGCTTTTTTGACACTTCATGTGAGTCGCAAATTCTGCCTGTGAACCTAAATAAATTATTTTGACAGCTTCTCCTTAATCATCGATACATGGAGGTTTCCATAACAAAAACTGTCACATATGTTTTAGCACAATTTTACACAAAGGGAAGGTCACACCAAAGACCTTAATTGCATCTTACGCTTTGAGAGAGGGTCACAAAACTGCACCATTTCTATTTTGTCTTTCAGCATCGTATTTGCTGCCTTGGGAAAAAAAATCACTCCATAAAAGTAGTGCACACTAATACCACAGAAATGTATTCCATAGTACCCTGGAATGGTCAGGGTTGGAAGGGACCCTAAAAATTACCTAGTTCCAAATCCCTGTCACGGAGAGACCAGGTTGCTCAGAGCCCCTTTCAACTGGGCTTTGAATCCTTTCAGGGATGGAGCATCCACAGCTTTTCTGGGCAGCCTCTTCCAGTGCTAATGTCCAATCTAAACCTTCCCTCATCTGCCCTTGTCCTGTCACTACATAGTCTTGTCAGAAGTCCCTCTCCAATTTCCTTGTGGCCACCTTCAGGCAATCAATAGAAAACTTCTGCTGAAAATTGTACTGTTCACATTCCACTGTTCTTTTAAAAATAACGATTTGGTTCTGAAAATAAATTGCATGACTTATAGATACCACAAGATTTTTAATATGACATTGTTGACAGTTTGGGAGCTCTGCTGTAATTTCTCTTAAGAAACTAGGAAAGGAGATTTTGAAGCATGTTTCAAAAACAGGATCAAGGATTTTAGATATAATGCCAAAAAATGTATTTGTGTTGAGTATGAGGGTGAACCAATTATTGGAATCATTACTGCAACTTTTGCATGTTATTTCTGAAAGTGTTGATATGATGATCAGGTTCACAGAACTCTGGTTTATCACTCTTCTTTTCCTATGAAATACTGCCTTGCTGTGTCCTTTCTCAATATCCCTGGTTTAGCCATCTCATTATTTCCTTGAGCAAAGAGAATCACTGGATGGTGCTGTTATGCCACTGAGAAATCCCTGTAGGCCATAGTTGTAGGAAAAGTAATTAGATAGGTTAAAGATTTGATCCTGTAATTATTTTATGGTGTTCAGTGTTTTTTAATGTAAACACTTTAATATTTTTTACATAAGTAAAAATACACATACACACTAAGTTAAAAACATCGTGGCAAAGATAAGATTCATAGAAGATGATGAAAGAGCAGAGATTAGATATTCTTCTGTATTTCCCTGTTTTGTGGCAGTGTTTCTTGGGAAGAGCCTGAAGTATGGGGAAGACAGAATAAACAGACCCTTCAAACTCCTAACTGCTGTGATATCTGCTGTGTGCATATGAAAACAAACTGTAAGAATTAACTTGGCTCAACTTTTGTGAGTAACTTGTGATGTTTACAGAATATTCTTGAATTGAAATCCGTAGTGAATCAGCACTGGGCAGGGGCACTTCAGAGATGAATATGTACACAAAGTGGAGACAGGGAACAATGTAGGAATGGGAAAAATCTCTTCTGAAGGAAGTCAGACTTCTTTTCCTCAAGTGACTTTTCTGAACCACAGCTACAGGAATCAGTTGCTGTTTGTATTCCTTGGGCATAGCTGGCACAGGCTGTTGCAGAAAGCTTGCATTCTAATTCTAGTTCTTTTCTCAATTTTTGGTTTGCACATCACTTCATCTCATTTTATTCAAACATAATTCTTTGTAACAGAATGCATAAAATGAAGGGGGTTTTTGTAGTGTTTTTCAGAATCTTTTGTTGAAGAGGTTTTTGGGGGGGGTTTTTGGCTTGATGACCTACTGCTTGATTCAGAAATGCAATGTTACACTGCAGACTTGAGTGTTCATCTACTTTGGAGACACTGTGCAGCCAATTTGCCCATTGGTGGTTTACTTTTCCCATCTCGAGTTTAATAAAAATTTGTATTTACTTCCCCTGTGGAAAGCTTTGACAACTATTAATGAAAAGTACTTCAAAACTTTGAAAAAATCCTTTACGAATGTGAAAAATTGGGCCCGTTTCTCATGATATGGGGTTGTATAGGTACCTGTACATTCATACTTCTCACAAAAAATAATCTTGGTTCACTATTTTATTAATCATTCAGACTGTATATTAATTTCAGTCTCTGTTTTTATTGTCATCATCACCCTATAATTAATTTCTCTAATTTTCTCCTCTTATCCTATTTTAAAGATTTTTCCTCTATCTGAATGGGCAGCAAAGCAATTTCAATAAATTGAAATATTTATCTGGCCTCAGTTAGCAATCAAGGCGTGTTTCTGAGATGAATAAGAGCAATTAGTGGTTAACAACATTGTTGACAGATGTCACATACTGAAATATGAAATAGCATTAGCTTAGATTGCATTACGGGATAGTTGTCAAGTAGTGAGAATTTATTGTATTATCTTATGTATAATGTGATGAAATATTGATGAAAAAATGTCACATTTCATGTCAATGGAGCTATTGTTCTGCAAAGATAAGCTATGGGTATGTTCACCATTGGCTAGACTTCTGGAGACTTGCGAATGCTGTTGATTAAATCAGCAAACCATTATAAGAATAAATGTGATTTCACAAATTGCTGTCAGATAAAAGAGTGAGATAAGCCTGTACTTGTTGCAATGTGGAAATAAAGTCAGGCAGTGCTTGGTAGTACAGAATTCAACATTCTAATAATTTTCTTATTGGACTTACAAACTGTAGTTTTTGTTTGAGTTTCCCCCTGAAAAGAATAAAGCTGCAGACATTAGATCCGACAAAGGGGTAGTTTAATAACGTTATTAATATTAAAATATGAGTAATAAGTACGGTTTTGATTATTTTATTGTAATTACCAAGGTCTGTAATACTTAATTTTAGCCACGAGAGGGAGCAAAGTGCAACCAGGGAGGAAGGTAAAGCCTAATTACTGCTGCTTTCTGCTCGGCCTGCAAAACGTGCCTTGTTATTGTTGAATTGCAGTTTAACGGCATTTGGAGATCGTGGAAGTAGCCTCCTTTTTTTGCCCTTCTCGGAAATATTTTTGAGGGCTTTTTCCTTGCTATAATTGCTCACTTCACACTTTTGCCTTGAAAGATTATATGTATAAAATGGATTTATTATTCATTCTTTGTGTTTTTGTGAGGAAAAGGGTGGAAATGGGGAAACATATATAGGAATTTTTGTGAAAATTTTTCCCGATTTTAAAATTTCTCCTTATAAGGGTCATGACCACTCTTTTTCCAATATTCTTGCTCCTATAGGACAATATATATTTATTTCTAAGAGTTTCTTGCTTAATTCTTTTGTGGGACATGAGGATCCAGGAGAAAGAGATTATCTTTGTTTTTCTACAGAAACAAGATAGGAAATATTTGGATTTCCTGTACATCCTGTTTTTTGGTAGGAGCCTTGTTCTGCCACCTTTTTTTCACATATAGAGCTGACACAATGAGAGCTGGTTAGGTTCAAGCACTCCATTAAATCAAAAGTTCAAAGGAATGTATGTGTACAAACATACATGGAACAATGGAAAATGGCATCTGTTTGAGATGTATATTTAGGACAAGATACAGAGGCTAGAGTAAGAAATCTAGTGCATAACATGAATAAAATTGAATTTTCTCAGGAAAAACAATTAAGGTACATTTTCTATGGTACTTAAAAAAAAAAAAAATTACATGTTTACTCCCTGGGTATGAATTTTAAAAAGAATGAAGAAGGAACAATTTTTGTTGTTGTCTCAGACTGTTTTTGTGTACTATGAAATACAGTTCCGTGCTTTGTAATTTTTTTGTGAACTGTTTACTATGCTATGGTTTAATAGAGGAGTAAGATATGGAAACCAATGAAGTTCGTTTGGAAATGTGAAATCATTGCTGCTTTCCAGAGCAAATCAGACACGAGCCACTAGGTGTCTCTAAATGTAAAATAAAAATAGTCAAGAAGGTTGCTAAGGTTACCTAAGAACACATGGAACAGCAATGAAAGAGACTGGAAAACATTTCCTTTCACAGGGAACAAACGGGCAATCAGTTACTGAGCACAAATGTTTGATTTGGCCTCTGATGAGCTACGTTTCTTTTGAAACTTATTCTGTCTTAATTGATACAAGCACAGTTTGATTTTTGTGTGACAGCAAGCAATCTTACATAAATCATACCAATGAGTAACAATGCTAACAACAAAATAAAAAATTTAGAAAATCCTGCTTAACTTAAAATAGATTGTAGAAAAGAAAATACCTATTTTTACAAGATTTATATTTCCTTGCATTATTGAAGGTCACTTTTTCTGAGCTGTCTTGCTCCACAGAGGGGTCAATGCTTTCTGGGCCACGTGAGGTTGTGGTCCAAATGACTGCATCATTGAAGGACAGAGGTCGCAGTGGGGACAGAACAGTCCAGATTACCCAGATTTAAGGACCATAATCAGAAGTATGTGATCCTCTACCCAGTCAGTGTATTGGTACAGCGACTGGTTTGTACATACTCAGTTTCTATTGATGTGAAATATTAAAAACGTTTCTCTTTCTTTTCAATATGTTCTTGATTAGAAGATCCAAAACCACTGTACAGATGCTAATTCCAATAATATTTTTAAAAGACAGATAAGTGGTAGTTTTCTGATTCTTTTTGAAATTGAAGTTACGGAGGGAGAGATCTGAAGTGACATACAAAATTTGTACACAAAACCCCTAAAGTTAATGTGAAACGAACAATCTATTTATTTCTAAAGTTTAGGACCAAAAGGAAAATTATATGGTCTTCTCAATGCCTTTAAGTATTCAATTATGCAAAATTTAAATTTGGGGTACTTATTTTTAGTTTGAATACCACTATTCTCTAATATAATAACAAACCTGTGAGATAAGTCTGTTTTTAATCTAACAACCTACTAGTTCCTGTGACTCAAAATATGAGAGATGGAATATGAATCTATGACAAGTTCTTGTGTTTTTGTTTTGTTAAACCTAGGATTTATTACTGTTGTGACTTGACTTCACTGCAGTTTTGGAGATTCATAACAGATGCTTCAATAAAATTTATATTCTTGATGTTTAATAATACATAACATTTTGAAAGAGGGCCCTTCATTTGTTTCCTCTTGGAAAAGGGTCAAGGGAGTGCTTTGAACTCATTTATCAAGGTGATTCTTGTGAAGCCCAGAATACATCACTGATTATTCCTAACCATAATTGTACCTATCTTTTGGAGGCAAGGACAAAACTTATCTAATTTGTAGTTCCTATCTTCAGTGTTGCTTATGGTGTTTCACGGTCAGAAACCATCTGATTGATTTTCTGCTTATCCTGTTGCTTTGATGATGTATCTCTTGATAGCATATTTTGTTAGAGAGTTCATTATTTCTATCTTTTATCACTTATGAAGTCTACTGAAAATTACAGTATACACCTGGGAATGCAGAATCTATATTTCTGAAAGGTAGAAATTAACTGCCTGGAAGAAGTGATTTTTTTTTTCTTGCTTTACTGGTTGAATTCCTGTTCATGGGTCTCAGGTTTCTGTGTCATTAGGATCACAACAATGATAATATAGCTATTTATCTTTGAATTTGATCAGAAGAGTGTGTCTTTTTTTTCCTCATACTGGACAAAATCTTTTTCCTCTAGTTGTCATTTTGAGCCGGTGATTGACTTCAAGGGGAATGCAAAAACCCACTTCATGACCTGCTCCTCTCAGTGGGTGGGCATATTTCTTCATGTGCAAGTGTTAAGGAGGTTCTGATGAATGTTGGTCAGCTGAAAAATTCCCTCTGAATTAATTTGCAAAGGAGCAAATTTGCTTTCTCCTCAAGGGAAAAATTTCAGAAGAAAGATGGTTACAATGTTTGTGTTCCAAGGCCATAAGTTCTTTAAAACTAAATATGGGTCAGCATAAAATTAGCCGAGAAAAGATGGCTTCATTATGGTCTCAGAGAAAAATGTAGGGGATGCAAGGAAACTGTTCCTACACTCTGTATTTGTAATAACAATTGAAATTTGGATTTTTTTTTCTCACTAGGGCTTTTAAAAAAATATTCTCTTCTATTACTGACAAATCTTTAAACAACAATAAGCTGTGTTTTCATTTTCCTGTCGAAGTTTTCTTCCACGTTTTTTTGCAATCAGTATTCAAATGTGCTGTTTTCCTTTTGCAAAATATTATATTAAAATGTATTAGTTCATGACCTTAGTTTTTGCATTACAAGTATCCTGCAGAGGAGAAACTTCCTCAAAAGAACAATATGTAGTTTAAATGCCAAAAAGGGGAAATCAGAGTGAAGTCTCCTTGCTTTTGATGATTTAACTGAAAGATGGTGGCAAGTTTTAATTTGCTAATATGCGCTGTATGGATTCATATAAAGGAAGAAGTCAAAAAGCAAGTTCTCTCTAAAAATTAAGCTCACAAATGGCAAGAACCATATTCTCCTTATATCTGTTGAGAATTTGAATTGAAAAATAACTACATAGCTCTCATGGAAGATCACTCAACAGTGTCAGGTATCAGGTATCCTTAATAACAGCATTGCACTAATTACTTTCTATAGAATAAAAATGAAGTGAAACTCTAAGAACTTTTGAAATAGTTTAGTTAAAAAATGCAATGTAAACAAATAATTTTGCTTCTTTTTTTTCAAATTTCTTTCTAAATTCTTATTTTCATATAGGTCTGTGATGTTGAACCCTGTTAACTGAAGTAAACATATAGCACTGAAGTGTTCAGGCATTTAATAATAACTGTAATATGGAAAGGGGAAAACCTTGGGGAAGGCATGGCTGAGTAATAGGGTAAGTACTTGTGGTACTGAAGCTCTCAGTTGGTGAAACATGGATTTTGTACTGCAGCTTCTACTCTTATGCCCTTTAGCCAAACACCGTGTTGACAGCTTGTTCC
>VZTR01016677.1:0-11127 GCA_013400775.1 Chaetops frenatus | reverse complement strand
CACACCCACTCTTAAGTCACCCCTTGCACACCCCCCGTGTGCGGTGCGGGGCCCCGCGCCGCCCGTGGGCACTGCAGGAGCCGGGGCACGTCGCTGCTGAGAGAAGTTTTGTGTCGCTACAGAGAAAAAAAAAATAATAATAGTGCGGCTAAGTGTTGGGTTTTTTTTTGTTTTTTTTTTTTTTTCTTTCTTTCTCTGAACAAGTAACTTGACGCTCTGGAAGTGCGATGGGCAGACCCTGCGGCTCCGTGGGCGGATGCTCCCCTGTGGGTTGGGATCGCAGGCCCTGAGCAGGGGGTTTGTGGTGGGACCCGGGGGGTTGTGACCCCCAGTGCCCCGAGAAGGGCTGAGGTGGGCGAGGAGAAGCCACAGGGAGTGGGACACAAATGGCTCCTTGCTGGGCATCTCTGACGCTAGGGCGTGCGGTTGGAACAATGGGGCCTGCGGAGGCTCCGCTTGCTCCCACCCGTGGAGCAAGGGTCCGGTTCCCACGCCGGGATGGAGAGTGGGCAGGAGTCCGGGGGTGCTGACCTCCCCAAAACTTGGGGCATCTGCAGCTGAGGGAACAGCTCTTGCTCTGGCATCCACCACACCGGGATGGGGGTCCCTCACTGGGGACCCAGGGAGATGGGAAGGAAGGGGTGAAAGTCTGGCCCAGGAGATCCCACCGGCCCTGATCCTGATCCCTGTGATGCCTTTACATTGCCAGGAGTGGAGTGCGGGCAGACACGGTGGGGCTGAGCACCAGCTCTGCACTGGTGGGTGTGAGGCCAGAGAGAATCAGGCCCCCTTTGTTTAATAAAGTTGGGAAAGAGGATTGGGCAGACGGAATGGAGGGGAAATGTGCCAGGGCTGTTTTCTTCCAGGATCTCACTGCTGCCCCAGACTCCTGAGAAGGGGGTGTGTTCCGATGTGTTCAGAACGCAGCATGTGCCTGTTGTGTCCAGAGCGGTGGGGAGGAACGTGGAGACCTGGATTTTTTCCACCATTTTTTGTGTGTGTGAGGGTTTTCCCACATCTAGGAAACTGAAATGTCAGTGTGCTGGAGCTGTGGGGATGTGGCTGTGGCTGTGCTCCATCGACTGGTGGGGCAGATGGTTGTAGCCTGTGCCCCACCATGGAGCTGGCTGGGATGGATCCTGTGCTGGGAGAAGCCAGGATTCCTTCGGCAGAGTCCCTGTAGCTATGGCTCTTTACTCCAGCAGAGATCATGGCCCACACTTGTTTCTAAAGGCCTATAGGAATGTCTCCACTGTCTCCTGTGCCTTGTTTTTGTGTAGAAGGCCAGATTAAGAGGGTCTGGAGGTAGGTGTGGGGCTCCCAGGGGGGTTGAATCCTGGACTCTCATGGATGCCTGACCAGGAATCCCAGAAACTGCAGATTGTCACCCCTTGGTAGTACTGCTTGTGTGACAGATGGTTTTCTAAGAAAACAATTGTTTTATGAGTACCTGTGGACAGAATGATGAACATCTTGAAAAAGAGAGGGGGGGAAAAGTACTAATGAAATAAAAATTATTTCAGGGCTTTACTTGGTAACAGGGTTTAGCTTTTTCTTCAACTTACTATTTTCTAAAGAAACACACTATCCCTTCAGATTATTTTATAATATCAACCATCTATGAAAGTGTTCCTCATAGGCAGGTGTGGATTATGAGAGGCCTGGATCTGGGCATAGAGGCCCTGGTGCACACACTTGGCCATGGGAATTCCACCTGCCATCAGGCCACCCCTCACTTTACTAAAGAGGTGAAAAGACACTGAAGTGTAAATAAGGCTCAAGCCAAATATATTTTGATTGGAATGTCTGTGAGGGTGGTTTGTGAAGAGATGTAATTGTGGCAGAGGGGGTGACTCCACTCCAAGCAAGAGATGCTGCAGGAACTCAACGTGAGCTTGGCAGCTCCTACTTTCCCCAGGAGCTGTGAACGTGCCCTCGCGGAGCCAATCACCTGCTGGAAAGCTCGCTCCGGTTTGCGCCGGGGCTGGTTTGTGCGCTGAATTTGAGCAGCGTCTCCAGCAGCGCGGCCACGGCTGGGATGGGGGCCTGACTGGGATGACAGGGTGGGCTGTGGGAAGGGGGACTTGGTCGCAACTGGCCAGACAGGGTCCTCCACGTAGTGCCCCAGGGTCCGTGGCAAAGAGGTGGTGGCTGATGGGATGTGCCAAGGGCTGCTTTGCAAATGGGAGGACAGGAAACTGGAAAAGGAAGAATGAGGGGATGAAGTCATAAGAATCCCTTTGACTGGTGCCTGTGACCCCTGGGCATGGTTGGCAGTGACACCCCTTCCGTGGCTGGAGGTGGGGCCATGACCTCCATGCCCGTCCTCCTCTTGCTGTGAGGGTAAGGGGCAGGGGCAAGTCTCTGCCTGAGTCAGGGCTCCTGGAGGTCACCCCCCTTCCTTTGCTCTGTGTGTGAACTTCAGCTGTGCTGAGTTGGGTGACCGAACCTCCTGGTGTGTGCCATGGCATGGATGGTGCTCCCTGGTTCTGGAGCCAGTCTGGGCCTGCGTGGCACATCAGGGTGCTTGGTGGCTCTTGTATTTCTCCTGCCAGCTCGTGTTGTGGGTGTCCTGCCTGCAATAGCCTGTCCATGACTCTGCTGGCTCTCACGGCCATGCTGATGAAATTGGGAATACAAAGCATCCCAAGGGTTTGCAGTAGGTTTTTGAGGAGATGGTGGGGCATCAAGGGGTGTAGGTTGAGATGGGAGAGGAGCTGGGAGGAATGGAGAGTGTCTTAAGGACATCATGCTTTGATTGTGCAGACTGTGAAATTAGAAAGGGGTAGAAATCCTCAGTCACTGCAGTGTCTGGGTTCTTCCCTAGAAGTGACCTGAGGTGGGTGTGGATCAGCCAGATCAAGATTCATATCCAATTTTTCTGCCGTCTCCACAGACAAACTGGGCTGCTGGTGGTGCTGCCAGAGAGGGCCGGCAGGGCGCTTTAAAGGCCAGATATTGTGCTTGGGGAGACATGGTGCTGGTTCTTTGTGTGTCTGGTGTGTGCAGGTGTCAGGAGAAGGTGTGGGGTTGGTTTGGCTTCCTGCTGCGCCCACTCCCAGATAAGACCTTCCCTGTAAGGATTTTTGGACTCTAAGAATTTTTGGTCCTTCTAAGGGTTCTTGGTCTCATCACAGTAATAGTATCCACTGTCACCTGTACTCACAGACACTCTTTGATGCAGCATCTCCCAGCCTGCTCCAACCAGCCTGTTGTCACTAGGAGTGAGACTATGTGAGAGAGAATCTTAACATGAATTGCTCTTTCTTGGCAAGGTGAAGTCAAATAACAAGAGGCCCCACTAAACCCAGGTGTTTGGTCTCTTTGTGTAGCTCCAAACATGCTCCAATGCTTTCAGCATTTAAAAATAGTCTAAGGAAGCCTTTTCCATTGAGGAAGTCTGATGATGGCAGCTCCCCCACCCACCCTGTGGGGGTGGATGTATGTACAGCATGCGAGGAGCAGTGAGGGAGGCAGGTCTTCTTGTCTCCTTGCTTCACCGAAATCTTGGAGTGAAAGCCACCCGATCTGGTGGGTCTGAAGACAACCTCTGTGCCGCTCTGGCAGCTCGGGATGGGCCTTAAAGGGAGAGATATTGCAGTCGGTGTCGAGTTGTTATAAAGTGTTAATGAGAATTGGTCTGAATTTACACAAGGGAAAAGTGCGGAACGGGATCGACTTTGTGCTGTTTGAACTGGAGGTGAGAGGAGAAAATGGGTCTGGGAGAGAGACAAAGGGAATTTTCTCGGGAGACATGCACGCTCCCCCGCGCATCGGCTCGGGCGGCGGGATGCCGCGCTGACCGAGTGAACCGCGCCGCAGCGCAGCCGCCCGGAATCTAGGGCAGTGGGAAAGCGTGCTGGCGTTGGGTGGGGGCCCCCGCCTTTGTCTGGCAGCCCCCTCCCTGCGTCCCCCCCGCCGCTTGCCATGCCCCGCTTCCCCCGCGCACTGCCCGGCTCCGGCTCGGCTCCGGCCCCGGCTCGGCTCCAGCGCCGCGCGTGTGCCGGGGGCCGCGGCAGGATTGTGCCGTGCGGGGGGCCACGGGCACACCCACTCCACGCCATGCATCGCTGGCGGGGCTGGGGGCTTCCACTTCCCAACTTTCCTTCTCCGCACAAGGCTGTGATTGTCTGTGGCACTGGGGCTGTTTGCGTTGGGTGTTTTGATGGGCTTTTTTTCCCTTTTTATTTCATAAACAACTTTCATCGCAATGTGAAAAAGCGTAAAATCCCTGCACTGGAACAAGGCAGTTTCTGGTTTTCCTGGCGTGGTGCGTTGGGTGGTGTTTTTCCCCTTCTTGTAAACACAACTTGCATCATCAGGACAATAAGCCCTCCGTGCAAAGAGATTTAGTTGGTTGGTTGTGGTCCTTTTGTGTGCATTGGTGTTTTTTGACACTACTTTCATTGGGTTTTCAATGCAGCAAAACCTTACCCCACAGGCCGTCAGGAGGGTTTATTTGTGAGGTTCTTTGTGTGCTTGTCTTTTAACAAGGCTTTCATGTTAACAGGGAGAAGAATGCCCCACCTTACCCGAGGTAGCTGAGGGTTGTTTATTTTATGATCCTCTCCAATTTTATGACTAGAATAGAAAAAAAGACCAAGTTCTAATTTTCCCTTAGACCCTCTTGCACCTCACCAGCACGGTCAGAATGGACTGCGTGGGGTATTTAGAGGTGTAATTTGTATCTGTGCAGTGTAACAGTGCCTTGGGATAAATGAGAAGAGGGCTAAAAAGGTTTTGTCTGTAGCGATTATTTTGTATCTGATGGAAACAAGAAATATGAACACCTGGAGAGATTTGTGAAGTGTGTTTTCCAAAATAAAACCACAACACAGTCAATGAAACTAAAAGACCCACCTCGGGGTTGGCTCTGGAGCTGTTTGCTGTGGCTGGCACAGCTCCTCTGGTGCTTCCAGGGTCAGGGTCGTGTTCCTGGGCTGGAGGTGCCGGTTGGTGCCAGGTGAGAGTCTCTAGACTGCATCAGTAGGAGAATGTACCTGTGGCATTGTGGATCTGGCCTTGTGGCAGCACCAAGGAGAAGGTCATCAGGTTTAAATCTGAATTTACACCAAAGTGAAATTATTTGTGGGATCTACTCCATAGGCAGTAGTGCATACGTAGTGCATGCGTGCACTGTCCTGATGGCATTGTCACCATGGTGGTGTGCTGAGCACATCCATTCCATGCACTGCTCCGTCCTCTTCCCGCTGATGGAGCAGTGTCTGGGAGCCTTGGTGTGAATTACCCTGCTGAGGTCCTGTGAAAATGCATCAGCTTGGGGCTGTACAGAGGGAGAACATGTGGGACAGGTTTGTGCCAAGGAAACAACAGTTAGATCTGATGCATCCAGCACCCTCATGTCCCTTGTGAGCAGCAGCTGCCTTTGCCAGAGAGGTGGCCCAAGCTCCTAGAGCTTTCTCCATTAGTTTTGATGGATTCATTGCCCTGGTGCAGGGGTAAGCAGAGAGGAGAAGGTGGCTGTGCATCCAGATCTCCCCCTGACCCCCGCCACCCATCTTGGCAATGTCTAGACGCAATTTATTTATATGTCTTCAGCCAGAGATGGCTGGTGTGTGGATTAATTCCAGTTAGCTGACTGGTCTGGGCACCAGAGGCTCTCCACTCCTCCAGGGTTTGATCCTGTGAGGGAATGTTTGTGATGTACTCAGGTAATTTGCAAACACATTTACTTTGAGTCAATTGGTAATCAGTGAAATTAAAGAGAAAAAAGGGTGAGGGGAGGAACTGAGCTTACAACCTCCTTCATGAAATGCTTTGAGATCTGCATTATTGACGAAAACCAAGATAATAGAAGGTAGGCTGTGGAAACACAATGAGAAAGGGCTTACTCTCTGTTTAATATAAAAATCTAAGTGGCAGGGGTCTGCCAGGGATTGACACACTGATGTCTGTGCGCTGTCATAATGAGGAGAACATACACCAAGTTATGTATTAGTACAGCTTTCACGGGTCCTTTTCTTTCCTTAGCTTCATTTTGACACCACCTGCTAGACAATTCCCTCCCTTCCACCTCCCTCCCCTTTGAATAATCCCCTGAGTAAAATGCTTTGTTACATGATGTTTTCAAATTTCAGTTATGCATGAGGAAAGTGTCATAAAACACCCCATGCAGGACAAATTTTGTTTGGAATAAGCACATCGGGGTAAACTGCCCATCTGGCTGGGATGTCACGGGCCACATCCTGATCCGGCTGTGCTCTGTCAGAAACAGGGTGATCTCAATGGAAGCTCAGCCCCTTTTTAGTGTGCAAAGCAGAGTCAGGGATGGGGCTGAGATGTGCCCGGAGCCTTGGCGCTAAGTGGGTAAATCACATTTAAGCCCAGCCTGGTTTTAGCTGATGTAAATGAATGCAGCGCTCCTGGAAGTTGTGGAGTTCTCTGGATTTGGGCTGCTGGTGTTTCGGCCATTGTCTGTGCCAGTTTAGAGTGGCTGGAGGTCAGGACCGCTGAGCCCACTGGGCTGCTGGGCTTTCTGGAGTTGGTCTAATTTCCTAGGAGGTGATTTTCTCCTGTTTTTAAGCACAGGATCCCCATCTGTCTGTCTCCACAAAGCTGGCTTTCCCGTCTGCAGGCCTGCACAGAGACCCTCCCTCCTCCCCCCCCCATTCTCACACCACCGATTGCACCGTATATCCTTTTGTCCGTTCCAGATCCTCCTTCCCCTCTCCTCTCGCTGTGCTCGCCCTTTGCTCATCTTCCTTTTGCCGTTTTGGGGTGTCTCGGCTTTGCCTCCACACCCCTCATTCTCCACCTCCGTTGGAGGGATCAGGGTGTGCCTCTCCCGCAATTTCCATCACCTTTGCTCCATCCCTAACTCCCTCCCACTCCTCCAGCTCCTGGAAAGTGCTTACATTTGCCCTCATTCATGTGTATTCCTTGCCACTGTTCCCTTCCATCTGTCCCCAGCATGGAGCCCCCATCCTTTGTCACCACTCTGCCTGCCTGACCCTCCCTGTTGGCTCCGTGATTGTTTCCTGTCGTGCCGGGCTCAGATCCCTCTCCCCCCCACGCTGTCATTGTCCCGCGGCTCAGAGCAGCGCGGAGCCCAATCCCCGCCGTGCCACACGCCTGCCTGAGGTCTTTCTGCACAGGAGCGCGAGCCTTGCGCTCCAGAGGCAGAGCGCGGGTCACTGCGGAATTCCATGGAGCCGCTGCAGCCTGGGGTTATGCACGGGAAGGCATTTTCAGCTTGGTGCTTGCCGTGAACACCCCTGTCTTTCCATGTGATGCTCCAGTGGTATCCCTGGGGAAATGGTGGCATCCTGGTTAATCTTCCTAAGACGGAATCTCCCTCTTCGGAGTGAGCGGCACAGGAGCGGGGCGGGGAAATGTGTGCCAGGACTGGGTCAGGGATAGCCCACCCTGCCCAGGGATGCCAGACGGCACAGGTGACCTCTCACGATTTTATCCAGCTCTCCTTGGAATGAACCTTTATTATGGATTTTGCCTGCATGGGTTTATCCTACAGTTGAGCCGTGCCTGGCTCCACGAGGTCCAGTCCTTTGAGTTTCCTGGGAACTAATAGCACATCACTAGGTGACCATTGGTCCACATGGGCTGTTTGGAAACTTTACTCAACAAAGCATCACAAATGTACCTCATGGTGCAAACTCTGGGTAGTAACCTGTGAGCTACAGTGGATTTGGCAGGGGGTGGTTTTGGTTTGGATTTGGAGATTTTCCCAGATCCTTCTTTGTGCCAGATCTGGCACTTCCATTCCCCAGGAACATGGAATTCCTGTCTCAGAGATGGGTTTAGTGCAGCAGCTCTGTGATGTGGAGTGTTAAGAGGAAATTTTGCGGGAGCACAAAACAGGAGACAGCTCTTCCTGCTCCAGAAATGGGGAATGAGGCTCCGGGAGCTGAAGTAGCTCCAAGGAATTAAAAGTCACACTGGGAGTCGACAGCGAAGTTCTGATTTACCGGCATGCTGCCAAGAGCCTCCGAGGGGCAGCGGGTTCATGGCTGTGCTGGGGGCCGTGTGTGCCTGCAGTTGGCCAGGGCTGTGCCCGGTGGCTGGGCTGGGCTGGGCTGGGCTGGGCTGAGCATGCTCCACGCTGGGCACTGCTGGGTGCAGTGGCTGCTGCGGCGCCTGCGAGCCAGGGAGCCCTGTCAGCTGTAGTGGCACGAGGCTCTTTCCGTCGCCACAGGTGCGGGCTTCAGTTCTCGCCAGTGATCCGGGGTGCTGGGGCTGCTGCGTTCCAGTGAACTCCACGGTGTCACCAGCCTGTCTCACGAGAGGAGCTGTGGAGGAGTGGCAGCCCTGAGCTCCCAGTCTGAGAGATGCTGTTATTTATTAGAATCTGTGTAAATAATAATGTTCCAGCCCAGGAGCTGAGGAATCTGCACTTCGTGGTTGCAGAGGCATCATTTGCAGGTGTCTGTGTGTTGAAGTGTGATGTCAGTGGAGTGTGTGGAGGAAAACCTGCTGGTGTCAGGTAGCCAGAGGAAGTACAGGAGATGGTCTTTTCTGGGGAGAGAAGGTGGGGTAGGAGGTGCTGGGGGATCTCACAGAGGTCCCAATGCTATGTCTTCATCCTCTGGTCCTGTGAGCCCTGAATCGGACACCAAATCCTTGGGAAATCGCAGCAAAGTGCTCACCTTACTTCATCTGCACTGAAGAAACACAGGTTTTAACTTTTCTTTGAGATCTGAGCTCAGAGCACACCTCCTGCAGAGGAACCCCCAGCCTGCATGGAAACTCGGTGCCAGGCTTCAGAAATGCCTTGGGGCACTAAGTGAGACTTTTTGAGAGAGGAGTCTGAGGGGCAGGACAGCAGCAGGGAGGGGTCCAGGAGTAGTTTAGAGAACTGTGCCACATCTGTAAAAACACGTAGTTGCTTGATGGCATTGTGGTGTCATACGAGAACCTGGAGCCAAACAGCTGGATCAAGACCCTCCAAAATATCATTTGGAAGCCAAAGCGCATTGTAAAGTCTTTTGGCCTTTTGGGGAAAGCAGAAGGCTCTTTTCTGAGCTGTGAGAAGCTGGAGAAGGAGCTTGGTGGATTCTAGGAGCCAGGGAATGGGCTCAATGGGCTCTGGGACGTGGATACTGGTACACAAAAGCACTGCTTGGCCAGTGATCTCAGGAGAGGGTCTGAGCACTCAGAGCAGGAGTCTTTGCACAGCCTGCTATGGGGCTCACAGGAGGGCAGCCCTGCCCCATTTCTTTCTGTTTCAGCCCCAAAGCAAATCCTGGCCTCCTGCTACCCCTGGCCATCTAGCTCTTCTGGCATTTGGAGTGCTGCCTTATCTGCAGTGGGGAGGCCCAAACTGCTGCAACTCCCCTTCAAACTTGGCACCCTGAAGATCACTGCACTCACACCAAAACCTCAGTAGTACCAAAATCCTCTGGCTCTCTGGAGTCATGGCAGCTGACTCCCCTTGGGAGCTGGCACAGGGTGGCCAAGGGGTTCCACATTGGCCATACAGGCTATGGGACCAGCATCTCCCTGTTCTTCTATGACCTCCAGGCTGCCCCATGCATCAGTCCTGTCCCCAGAGCCCAAGGATGACTGTTTTCTCTGGGGGAGGGCCATAATGCAGGCCTCTTCACTGAGACCACTGACCCGTGGGGGTAGCTTGGATCCCCCATTACTCCGTGGCGTTGGGGTGTGTGGAAAGGAGATCTTAGGGATGATTGCTGAGGGAAGGCAATTGGGGGGGGATGGTGTGGTGGGGTGCAGCACACAAAATGGTGATCCCCGTTTTGGGGGATGAGAGAGCATGGCACTCCTGAGGGAGGGAGTCTCTGAGAATGGTGAGGGTGCACCTCCCTCTGGCATTTCCCCTCAGGGTCAGGGGATAGGGGATTCCCTTATTCCATGTCCTGCACAGTGGCTGCCGTGTGGCACAGGAGATTGTGGCCACTCAACCCAGTGTCCTGCAGAGCAGGGCGAGTGGGTGGGACAGCAGTTAACTGCTATGCCTTCTTCTCTCTCTTCCCAAGGCTGCAAGATCAAAGCCCTGCGGGCAAAGACCAACACCTACATCAAGACCCCGGTGCGGGGGGAGGAGCCAGTCTTCATGGTGACAGGACGGCGGGAGGATGTGGCCATGGCCCGGCGGGAGATCATCTCAGCAGCTGAGCACTTCTCCATGATCAGGGCCTCCCGCAACAAGGCGGGCACCACCTTCGGCAGCGCGCCCACCCTGCCGGGGCAGGTCACCATCCGGGTGCGCGTGCCCTACCGCGTGGTGGGGCTGGTGGTGGGCCCCAAGGGAGCCACCATCAAGCGGATCCAGCAGCAGACCAACACCTACATCATCACACCAAGCCGAGACCGGGACCCCGTCTTTGAGATCACCGGTGCACCAGGCAACGTGGAGCGTGCCCGGGAGGAGATTGAGACGCACATTGCGGTGAGGACAGGCAAGATCCTGGAGTACAACAACGAGAATGACTTCCTCTCCAGCAGCCCTGACTCCGGCATGGAGAACCGCTACTCAGAGGCTTGGCGGGTCCACACACCGGCGCCGGGCTGCAAGCCCCTCTCCACCTTCCGGCAGAACAGCCTGGGCTGCATCGGCGACTGCTCGGTTGACCCCGTCTATGAAACTCCCCGGCTGAATGACCAAAACGACTTCAATTACGGTTACCTCTTCCCCAACTATGGTGTGAACAAGCAGGATCTATACTATGGGGTGCCAGAGTCGGGGGCCCCGATGTGGGCTGGGCAGGAGAACACCAACCCTGTCTCGGTGCTCTTCTCCAAGCAGCAGCGCTCCAGCAGCACCGGCACCATCCACCCCAACTCCCACCGCTCCCCGTCCTCCTCCATCCCAGAGCTCAGCCTCTCGGGGCTGCCCAGGCGGTCACGGGGGGAGCCACTCCAGGGCTTTTCCAAGCTGGGAACGCCTGCTGCTGCCCGGACATCCGTCGCCAGCAGCCGTGAGTGCATGGTGTGCTTCGAAAGTGAGGTCACGGCCGCGCTGGTGCCATGCGGCCACAACCTCTTTTGCATGGAGTGTGCCGTGAGGATCTGCGAGAGGACTGATCCCGAGTGCCCCGTTTGCCACGCGGCAGCCACTCAGGCCATTAGAATATTTTCCTAAAGAGACAGAGCAGGGCATTGGGGGGGTGGGGGTAGGAAGGGAGAGTG
>VZTR01016665.1:29437-55966 GCA_013400775.1 Chaetops frenatus | reverse complement strand
AAAAAAAAAAAAAAAATCAAAAAAGGAGATGACAAAGTCTTGGAATGCATGAAGCAAGAAGCAAATGTGAAATCTGGGGAAAACACTGGCCTGTGAATATTTAAAGAGGAAAATGCAGTTTGTAGAGGCAGAAACGCGGTTTCAAACTATGAATTTAATGCTATCCCTTTGCAGGCATGTTTGGTGAGCTGACCTGTGGCTTTTCCTCCTCTTTTACATTAAGGCCAGCATGGACAGAAGTATCTGCTGGGATGCTCAGCCTTGCTCCAGTTCACCCTGCAGTCCAGGAATAATCAAATTTAATCTCACTTTTTGTGACAAGAGTTGCAGCAGAAAGCACCTGATTTGAAGCTTGATGCAAAACGCTGAAATTCTGATCCATAAAACGCTGTTCAACTTGGGTGTACTGAGAAGCGTAATTTAAAACAGGTTCTAACTGCGTAGTCTGGGGAAAAAACATCGTGTTTGGGTTTTGTATTTAAAGGAGGGATGTGTGTCTGTGTGGGATGACTGCAACTTCCTTAAAGCAGTTTTGTCATGGGTTTCTTGGATTAAAGCTTTTTTTTTTTTTTTTTTTTCTTTTTAAACAGGGCGACTGAAATAAGAGTCTCATTTCAGATGCCAAAAGAATCTTCGTGCAGTTCAACCAATGTACGTGGCAAGGAGAATCGTGAGAGGACTCCAGATAAATCATGTGCGCTTTTGACATGGAACTGAGAGGCCACTAATAGTTTCTGTTCTTGATTTCCTTTCCAAAAATGCCTCTTTCTCTATAAACACTTTGCTGAGGGCAAAGGCCAGGTGGTAGCTCAGTGTCTGGCGGGGATGGAGATGCCCAGAGCAGCGTGTCAGCCGCCCATCCATCCCTCTCTGGTGGGGATGCAGGTGTGGGAGCTCCAAAATAATGGCACCCTGTGAACATCACTCTGTTATTCCACATGGATTCTGCACCCGGGGTAGTTTTTGGTGGGTGAGCAGCTGAACTGTGGTGTTGGGGTCCCCACATCATCCCAGTTGGGGACACCACATCATCCCAGTTGGGGACTCAGATCTGTACTTCTTTTTTCCAGCAAAGGACAGTAAGGCTCATGATGGGTCAAGGAAATGGATTTTATGAGGAATGGCTGAGCTGGGTTAGTTTAATCTGGAGGATTCTCAAGGGCCCTCACTGTTCTCTTCAACTCCCTGAAAGGATGTTGTAGTGAGGAGAGGGTTGGTCTTGGATATTGCCTTAAGCTGAGACACGGGAGATTCAGATTAGATATTAGAAAAATTCTTTTCATTGTCCGTGTGGTCAGGCATTGGGATCGGTACCCAGCGAGGTGGCAGTCACCATCCCTGGAGGTATTGGAAGAGGCAACCGCACCTGGTGATGTGGTTTCCTGGTATTGCTGGCTTGACGGCCCAGCGGATGATCCTGCAGGTCTCTTCCAACCCTGATGAGTCTACAGTTCTAAGATTCTGTGAAACAAGACCCCATCCCCGTCCCCACGAGGACGGCGGGGTAAAGGGGAAAGATGGCGGCGGGTCCCCTCAGCGCGGGGGGAAGGGGAGGGGGGGGCGTCGCCTCGGGCCCGCCCCGCCCGCCCGCGCTCCCTCCCTCACGCCCCGCCGCCATCTTGCCCGCGGAGCACCGGAGGGGCTGAGCTCCGCCGCCGCCCCTGCCTCTCCCCCTCCTTCCCCTCCGGCCGGGCCGCCTTCTCCCGGGGCCGGCAGGTAAGGCCTTCAGCGAGGGGCACTCCCGCCCGCTCAGCCCACTTCAGCCGGCTGTGTGAGGGCAGGACATCCCCCTGCCCCACACGGGGTTCCGACGCCTGAGGAATGGGCTACGTCGCCCTCCCCTCAGGGGATGGAGACCCTCTCCTGGGCGGCCCCTTTTCGGGGCTGCTCGGGCTCTCCGCAAGCCCCACAGGTGAGAGGCAGCGGCGTGGGGCTGCGGCGTGCCCGGGCCGCTCTCGGGGAGGAGGGATGGGATCCACAGGGACCACAGGGCCTGTGTAACCCACCTGGAACATCTGAACGGCTGGTACGGAGGTTTGGGCTGGAAGGGTCTGTTAGCCCAGGGGGATCGGTGAATGTGGAGGGACGGGGAAATTCCCTGTGGGGAGATCGCTGAGAGAGTGCAGATTCCCTCCGTCCCACGGGGTCCATTCCTTAGTACCATGGTTATCCCATCCAGTTATTCCTGCCTCTGTTGCTTTCTGTGTGGACATGCTCAGTTCATGCAGGCATAAAGCCATGTGTGCCCAGTAATTGTGCTCATCATGATGTGTCTGTGTAATTGTGTGCAGCCCAAAAGGAAAGGCAGGAGTTTGTGCTGCTGCCTGTTCTGTGGTGCTTGTGTTCAACCTTGGGGAGGTTGGCCCACCTTAAACCAGAGGGTTATGGTCCCGTGTGCCCCTGTGGAATGTCTTTGCACATCTAATAAAGTTTTGTGAGCTTGCTTTCATCCCAACACCTGTTGGAAGGTTGATGTATCCGTATTACTCTTGCAATGCAACTTCCCTGCCCACACACACCATAGCCCACTTGTAGCTGCTAAAGTACATCCACACGAAAGCCCTTGACCTATTGTTACATGAAGAGCAGTGTTCACTCTTTTTAAATCCTGTAAATACATCAGTATCCTATTGTGGTGTAAAAGTGCACCCTCAGCAACAGCTGGGAGCCAACAACTCATCTTTTCAGGTCTCTTTAAAACTACTCCTTTTCCTAATCTGTGGAATGAAGAAGACACACAAATGGATAAAATATGCCTTCTGAACACTCTGTGGCTGCTTTTAGTAACATGGGAAGTTGCCTCCACGCTGTTCCCATCCAGGCACACGAGCAGGGTACTCTCAGGTGGTGTTCTGAGACCTAAAATCATTTCAGGTCTATACCCACTCTGGTGGAGCTGAGATGGATCTTGAACACCGTCATGAATATTTGATGGGTGATGGGCATTAGTTGACAGCTGGGTGTTGCAGAGAGTGAGTGAGCAGCAGAGCAGAGAAACACTAGCCAAGAAATGGGGTTTTTTTTAGCTATTTAATTTGAGAGGAATATGGGTCTTGCTTTGGGGATATGTGGGGGCCCTTCTGGTTTTAGTGCAGTGAAACAATCGGACGTTCTGGGGCTGAAATTGTCGCTGTTTGTGCTCAGTCTCTGCACAGTTTGGAGGTTCTCATGACAGGCAGGTTTTCATTCACAGCAGTTGAGCAGAGCTCGGCCTTGCCACCAACAGATTTGTTGTTAGGAAGTTCCTGATTTAACTTTGGCTCTTCACAAGAGTGATTTGGGTCCCTCTGACAAAGCTGAACAGAGGAAGACTGTGTCTGCTTGTCGAGGAGGTGTGAAGGAGTTTCATTACAGACCTAGCCAGCTGTTCCTGCAAATACAAAACTTGTTTTTCTTTTGGTTGCTGTTTTGGAGTGCTTAATAGTTGATACATCATCAGCTTTTTCTAACCAATTACATGTGACTATTAGATAATTCTGTTTCTCAGCAGGGAGATGTTTACCAGGAAAGAAGTTACTGATTTAGCTATAACTTCTGTTTACTTCAGTTTAAATTATGCCACTCACATTTAATATTTCCAGTCCTCTGCTAATACTGAGATGGATGATGAGGGATTGGATTATTTATACAGCAGAAGCTCAGCAGGATTTTGAGTTGAATGCTGCTTCAACCTATCCAGGGCTGCTGGTCAATGTGATCTTTTTTTCCCTTTTATTTGACTAAAATTATATAGTAGAAGTAAGCATGAAAATGTGATTTACAAAGAATAATAAAAAGATGGAATCCCATCAAATCCTTGACGAGATTAGTGGTTTGTGCCTTTATTTGAAACAAAAACCAAATGATACTGATTTCCTCCTGATATTTTTCTCCTGTTTTCACAGGAGAAATATTGCTTTCAAAGAATGACAACAGCTGCTTCAGCAAGTGGATTTGCTGTGCAAGAGGTCATTATTTACAGCTGCCAGCTTTATTGAATTCTTCCTTACATTTCATCCTTATTTGTAAGTTTATAAGTTACTGCAAAGCGATGAAAAGAGGCTCAGCTATGGAAATAGACTCTTCTAGCCAGGACCCAGGAGCTCTTTTTAGCTCAATTCTACCCCTGACTGTCTTTGTGATCTTGGAAAAATCAATAAACGTTGCTCAGTTCTGGAAAATGAACTGGACAAGCTGATGGAAAAAAATACCAGTGTTGCTGGATGATAGCCTGAGGAAAACAGTTCAAAAGGGAAAAAACCTGTTGGTGCTAGGAGGTTGTCCTGGGGGATCTTTGGAGAGCTATAGGAAAACTATTAAAGTGGGGATAATAGATATTAAGGATGCTGGAATATCCAGGCTTATGGGAAACTATGCTTTCTAAACAGAGAAAATGTGTTTCTTTCTTTGTTTTGTTTTGTTTTTTTTAACATGGATTTGAATGATCTTTGATCTCTTGCAGTCTTTTAGAAGCGGCAAAACAACTTAGGGTTGATGTTTTGTGTGCCATCAACTGAAATTGGGGCCATCATGAATATCACCAAGGGTGGGCTGGTGCTGTTCTCAGCTAATTCCAATTCCTCATGCATGGAACTGTCCAAAAGGATTGCAGAGTAAGTAAAGTCTGCAGGGAATCTTGGGATCTTGGGGTTATTCTGATGGGATTTGTTTTAGTGGACACTTGATTTCCCTATTTAAGGAAAGTTACATGGGAAGACTGCCACGGTTTGCAAGAATATGGAGTGTGCTCTGTTGGAGAATGTATTTCAGCAGCTCAATAACCAAGAGAGTAACTTGTGTTTAAACTGTTCCGTGGCAGGTTGTGACTGGCTGCAGTATTTTATAGGGAATACGTGGGATAATTAATGTTTGGATAGTGTTAAATCATCATGGCAGGAGTTTTCTAACTCCTTGTAGTGGTTTTTTTAGGCAGGAAAACTACATCCCTCTTGATTTCTGTACATTTTGGATGGGAACATTTCTTCAGTTTAAATCCATGAATAGCTTCAGCAGAACTTTTAGGACTTCAGTAAATTTTTACTGTGCTGATTAGGATGGGAATATTGGACAGGATGGATTTTTCTGGAGGCTTATTTACCCAAAATTAGGTGTGATAGGAGGAGAAAGGGGAGTGCAAAGAAACTCAGGTTGCATGTAGAAAAAATTTGGGCCTGAGTGCAGAGCATACTTTGGTCTCCTTTTTGTAATGATGGAGTCTAGCTAATGCTGACAAGGAATAAATACAACAGATATTGCTCTTCCATTATCCATAAAATAGTGCTTGCTACTCTTCCCTCTTCACTCTGCATTGACTTTTTTCTATAGAGGAGAATGATTTAAAAGTGGTGTTTTTAAGTATTGTGTACATGTATGTTGCCACATATTTGTATATATATATATATATAAATATATATGGCAAGAAATATATTAAAAATTAGAAAATGTTACATGATTTAGTATTCCAGCATTTTTTTTCCCTGCTGCTTGTTCTGAGCTTGACTTGAAAATAAGTTTAGCATAGTCTGCAGTGCAGCTTTTGGAAATTGTAGGTGCTTTTTAAAGAGATATTCACTGTAATTACTGGTTTCATGGTTTAGGATTTCCTTTCCTTGGTTTTCTCCCACAGAATGCAGCCTTTTCAGTAACTATTGCATTATATGGGATTTACATTTCTTTTGCCCTTCCTGTTCCCTTACTGATTTGTACATTTTTTCTGTTCTCACAGGCGCCTGGGAGTTGAGATGGGGAAGGTTCAGGTTTATCAAGAGCCAAACAGAGGTGAGCATTTAATTAGCAAAACTGGAAATGTACCTGACACTGATTTGCATCTATTGGTTCCCCTTTTCTTAGACTCTAAACTTGCAAATATTACATATTTCTCTTCTTGGCAGAAACACGAGTGCAGATTCAGGAGTCTGTGAGAGGAAAGGATGTGTTTATCATCCAAACAGTTTCAAAGTGAGTAACTGTTTAAAGACCCTGTTCTAGCATTTGATCTGGGCTGTCCATAGGAATGCTTCTGGTTTTAATTTTTAGTCACCTTTTATGTTTGTGATGGGGTGTAATAAGCTCAGATTAACTAGATAGATTTCTTTGTGTGTGGGGGGGGTTGTTTTTGTTTTTGTTTTTTTAAATATGTACACAAGGACAGCTCTGGTATAAGCTAACTTCTATGATTTTAACTTTTAGTGAATGTATCAATAAAACCTTCCCCTTGGTCTCTGCTTTCCTTCCCTAAGTGTATTCTTTTGCTTATGTCATTCTCTTTAAATCCTTCTCTTTTCAGCTCCCTGTCTCTAGCACCATCACAAAGTTCTAGATGTAGGAGGAACGTTTCCTGGGCAATGTGTCCTGTGATTCAGAAATTCTTTCATTTTATGTGAAAAGAACTTTACAAATGCTAAGACTTTTTTTTAGTGGCAGCAGAAATAGTAGGTCTTAGCTGATGACCAGTTCTCTAAAAATGTGTCCTCTCCATCTCTGCTGGGTGTAAATACTGTGGTGAATACAGGATTTTTATGCACCAGCTACAGAAACAGGTGTTTTTCGTTGCAGGGATGTGAATACCACGATCATGGAGCTCCTGATCATGGTGTATGCATGTAAAACCTCCTGTGCCAAAAGCATTATTGGAGTGATTCCTTACTTCCCCTACAGCAAACAGTGCAAGATGAGGAAAAGGGGCTCCATTGTCTCTAAATTGTTGGCATCAATGATGTGCAAAGCTGGTAAGAATGTGGCTGTTCTTAAATAATCAGGGCAAGGGGGGCTCCTGCTGTCAGCTTCCAGGTTTAGAGAGATCTGTACACAAATTTGGACTCTGTTTAAAAATAACTGTCAAGCTTTTAATGTGTCTCCTGAAAAAGGAGAATGTAATTAGAAATGTTTCCAAATGATGAGTTAATTAAAAACCCCAATTTGATACAACCATTTTACATCGAGTTGTACTGAGCTGGCAAAATGAGTCTGCTGGGCTGAGCTGCTTTGGGCTGTGGTATCCACCTCTCATAATAGCTTTCCTCAGTCTGGAACAGTTGTGCCTTGTCATTTCTGTCTGTTTTTTACTTGTTGGATGAATGCACTTTGTCCTTTACATTTGAGACCGTGTGGGAGAATGAGATTATTCATTTTCACAGCCTTCAACACATTTTCTACTCCTTTCCTTTCACTCCTATCCTTGGGAAAAAACAGGCAGTTATAACAAACTGTGTGAGCTGGGTTGTTATTTTGAGAGAAGTGGTTTTTGATTAGGAGCTGGGCCCAGTTTTCAGGAGTTCAAAACTCTGATGAGCGTTCCAGGGTTTTGCTGTGTGACACAGCATCAGTGCTTCCATTTTGTCCCGTGTCCAGTGGAGAAGGATCCTGTCTGCCTCAGTGTGGCACTGCAGAGTCAGTTATGTGCAGTGTTCTGAGGTTCTTTTTTAAAAGTCACTGTAGAAGTCTCAAAACATGTTAATGCCAATGAGCTTAAGAGGGACTAAAATTAATTTATTATGTACTTTCATTTGGTGTTCTCATGCACCTTAGAGATTTTCTGGATAAACTGCAGTGAAACTTAGGAAAATTAAGTGTCTGTTCTCTGTCAACTGTTCCTAAAGTGCTTCTCTGTATGTCTTACTATTCTGTTTTAAAGGACTAACTCATCTTATTACCATGGATCTACATCAGAAGGAAATTCAGGGCTTCTTCAATATTCCAGTTGATAACTTGAGAGCATCCCCATTTTTACTCCAGTACATCCAAGAAGAGGTGAGGAAGGCCTGTTATTACAGTTGGTTTTTTTAATTCTTTTTTTGTCATGTCATGAAGAGCTGGTGTTTTCTTACCCATGCAGAAACACTGGCTTTTTCTTAGATATATTCCCCTAACACTGAAAAAAAAATAGGGTTTTCTTGCTCTTGATGTCCCTTTCCTATTTCCAGTTTCCTTGACATTTATAGGATGGGCTGCTTGTGTGGGTATAAATTTAAATCACATTATAAACACTTTGGAAGTTGTAAACTATGAGAGATCCTATTGATTGTGCTCTGAAAGTAAGGCTGGTGGGTGGAAATCTCACCCACTGTTTGTTCAGGCTGCGTGTCTTGACTTGAGGAGCTTAACTTGGGATGTTCTGTGCCTCCATTTCTCCATCTTATTTTTATAAGGGTTTTGAGAAGTGCTGCTGCTAGATTCGCCTGCACAAAATGTGCAAATGATAATTGTAGGTATAAGATGCACGTTAAGCTTCTGACTAATGGTAATTTGGAATAAAGCAAATGCTTTCTTCCTGGTGAGAGAAAAGGTTTAGCTTGCTCTTGCTTTTGAATCCAACCTATTTCTTTTTTATAGAGATAGGAATGCCTCAATTTAAAAAACAAAACACACCCCACCCCACCCCCTAAAGAAACCCAAACCAACATGATTTTGTTACGACAGTATTAAAATCTGTTTGGGGAATCAGTTACCATTTGAATCATTATCATTTCATTTGGTAATAGAGACAAAGAGGATGGCAGAAAAAAAACTCCAGGCTCTGGCTTTGCCACAGTCCTGCGTTGCAGGAGAGAAGTGTTGCACATTGTAAGCACTTCTAACTTAAAAAAAAAAAAGAACAAAAGTGGAAAACCAAACACACAGACACAAGATACATTGTGCCTTTATGTATTGGTTGAAAGTGTGGTTTATGCTCAATAACAAGATCGTGGTCCTGATTTGGTCTTGAAGCACATTTTGATTCCTGAGCTTTTAATGGTTTACACAGAATTGTTGCAACTTTGAGTCTGGCACTGCTGTGCAGTCTGACAAATGACCATTTGTAGAATGAATTATATGTGGAGAAATCTTGAAAGATACTTCCAGTTCTTCATTCCTCTGCTCATCCATGAGGGGATTTTCTAAAACCAGAGTTAACTGAATGGATCTGTCACATAGGATCTGTACTGGCAAGTACCTTCACCAACCAGATCATTTATAGTATATTTGCTTAAAACTTCGATGTGTTGCTGCTCAGGGGGAATTTAATATTCGAGTTCCTGGTGGCCACAACTTGCTGGATATCCTGTGCTGGCAGTGCCAGAGCTTCCAAAGCTGTGGGAGTCGTGATGGGATGTACTGAGGAGCATGAAATGGAGTCCAGCTTGATAAGCTGGAAGGTCACTTGAAAAACACTTCACTGAAAGTTATGAGGATGAGGGCTTGTAGTTGCTCCCTGTTGGAAATTTATGCCTAGGTGTGAAGAGGATTAGTTGCTTTTCTGGGATGAAGACAGTCCAATCAGGGAAATTCCTGTGATATGAAAATTTGGTGTTTTCCTCTGGTTGCTTGGCAAATGTTGGATACTTGGTGGCTTCTCTTTCCTTTGTGCATGTGTTAATCCTAGAGTGACGTAGCCCTTTGTTACACGGACTTGTTGACACCTCAGTGTCTTTGGGATGACATTTCTGGCTTTCTGACTTCATTTTTGAAGAGCTGAGAACAAATTCGGTAATTTGGCAGGGGAAAAATGAGGCAATGGTGTCTGAACAAGATCAAAGCCTTTATTATGTCAAGTGACAGGCCCTGCCTTGTCCATACCTTCCATCATGTTAATCTTTGTAGCCTCTTGTATAACTCAGTGTTTATAAAGGACAGAACATGCTGAATTCCCAGTTTATAGGTGGAGTTACTAACATTGTGGATTATTAATGTTGCCTGACGTCCTCAGAAAATTTCTTATTTTCAGTTGGTTGAGCTCTTGCCCAAATTCAAAACTTTTTTTTTTGTTTCCCATGCCCGTTTCAGGTGGAGCTTTTGGAAATAATCAGCCAGTGCAGTTTCTATGTTTGAGGATAAGATTGTAGAAAAACTTAACGTTGCTTGTGTTTGCAGAAACCCCAAGCATTTCTGTGCTTTGGAATGGGTATTTGACATCTGCCAGCAAGGTGGTGAGCTGCATGACAGGGTATCATCCCCACAAATCTGTGAATTACATCCCTAACAGATCAATTTGCAGCTATTTAATGAAGAGTCTTCCATCCCTTAACACTGGGATTCTGAGGACTGGACCTGCTGTGTAGGGCTATGGTTTTTGGACAGAAGAACAGACAGGTTCTCTTTAAGCTGCTCTCCACAGAGATGGATCATCCTGGGGCAGCACAGTGAAGGAAAAGGCTGAGTTTGCAAGGAGTGGGGTAAGATGAGATATCAGAGGGAGTGCAGTTGTAGTTGCTGTTGGAAAGGAGGACTGGAAGTGTGAATGGTGGAATACTTGACTTGTTACAGACAAGCCAGATGAGTCTGATGTGGAGTCACTGTTTGCAGGGAAAAAGGAGATGAGGATAAGAAACTTTTGAGAGATAGGGACTAAAATGCTGGTTAAATGGGGAACAGGAGTCTGGAATGAAAAACCAGAATGAGAGTGGGGCAGGGGCAGCAAACTCAGGAGCAGTCTGTGCTTGTGAAGGCTGACTGAAGCACCTGTGAGACCTCAGAAGGAAACCCAAACTTCCTGGCCTTGTCCCTCTGGTGCTGTCAGTGTTTGCAGCAGCATCTCCTCATGCTGAGCAGCGTGAGAGAGTGCAGCACTATGAGACTGTGCCTCCAAGATCAGTGCAGTGACTGGGGAAGTTTCATCCCTTCTGGTGGTCCATAGAAAGAGTCAGTATGATGTGATGGAGAGATGTGACTTCTTGGGGTACTCTGTAAAGCAATAGGAAGTTGTAAAATGCTGGGTTTTAGTGATTGAAGACAATTTAAGTTGAACAGGAAACTTTAATTTTGATGGTTTCCTGCTTCTTTTAACACTTGTGGGTGTAACCCTGATGTCCTAAAGCAGTTATTTTTCTGTTATCTGTACTATAAAATGGGGTTTATGAAAGGTACAGTTTGAAGTTAATACCTGAATTTTCTACTTACCTGTTTTTACTGAGCTGTCAACCCTGATCATACACCATGGATTCTTGAGGTTGCTTTCTTAGGTAAAATGTTCAATGCTTAAAATTCTTCTGGCAAAATAAAGTTCTCTGATTCTTACTGAGTTTAAATTTGTCTAAAGATTTGAAGTGGACATTGCTATCTGTTATTTACTACAGATACCAGACTACAGGAATGCTGTAATTGTGGCCAAATCTCCTGCATCTGCAAAGAGGTGGGTAAGATCTGCTCTCTTGCCTTAGAGCAGGAAATCTCTGTCGGGATTTTATTCTTAGGATCAAGTGAAGGACAAATACCCAATAATTAGAAGATGCAGCCTTCACACCCTTCCTAATTCTACTCTGTCAGCTGTGTAGTTTTTATATAATTGCAGTAATCATAATAAATCTAATGACAGTAAAAAAAAAAACATATAAAAGGATGGGTTAAATAAGCACAGTGCTTGTGATAAAGAAGGTTTTTAATCATGTTATATTTGTGTGCAATTACATTATAAATCTCCTGCTGTAAATGAGGAAAAGTGGTTGGAAGTGTAATGCCTTTAATCCAGATGAGTTTCTTAACATGGGCATAACTAAACATGGTTGATCAGATCCTAAATACAGATGGTGAAACTGGGGTTGCTGTTTGAGATGATTGTGATTGTGAAGTCTTTGGTGGTTGAATGACTGTTCTTAATCCATGAAGCTTTTTAGTTGACTGTTCCTGAACTCTGGAATTACAGTGCTGTCAGCAGGTGCTGCAAGAACTGGAGGATGGTTTAAGAGATGCTGTATTTGCTGTGGTGACAAAGCAAGAGTTTCTTGAAAAGTTACTTAGACTTTCATGCCAACAAATTGTGATACTCTGTGTTTTTCTTATTTTATGTAGCAAATCACCTTTTGTCATCTTTTTCTCCAGCAGTACGTTTTGTGATTTTTTTTTGTTTTGGCCAGGTAATTTCACATTTGTTTCTTTTCCATTTCTTTTCCACGGTGTCAGTATTGCCTCTTGGGTGGAGGCTGGTGTTTGTTGCAGCATTTTAATGGTTATCCAGTAATTGTCAATGCCAGCAAATAGACAGATGAATTGCACATCACACAGTGATTTGTGGAGGAGAGGATCCCAGAACTGTATTGTTCAGCTTCTTCACATGTACCTATGAGTATTTAAGGGCAGTATTTGAGGAGTTACATTATACTGGGAGAAGGATGATTGGATGTTTCAGCCTAATCCAGGCTGAAAACAATCTAGGAAAATATTTCTGATGAATGCCTGCTTGTGAAAAAGAATCCTTGTGTGGTGAAGTTCAGAATGTCTCTGTGGTTTCTGAGCTCACTGGAAAACTAATAAATTCATTTGGCTGTTACTTTGAACTTTACTCGGTTTAATATTGCATTTTAAGGTAATTAATATGGTTTTATTGATACAATTATGCCTGTTAAGTCATAATAATGTTTGGGATAATAATTACCTGTAATTAAATACTTGCAAAAATATTATAACTGTATGATAACGACAGGGTGGAAGATTCTTCACTTTTAATTAACTGAGTATCACGATGGGCAAATTATTCTCTGGACTTTGGATTGTTTGGATAGTGAAATAGGGCTTAAGGACAGAGGAGGTGATTCAGGCACAGGTCTGAGTGCTGATGTTAGAGCAGAGTGAGTCACTCTGGATGTGCTGGGCTTGCTTGGACCAGAGGAGACTTGGATGGGTGGCTTAGGCAGGATCCCAATCCCTTGGGTGTGCAGGGTAAGGTGGGATGAATGTGCTGATTTGTATTTGCTGCCTCCAGTATCTGGGATGCAAATCCCTATTTTCCTGACTCTCTTATTTTCCCACTCCCCCAGCTAACCTTACACTTCTTTACAGAAGATTCTAATTTTAGTTGAAGAAATACTGCACTGTGAAGGAACTTCATGTCAGCTAATTAAAAAATTCAAGCTGTTCAACTCCAAGTGTGGTTTGTCAGGCAGAATGATCGTCTGGATCCCCTTTTCCATAGGGTATCTCAGGTTACGTGTCAGCAGGTCAGGGATATTGTCTTTATTTAGTACTAAATAAATAGGTGAACACTTGTTTTCTCTTTATATGTGAAAATATTTTTTTTCCTATTAAATGCAGACAATCCAGACATCAAAGCTGTTCTTGGTTACTATTAGATGTGTCCTGTTAAAACATGGAATCCCAGGGATGCTGAAGGCTGGGAAATGTTTTTTTGGCTGTTGGGCAAAGCAGAAGGGAGTAGTCAGCATTTTGTGACTTGCAGCATTTATCCTCTTGCTTTAAGGCCCGTTTGGACACTTTGAAGCTTATTCTGACTTTAACAAACCTGATAAAAACAAGATACTGAGAGGCAACCGATTTCTTCCAAGAATTCTCCTAACATTTTAGGATCATTTGGCTTCCCTCTGAAACACTAGAAATAAAATAGAAACAGATTAGGATTGTACATACGTGAATTATTTTAAATGTAACCTTTTTGTGGGTTCTTTTAACCCTTCCCCTGCAGGGCACAGTCCTTTGCTGAGCGCTTGCGGTTGGGAATCGCGGTGATCCACGGGGAAGCTCAGGATGCTGAGTCTGACATGGTGGATGGTCGGCACTCCCCTCCTACAGCCAAATATGTAGCTGCTATCCACCCCAGCCTGGAGATCCCCAGTAAGTAAGTGTGTGTGGGAAAGTTGTTACCTGGTGTTTTCCTGGGATTAGGGATTGGGTCTGGCAGGGATGGAGTGGTTCTTCACAGAGGGAAAAAAAAAAAAAATCTTTCTTAGTGGGGAGAATATGATTCCTTCTTGCTTGAATGTGGATGTGACCTACAGCTGCACCACCAAAACTGCAGTGCATAAACCCAGTGTGGGTGTCAATGGGTGACTGAACTGGTCATGTCTACAAGCCACTGTGTTTCTGTGCTGAAATTAAGAGTTAATTGAATTGGTAAAGAATTCAGGTATAAAGGAATATAGTTAATATTTCAATTAAGCTTTAAAAATTATTTATGTATTAGAATCCTGCTGGTTTTCTCAGTAATGCTGTTGAAATAGTTGCTGCTTCATGTCTCTCTCTAATAGTGGTGACTCAGCAGATATTTTCATACTTGAAGTAAATTGTCTGAACTTTCTCTTTTCTTTCTTCTTTCTACCCCTCTAAAACCATTTGCCATTAATCAGTGCTGATTCCCAAGGAAAAACCACCCATCACAGTTGTTGGAGATGTAGGAGGAAGAATAGCTATCATTGTGGTAAGTGAGATGCCATTACTTCTCATAAGTCATATTTAACATGTTAAAGTTACAGAAATCAAGTAGCTCTTCTGTATCAGCCACTAAACTTTGGTTGCTGCTGGACTTCTGATAGGATGGGGCAGCATTGAGCACACCCACAAAGCTGGCTGGGAGCTGTGAAGGGATCCATTCTGGGAAGCAGCATTTGGACTTTGTTTCCATGAGCTGAGCAGGTGAAATTCTGTTCAGAATTCTCCTGAAGGGGAGGGGGCTCAGGTGCTGCGTGCCCACCACAGGAGGGGAGAATCACCCTGTTCCTGGTGAGTTTAGAAATGCCAGTGAAGCTGAGATGATGGATTTGTTGGAACAAGTCTGGAGGAGGCCACCAGGATGATCAGAGGAATGGAGCAGCTCTGCTACGAGGAAAGGCTCAGAGAACTGGGATTGGTCAGCTGGGAAAGGAGAGGGATCTGGGGTGGCCTAATTGTGGCTTTCCAGTACCTGAAGAGAACCTGTGAGAAGGATGGAAAGAGACTTTTTATAAGGGCCTGGAGTGACAGGACAAGGGGGAAAACTTAGAGGAGAGTAGGGTTAGATTGGATATAAGGAAGAAATTTTTCCCTGTGAGGGCAAAGTGTGGCTGCCCCATCCCTGGAAGTGTTCAAGGCCAGGCTGTGTGAAACTCTGAGCAACCAGGCCTAATGGAAAGTATCCCTGCCCATGGCAGGGCATGGAATGAGATGATATTTAAGGTCCCTCCCAACCCAGGCCATTCTATGGTTCCTTGATGCACTCATGATTTCTCTAAAGCAGAGTGTAATCTCTGGGTTTGTCAAGGAAAAGGACAATTTTCTGATGGTTTGGGGTTTGTTACACTTGGTAAAGCTGTGCTGTCAGTCAGATGTGCTGTGTTGGTCTGTCTGATATGCTGAACCCATCAGTGACTCTGGGATTTTGGCAGGATGACATCATAGATGACGTTGACACCTTTCTGGCTGCAGCTGAGACCCTCAAGGAGAGAGGGGCCTACAAGATCTTTGTGATGGCCACCCATGGCCTGCTGTCCTCAGATGCTCCCCGGCTGATCGAGGAGTCTGCCATCGATGAAGTGAGTGTGGAGTCTGTGCTCTGATCAGATGATTTGGGGCTTTTCTAAACAAGTAATTTTCTCCTGATTTGAGTATTGAAATATGCTGGCATTAATGATTTAGATGGGAGGTTCCTGGGTTCAGCTTTCTTACTATGGGATTGTGTGCTGCAATATTAGCATCCACATGTCTTTAAATTCTAGCAGTGGGAAGTGGTGAGATGCTGGACTGTCAGTATCAGCACTGCTTTCCCTTCAGTGACTGGGATATTTTTGTACCTTCTTCTGGATCTGTGTGGCAGAATGAATGAAAGGAGGGAGGGACAGTGCCATTAGTATCCATGGATACCTGGAATCCATGGCAACACATGGCTTTTCCTAAGATTGTGACCCTGATAGTAATGTAAAATGTTGTTTTATCAGGGTGATTTTGTGGGATTTGCAAAACTCCCTTTCGCATTTCCAGTATGAAGGGTGGAAAACATAACAGAGCTACATTTTCCTGATCACTTCTTCTTCCTGTAGGTGGTTGTTACAAACACAATTCCACATGAAATACAAAAACTTCAGTGCCCTAAAATCAAGACTGTGGATATCAGCATGATCCTGTCAGAAGCCATTCGAAGGATCCACAATGGGGAGTCCATGTCCTACCTTTTCAGGAATATAGGAGTGGATGATTAAAGCTTCTTCCTCTAAAGAAACACCCCGGGCCAAACTGGAATTGAACAGAGAACGAGCTGTGAAGCATCGTGCTTACCTTAATATTTCCATTGAGCCACTTCTTGTTTTCTCTTGGTTTAAGTATCAAGGTAGAACAGTTTTTAAGTCCTTTTTTTTTTTTCCCTTTGCAGGGTTTTTTGGGGAGGGGTTGGTGGGAATAAACATTTTACAAAAAACTGTTCTAGTTGCTTTTAGGGTAGTTGCACTATACACGGTGGAAAAATCCCACAAAACACTTGAGGCAAGAATTTGGCTTTCTAAATTAAGCATTCCTTTTCCAAAGCTGCTTGCTACAAGTGCTTTAAATGATAACAAAATGAAGTGACTGTATAATATTTGCATTTTAAAAGCCAAAAAGGTTGTACTGTTGTATGCAGTTCAGTGATTTTGTAGGAGTGCTTTTATAGAAAAGCATATGGAATATGCACCTGTATTTATTTTCTGCGACAAAGAATAAAGACTTGTTTTGTGTGAGCTTTCTAAAAACATTCATGGGCTGGTCCTTCATCTTCTAAACTGTGTGTCCTTACATATGGCAGGGAGCAGCAGAGAATGGCACAGGATGCCCAGAGAAGCTGTGGCTGCCCCTGGATCCCTGGAAGTGTCCAAGGCCAGGTTGGATGGGGCTGGAGCTGGGATGGTGGAAGGTGTCCTTGCCCATGGCAAGGTTTTGGAATGAGATGATCCCTCCCAATCCAAACCATTCTGTGATTCTTTGACTTGGGAATATTGTGGAGGGTGTAGGTTCCAGCTGGTAAAATCCAAATCATCTCATCACAAGTAAACTGGGGGGGTTTTTTTTGAGGTTTCTTGCCTGCCCTGAATGCGTGGATGAGCTAAAAAATACACCATAGTGCAGAGCTGGACTTGTCCAGGTTTGTTTTCCCAAGCCTCCTTGGGCAGGTGTGGGTGGAATGGCCGGCTGGCTGCCAGGCAGCTCCCAGTCCTGGAGACTCCAAGTTCCTCACCTGTTGCAGAGAAAACAGTGGTGGAATTGATGAGCATTTAGAGGTTGTTTGGTTTAATCTTTCCATCATGTCCTACAAATGAGTATAAAGCTTTTGGCGTGTTCAGAAGTGAAAATTAACCTTTGTTGACACCGTTTCTATGTTGGAGAAAAACTTCCAAGGACTTTGGAGGGTTCATTGACTTTAAAGGATAAAACCAGGTGCTTTCCTTAATGTTAATGGATACACCAGGCTGACTTATTGACACGTGTGGGTACTTTGGATGTGTTAATGCAGGTCAAATTCCAGCTGAGCACTGAGGGGGAAGGTCTGTTCCTCTCACGGGTGTGCAGAGCTGCTCCCGGTGCTGCCGCGGCTCCTTCAAAGAGAGGAGAAACGCTGACCTGACTCAGTGATGGGCACGTTAACTGCACTGTGTTTATTTTATCAGTGAGACCTTGTGGAAGCGTGCTGCCACTTGGGAATGAGCCAGACAAGCATGCAGCACAGCAAACTGATGGCTAAATACCCCAAAACATGGAAGTCTAAGGTTTCCTGTGCCTGTCTTGTGTTGGCCTTGAGAGGAATTCCTTTGTCTTCCTCTCTCCACAACTCCCTGACAGGAGGGTGCAGCCAGGTGGGGGTTGGTCTTTTCTACCAGTTTAACAAGTGACAGAGCAAGAGGAAACAGCCTCAAGTTGCACTAGGAGAGGTTAGGTTGGGTATTAAGAAAAAAATCGTGGAAAGGGTTGTCAGGTATTGCAACAAGCTGCCCAGGGTGGAAACACCAGGGATTGAAAAGCAATGCAGATGTGGCACTTGGGGATGTGGTTTAGTGGGGGTGCTGATTAATGGTTGGACTCAATGATCTTAGAGGGCTTTTCCAGGCCAAATGATCCCATGCTTCTGTGATCTCTTCTGTGGGGGTTTCTCCTGGTCAGCCCTCTCTGCCGTGCCAGGCTCCACCTCAGGCATTCACCCAGCTCCTGTTTGATCTTTGCTTTAAAACAGAAAAACCACAACTTTGCATAGTTTTGTGCAATGGAATTATGGTATTGATGAGGGCTCAGGAATTTGGGAACAAACTGCATCCATAAGGCAGGGCTGCTGGTCCTTTGGCTATTCACAGTGTTGGAGTGGTGGAAAGGGAGGGAAAGCACATGAGGTATCACTCAGACAGTTTTCAACCCTGCTCACTTGAAAGACACCAAAATCAAGCAGTTTTGGCTCCCTGGGGAGTGGAGGGGGTGGGAGGCAGTGGAGGCCAGGCTGCCCACCCAGGCACCTTTGGAAGCACAGTTCCAACTGCTGGGCTGTTTAATGATAAATGCCCTTGGGCTGCTAACGAGTTACTGATTGAGTGACTGTCCCTGTGAGGCTGAGGATGAAGAAGGAGGCAGAGGAATGATGGAGCTCAATTCCACTGCTGGATCTGTTACCCCCTCGCAGCAGTTCAGCATTGCTGACCTTGTTGTTGTAGTGGTTTATTTTTCCTTAAACGTTGGTGTGGGAATATGGGTAAGAGTCTTTTGTTCTTTTCTGCTTTCTTGTTTGAATAGGTTTTCTTTCCAGGGCTGGCTTTTCTGTGTGGAATATTTGAAAGCCTCTATTGTTTTCTTGTAGTTTTCACTTGTGTATTTTGTGTGTTGTGCTGTGTGGAGCCAGGCTGGGAGAACTGGGGGTTTTCACCTGGAGAAGAGAGAGGTCTGGGGATACCTTAAAGCCCCTTCCAGTGTCCAAAGGGGCTCCAAGAGAGCTGGAGAGGGACTTGGGACAAGGTCCTGGAGTGACAGGACAAGGGGGAATGGCTTCCCACTGATAGAGGGCAGGGTTAGATGGGATATTGGGAAGGAATTGTTCACTGTGAGGTGATGAGGACCTGGCACAGATTCCAAGAGAAGCTGTGGATGCTCCTGGGTCCCTGGAAGTGTCCAAAGCCAGGCTGCATGAGGCTTGGAGCAGCCTGGGATAGTGGAAGGGGTTTGGAACAAGATGAGCATTAAGATCCCTTCCAACCCAAACCATTCTGGGATTCTGTGACTTGCTCTCTTTTATATAAATCCTCTGCCCCTTTCACCCCCTATGGAAAGGCTCCTATAGCCTGGGAGCAGGTTAGAATTAATCACAGGATTAACCAATTAACCATCTCTCCCTCAGTCTCTGTCTTCTGGGTGTGAGCAGCTCTGCCCCTTGCAGGCGTTGAGCCAAATGCCCTGATAACAGCCTTGATAACAGAAACAACCACCAGCTGCAGCAGTTTCAGATAAAAGACTCTCCAATCCCACTTATTCTGCCTTGCAGAAAAATCCTGGCCAAAACAGGGTCCTCTTAGCCAACCTCTCTGCTGGGTGTGGCACTAGGACAGGCACATCCTCCATGCTTTCCCCCCTCTCCAGGTGCTTCCTTTGCTATTCATGGCTCCAGGTACCTGGGGTGCAGCCACTGTTTCGTGTAATTAAGCTCAAGTTGCAGAGCTCCCATTAATTACCGAGTCTCCTGTCTCTTGGCTTCTTGTCTGGGAGACTTGGGTCCTGGTGACTTGTCTGGGTTTTTAGGGAAAAGGGTGCTCTGTGCTGATCTCTCCTCTTCCCAGTCTTCCTGCAGGGCAAACAGGAGCACGGTCAGTGGCTATTTCCTTGCTGGGAGGGACATGGCCTGGTGGCCAGTAAGTACAGACAGACCTCTGTCCCTCTTGTGACACCCTGGGTACAGGGACATCAGCACCACTGCCACGCTGAGCTCCCTCCCTGCTTTCTCCACTGCTTGCCCACCCCTTTTCCCCCACCCTGCCCACCTCCTCCTGCCAGAATTGATGTTGCTTTTCCCTTCTCATTGCTCAGAGGATGCTGGAGGTTGTTGGGTATTATCGAGGGCTGCTCTGAACTTGGGGAGGGATCTGTGGAGCTAAACACCCATCTCCACCGTTCCTGCATGCTCCTGCTGACTCCAACAAACTATGGCTGTCCCAAGTTTCTTCTTTTCCCCTCTCTTATTTCTGTCTGATCTTGACAAACTGGCTGGAGGTCCTTCCCGTGTCTGGGGCCTCCTCCACCGAGGCAAACACAGCAGCGTGTGGCTCCTCATCCTCCTGGGGACAAGAAAGTCAATCCCAAACCCAGCAGGGGTGGCCAGATGAGCCGACTTGTGTGACCATCACGTTCAGCTGCCTGAATTTTATGCGTTAAGAGATTTTCTTGCTCAGCACACATCCCTCACCCCACGTTGGGGGCTCTTTGGCCACGCTTTTAGAAGCGACAGCGCGACATCTGTGCCCCGTTCCTCCAGTTCAGACCTTACTTTTCCCACCTCCTTTTCCCTGCGCTATCCCCTGAGGAAGCAGCGGAGCTGGTCCAGCTGGCACGGCAGCCGTGCCGAGCCGGGCACTGGGGCACCGCACCTGTGAGAGCACCTGCAGCACCTCCTGTGCTCCCCGCAGATCGGCGCCTCGCTCTTCGCCAGCAGCGAAGGCTCCGGGCTCTTCCTCGGCCTGGCCGGCACCGGCGCTGCCGGGGGAATCGCTGTCGCCGGCTTCGAGTGGAATGTAAGCAATGTGTCGTGTGATTAGGGCCGTGTCGCGGCAGATGGGCCATTTCGCAGTCTCGAAAGGTTTGGGAGGAGTCCGCGCGGAGGGGGTAATTAACACAGCCCTGCTAATTCAGCTTCTCCTGTGTCCTACGGTGAGGCTGGAGTCGGCTCAGCCCCACGTGCTCCGGGGAAAAGGAGGTTTCGGAGCCGGGTTCCTAAGCCAGCCCCTGCAGGTCCTAACAGGGACATGAGTGAATAGGTCACCCATTCCCTGCTTCCCCACGCGTTGTATCCAAAGTCCTTGGGTCCTGCAGGGAAAAAAAAAAAAAAAGGCATTTGACTTGTGTGATGCTCAAGGAGCTGGTGGGAAATGTCCAGTCAGGAGCTGGAGGGCTGAGGGAAGCAGGTTCCTGCTGGCAGGGGTGCTGTGGGTCTCCACCATGACCCCGTGCCTGTCATCTGAAGCCATTTGTGGCTATAAATGTGCCCTTGAGGGTGAGCCAGACCTGGGGCAGGAGCAGGGACAGGTCTAGGACTGCAGTCAGTGTTGAGCTGCAGCACGTTTTCAAATTTTTTTTTTTTTTTTTTTTTGGTGGCTGAGCCATTTTTCTCCTTCCCAACAGGCAACTTATGCTCTTCTGGCACTGGCCTGGGTGTTTGTGCCTGTCTACATCTCATCTGGGGTATGTGCAGCTGTCCTGCTGTGGGGAGTGTGGCCTTGGACAGGTCTCCTGCTCCCAGGAATTCTGCTCTGGCAATAACACTGTCCCCTTGCCCTCCCAGGACCATCCCAGGAGGATGGGGCCTGCACAGGGCAGTGATGGCTCTCCCTCCCTGGCAGATTGTCACAATTCCTGAGTATCTCCAGAGGAGGTTTGGAGGGGAGAGGATCCGGATGTACCTCTCCAGCCTGTCACTCCTGCTCTCCATCTTCACCAAAATCTCGGTGAGTAGCCCCATCTTCAACTCTGTGACCAATCCAGGACTTATTTCCAGCTACCAGGTTATTTTTGGGTTCAAACCTTGTGTAGCCAAACTGGGGGAGAGCAGCTACTGCAGGATGCTCCAGGAAGGAGTGGGACAAAAGGTGGGAATTTGTGGGCGGATGCTGTCTGTGACATCCCAAGAGCTCACAGGTAGATGCAGCAGTGATGGTCCTTCCCAGGGAGCCCTGCTGGAGGTGTGGCTGTGTGTCAGGATCCCCAAACTCGCCTTGTAGCAGAGGTTGTGGGTGAAATGTGCTCAGAGGTTGGGCTGCATTGCCTGGCTTTGTCTCCAGTCTCTGTCAGCGACGCTTTCCAGCGTTCCCAAAGGACCTGGCAGAGCCAGGAACTGAACTGGGAATGTCTTCATTCCTTTGGGGCTCGTGGGTTTTCTGAGGAAAGGAAGCCCTGCTGCAGCTATAAGATATTCAAGCCTGTTCAGTGCTTGGAAATCAGGCACTTTTCCACAGGGATGTTTTCCCCTCATTTTAACCTCATTCACAACTCCCTGCGTGCAGCCTCTGCTCACGCTGGTAACCATGGAATGAGTTTATCCGAGGTAAAACAGCTCAAGAGCCCGTGATACCAGGTCTAGGGCAAGCAGGAGAGAGCCTGGCACAGACAGCCCTGGGGGGGCTGGAGACAACGAGACAGAGATCAAGAGCAAACAGCTCAGAAAAGCTGGAGAGAAAACCTGCCTGAGGGAGCAGCCCTGCTCTGATGGAACAGGTGGATCTGACCTGGGCTCTGCTGGGGCTAAAAGAAAAGTGCTTTTGCAGGTGGCTGGCTGCAGGAAAAGTGCTTTTGCATGAGCAGAGCCTGTCTGAGGCAGGAGGGGCACTGCTGGCACCCACACCGAGGTGCTCAGGTTCTGTCTCTGTGTTCACCAGCTCTGGCATCTGTGGATGCTCCATCACTCCATTCCTGCAGCCCCAGGCCCTGGGCTGAGCCCAGGGGAGATCCTCTGGCTGTCCCTCCGAGGGATATGGGATGGAGCAGCCACAAGCAGGGCTCTCTGTTCACACCTGTCAGTGCTCCATGCAAAGGGAGAGGCTGCACCTGCCTGGAACAGAGCCCAGCTGCTGATGGGAATCCCTGGATTCCTCAGGAGAGCCCAGTGTCCCCCTCCTGAGCTGCTCTCTGGCCTTGGGCAAGGCACTGTGCTTTGGCTGCAGGGACCTGGCAGCCCTCTCCACAACCTCAGGGCTTCCAGAGTGGCAGAGGTGGCACTGGTGACTCTCTTGCTGCAGCTGTGCCCTGTATTTCCTCCCACAAACCTGTCCTGCTGGAGGGCATTCTCCCATAAAACGAATATCCTTTATATCCTAGTCATATATAGTGCTGAAAATCCTACAGCATTATTCCTGAAATCATCTTGGTAGCTCTTGGAGCACCAAGTTTGGACAGCAACACCTGGATTATTCCCTGGTTGTCCTGATACCCAGTAAACTGTTGAAACTCACTCCCCTTGTGTGTCACCTCTCCTTCCTGCTCCCAGCAAAGATCCAGGAGGAGCTCAAGGGACGTGCTGGGGCACCTGTGTGACTCTGATCCGTGGGGTTCACTCAGATCCCTCCTGGACTTTATAAGGAGAGGAAGCTGGGATAGGAATTCTGCTGGGATTATTTGCTGGCCTGAATCTGAAGAAAGGCAGCTTGAGGTTGTCTTTCATTCTCTTCCCCCATGTCCCCTTTTCCCTCACCAAATGATGTCCTACTAAGCCGTGGGGCCGTGCTTGTTCCCTCTGGTTTCCAGCCTCTCCATGGCTTTGCCCTGAAGGGATGGATGTCCTACAGCCTCCTTCTCAGCCTGGGAGGTGCTGGTGCTGTCAGCTCTTGCCTGGCACCAGATGAACCTGCAGACGACCCCCGTGCGGTGCCTGCCCCAGTGGGAGCCTCTGTGGCTCTCCGGGCCCTTCTCCACTCAGCCCCGTGTTTGGAGCTCCGTGGGCACTCCCAAACTCCTCTTCCTGAGCCTCCCCTCAGCCAGGGCTGAGCTTTCCCTGCTCTCTGAGTCAGGCAGGATGCAACAGCAGAGAGGAATCAGGCTAATAAGGGGATTATCTTGGCATCTGGTTCCATTCACAGTCAATCCCACAGACAATGGCAGTTTCCAGCAGCGGGTTGGGGTGAGTGTCTGCAGACACGCGGGGCGTGACCGAGCTGGCCCCGTGTCCCCATCCCCGCGGTGTGGCCGCAATGGGGAGTGTGAAACTCGGAGCAATTAGGCAGGGCTGTGTCCCGAGGGGTTTCTTTGGTCCTTGCTGGGGGCCTCCTCAAAGCCCAGGATTATCTGGGCTTTTCCTGCCTCCTCTTCCCTGCAGATGTTGTGGTTTTTGGATGGATTTTTACTCCACGTCCTCCCAAGCTGAGACACAGCATCAGTGCTGCTCCCTCAGCTCTTCTTTTTGGCAGCAGGGATGACAGACCCTCCTCTCCTGGAGATCTCCTTTTGGTGGACCCCATCCTTCCCCATTTCATGGCAGGGCAGCCCAAAATCCTGCAGGGAGATGGGTGTCCCACCCAGCTGGGAACACGTGAGGAGTTGCACAGGTGTCCCAGCCTTGGCAAAGAGCCCCTGCAGACTCCTCTGTACCCTGGGTAACTCGTTCTACCGAGGTTCTGGCTTCACCAATTGTTAATCCCAGGCTGTCTCCAAAGCCAGCTTTTATTGGGAAGGCTTTAGCGACAGTTGGGTAAGAACAAGTTTCCAGGTGAGGTCACTGGTGGAGGCAGGGATGTCTCTGGATTATGAAGCCTGACTTCAAAGGCTTCTCCTCTCCTCTTGAGGTTGAAAGGACTTATTTTATGAATAGGTCATGCCTGGTTTTAATTAGCTTGTTTTTGTATTTGGGATGTCTTATTAATGCCTGGGTCACATGTGCTTTTATTTTTTTCCCACCCTTGCAGAATTAGCAGGAAGGGAGGTGGAGATACCTCTGCTTCCTCATAGCAAAGGCTTCGACTCACTTGCAGACGACTGCAAAAATGATTAAGCATTGAGAAAGCCATGAGAAGCAGTGATGAAATATCTTGTCCAGGGCTGAACCTTCCAGCTGGGCTGAGGGGAAGGGTTGCTGGAGAAGGGGGAGAAAACCAGGGGGGTGAAAAACTTCCTGGGTGGTGCTGATGTGATGGATCCCTCTGAGGGACGTGAGCTCTGGGAAGGCACCAAGGATGCTTGGCTGGCTCTGTGCTAGGGAGGTTTCGATTATTTTGGGTTCCCACTTCAGGTTGTGTTGGGAGGAAGGGGCTGAGAGCCCTTGGTTGGGGTTTTTCTGCCTTGTCACTGGAATTTGTGCTGTATGAGGGACCCAGTTGTCCTCTTGTAGGGCTGTTCAGGGGTACCAAGCTGTGGCTGGATTGCATCTGTAGCGGGAAAATATTTGAGGAGCCACTGGTGGAGGTCGTGGCAGGGTTGCCCATGAATTGGTTCCTCTTCAAGAGGTCATTCCAGGGCTGAATTCCTCCTTGGTGTCAGCGAGAGCTCTCCCAGACACACAGCCAGTCCCAAGAGCAGCTGAGGACATGCAGATCCTCCCTTGGGAAGGCCAGGCCATGACTGTGGTGTAAAGCCTGGTCCAGATTCCATGGAAAAGTCCCTGAGTTAGGATCCTCAGGATCGTGGTGTAAGCGCTCTTGGTTTGATTTGATTTAACTGAGGTTGTGCCTAAGATGGGCTCAGCTGCTGGGGGACAGCTTTTGTGCTGTGCTGCAGCTGGATGTGTGCTCCCCTCCTGGATTTTGGGCTGGTGGAGCCCTCCTGGGCAGCTCAGACCTCGGGTTTGACATTGCCTGATCCTGCACGGCCCCTCTCCATCACCTGGTGCTGATCCTCAGCTCCGTGTGGGAATGTGCTGGAGCAGAGCTGGGCTGGGAGGGGTGACGTGGGAAATAAAGCCTGCCCAGCACCCTCCTAATCCCAGGAGACTGCTCCCACATGACAGGGCAGGACAGCCCTGCTGCTGGGGGAGGCTTGCTGGGAGGTGTGTGAGGAGATGTCAAATCAGAGCCGCTGTCTCGGCTGTGGGAACCCGTCACAGCTCGGGGCCAGGGCGTGGAGTTCCCTCTTCTTGCCTCTTCCTGCCCCTTCTGGCCTCATTCCTTTCTCCAAACAAGGTTTTTTTGTGGAGATGCCCTGCTGAAGGCTGGCTGCTGCCCTGATGGATGGCTGAGCTCAGCTGTGGGTGGAGATGTGGTGGTGGCACTGCCGCTGTCGCTGTGCCTGGCCCTGCCCTCCCAGGGTGGCTCTCGCTGAAGGAGGTGCCCCAGCTCTGAGTCTCTGCTCTGTCCCTGATTCCCACCAGGCTGTGACCAGCCCCACGTGGGTACAGTGAGGGCTGGAGCTGCCTGCTCTGCTCCCTGGGGGCTGGGGACAGCTGCTCTGTGACACAGCCACCCCCTGGGACCCTGGGCTTCCTCCTCGGGTGTGCCAGAGGGTGTCAGAAAAGGCTCCCTGCAGACCTGAACGTGGCTTTACAGTACTTGAATGGCTTCTAAAAAAGAGGGAGACCCACTTTTTATACGGGAAGATAGTGATAGGCCAAGGGGGAATGGTTTTAAATAAAAGAGGAGAGATTTAGATTGAATAGCAGGGAAAAATCCTTCCCTGTGAGGGTGGGGAGGCCCTGGCACAGGGTGCCCAGAGAAGCTGGGGCTGCTCCATCCCTGGCAGTGCCCAAGGCCAGGTTGGATGGGGCTTGGAGCAGCCTGAGGTACTGGAAGGTATCCCTGCCCATGGCAAGGGCTGGGAATGATCCTGAAGGTCCTTTCCAACCCAAACCATGCCAGGTTTCCATGCCCTCGCTGTACCCACAGCTGGTTCCCTGCTGGGTCAGTCCTGCAGCAGCCCTTGGCTGTCCTGTCCCAGCTCCACGTTTCCTTTTCCACACACAGACAGACCTGTACTCGGGGGCTCTCTTCGTGCAAGTCTGCCTGGGCTGGGACCTTTACCTGTCCACTGTCCTGATGCTGGTGGTCACAGGGCTCTACACCATTGCAGGTGGGTCACTCAGCATCTGCTGGCCTCAGATTTTCTTCTTTCGTTGAAACACACCCCTCACCCTTCTGCTTTTTTTTAAATTATTTTTTAATTTTAATTATTTTTAAATTTTAATTTTTTTAAATTTTTATTATTTTAAATCTTTACTATTTTAATTTTTATTATTTTAAAATTTAAAAA
>VZTR01016665.1:0-24957 GCA_013400775.1 Chaetops frenatus | reverse complement strand
GGGGGGGGGGGGGGGGGGGGGGGGGGTGGGGGGGGGGAGCAGGGTGGGTGCCTCCCATCCCTCCCTCCAAAAACTGATGCCTCTGGCTCCAAAATTCTCCATCTGGAGGTGCTGGGGGAGCTGCAAGGAGGGTTCATCCCGTGCCCCCCAGGAGCAGGGAGGCAGTGGGGTGCCAGGGCAGAGCTCAAGGCTGGTTGGCAGCGCTGCAGGAGGAGCAGGGGCAGCTGCCAAGGCCTCAGGGGCTCCCTTGCAAGGGCTTGCTCATGGCACATATTCCTTGTCAGGGCTCACCTCAGACCTTGGATCCCATTTCCTAGGAAAAAATGCAGCGAAAAAGGGGCCGCTTTCCTTATTTTTCTTTTACTGGTTGCTGGAGGTTTGGGGATGGGGGCACATGGGGTGCTGGGGAAATGCTTAAGTGGGTTAGAAAGTATTTGGCTAGACATTTGTGCCAAGGCACCTTGAGCTGCAGTTTATTGAGTCCAAGGCCACCTAATCTTGCATTTTAATAGTCTTAGGCGAGGTTCTCCTGCCGTGGGACTTTAATGAACGGGTTGCTTTCTTTACAGTACAAGGTTAAAAGAGGTGGGTCCCTTGAGAAGTCTTTGTCCCAGGACACAGGTCACCCTCCAAAGGGAGGGCAGACTGCAGTGGGACCTGCTGTGCAAAACAGTAACAGAAGAGTCTCTTAAATAACCAGAAGAAAACACCATCATGGACGATCCCTCCCTTTCCAGGCAGCATTCTGGGTCAGGGAGCTGCTGAGCGTTTTGCCCACAGAGCTTTGGGCTCTGCTCCACCCTTAACCAGCTGCCCCAACGGTGCTTTCCAGCTTTCAAGGAGATCGGAGGCTACCCCAGCCTGGAAGAGGCCTATCTGCAGGCCGTGCCCTCCAAGATTGTCCCCAACACCACCTGCCACCTGCCCAGGGCGGATGCCATGCACCTCTTCCGAGACCCTGTCTCTGGAGATCTGCCCTGGACCGGGATGACTTTTGGGCTGTCCATCATGGCCACGTGGTACTGGTGCACCGACCAGGTAAATGTAAACAAGAACCCCCTGCCCCAAGGAAGGCGGCGCTGCCCGGGCTCCACCATCGCCAGCCCCTACTGCTCCTTCTGGCTGCTGGTCTCAGCAGGGGGCTGCTTTTTGGAGTCCACAGAAGTGCCCTGAGCCCCTGCAACCTTGTTCTTGAGGTGCTTGGACTGGGAGAGTTTGGAGATGGGAATGCCCAGGGGTGTCCTCATCTCCTCGGTCGGCTTCTGGCTCTCGGGCAGCGAGGGGAAGCGTTTGCCTGGTGCTCTGGGGTTGTTTGGGGGCAGGAGGCCGGGTGCTGCAGCCTTGCTGGGGGTGAAGGTTTTGCTCTGCCAGTAGGGCTGGCTGCCTGCAATGGTCTTTTTGGGTTCTGCTCCATCCCCTCTGTACTTGGTGGCCCCCAGGGGTTTCTCGTGCGTCGGGGAGCAGGAGACCTTTCCCTGCTCTCTGCCCCCGGGGGTCCTGGGCCGGTAGTGGTAGATGTGTGACCCCTGTTTGGGAGAGAGCAGAGAGGGAGAGAGAGGTGAGCTCTGGCTGCTGCAAGGATGCTGCTCCCTGCAAGGGCACCTGTGCCAGGTGTCCTCACGGACAAATCCCTCTGCCCCTTGTCCCCTTGCCCAAATTCAGTGGCAGCTCAAAACTGCCTCAAATATTAACCATGGCTGCTGGTCTGGTTCCTGACTCTGGTACCAAACACTCTGGCGCTCCCAGCAGCCACTTCCCAAGCAGCCCTGGCAGCCTGGAGGCCATCCCAAGCCAAGTCCCTCCTGCCTGGAAATCCAGGACAAGGCCTCTCAACACCTTCTCTCCAGCAGCAGCCTGAAGAGCCACTTCAATCATCTCAGCCCTCATGTCAGGCCTGAAGAGCGTTCAGTCATCCAGACCCAGCCTGTGGGATGAGGTGGCTGCCAGGATCAGATGAAAGGATGGAGGGCTGGGAGAGGAGCTGGGATCAGGAGGCAGCAGTGGAGCTGCAACACGGCTGCGGGGGCGGCTCTCGTTAGCTGGGTTGGGACACACGTTTGGGTCGGGTCTGAGCACCATCAATCTGCATTCTGGACTGGGTAAGGCCACAGTCACACATGGCTGTGCTCACCAGATGTTTATCTCCTCTTTGGGTGTGCCTGTGCCCTGACCTGGAGGTGCCATTGCACCTGTGCAGAGGGGCCAGGGGAGGTGGGGTCTGGTGAGCCAAGGTGCTGATGGCAGGAGGAGCAGCTGGGGCCAGGAGGCTGCAGAGCTGGCTGTGCCAAGCTGCCCTGCCTCTGCCACGACCCTCACCCTGCTGCTGCTGCTGCTGCCATCAGCTCGGTGTTCAGGCAGTCCCAGTGTCCCAAAGGCCTCCCTGGCCCTGGAGCTGACACCTCCTGCTTTGACCAGGAGGGTTGTGTTAAAGCAGTTTAGCTTAGGTAGTCTGAGATTGATTTAATTAGCTGCTTAAAATCAGTGTTAAGGTCTGAGATGGCTTCAGGTGGGAAGGATTAAGGATGATTTAGCTTTTCTCCCTGCGAGCTCATCATGTGCCTGAGCTGGGTGGTGGCTCCTGAAATGCTCTGGCTCTTGGGAAGAAGTTAAACCATGGATGTCCCAGGAATCCCACCCCAGGAACTGGCACCCTGTCCCTCCTGCTCAGCATCACAATGAGCCAGTGCTTGCTCAGGAGTGCCTGAATCCTGCTGGGTGCTGAGCACTTCTCTGGAAGCCTTTGCAGGGACTCTGAGCTCTCTAAAACCAGCAATTCCTACAGATGTTGCCTATTTAAGAGGGATTGCCTCAAAACCCAAGGGGTGGCTGTGTTGTGGATGGACACAGCTTGGCCAGAGCTTTGAGGTGTGGTGGTTTGAGATGAGCTGGAGGAGGAGGAGGAGGAGGAGGAGGCTGGACTCGGTTTCCATGTCATTGCGGGCACTCTCTGGGTAGGAGATTGGATAGAAGGGGCCAGAGGGGGGAGGGTGGTGGTGGTGGTGGTGGTGGGGAATGGCTGCTACCGGCAGGAGGCTGTGCTGCTGTGGTTGCACTGGGCTTTTTTGGTGCTACGGTGTAACCCCAACCTGTTACTGGTCTGGAGGGAAACCCTGCTGTGGGTTGGGTACACGTCTACACTGCATTTGGGCCTGTTGCACGGTGGCTCCAGCATTTGGGGTGCAGCTGGGCAAGGAAGAGGCTGGTGTGGAATAGATGTTGGTGCTGCCCTGGCCTCCTGCCTGGCTCTCCACAGGTCATTGTCCAGCGGTCACTCTCTGCTAAAAACCTGAACCATGCCAAGGCCGGCTCCATCCTGGCCAGCTACCTGAAGATGCTGCCCCTGTTCCTCATCATCATGCCAGGGATGATCAGCAGGGTCCTGTACCCAGGTAAGGGCCCCCCCTGTGGCTGTGGGACTGGTGGGGTGGGGATTTGTCACTAAGGGTGAATGTGAGGCGGGGGGCTTGTCTGGAAATCTCTGCTCTGCACAGAGCTGGGGGCTCTGCAGGTGGGAGAGGGACAGGAGGGGAGCCAGGTGTCCCTGGCTCTCTCCTTGAGCCTGCTGTGCATCCAGGGGTCAGTGGGGTTGTGTGTTTAAGGAAGGTGATTTCCAGAGGGAAACTGGGAGAGAAATTGGTTTCCAGGACATGGAAAACATGATGTTTGCCCTCCACCTGTTGTTTTGGGCTATGCTGGGCAATGGGCCAGCACCTAAGAAATGCAGACCCAGAAAAAAAAAAAAAAAAAAAAATTGGGACAATTGATGGTGATTCCTGTCAGATTTGAGTTTTCTAGAGTTAATCAAGGGTTGCTTCAATTTATTATTTTTACACATTGGGAGAAACTCTTCCCTGCACCTCTCCACCAGCCGAGTGCTGGCTTTCCTAACCCCGATGCTGTGCTAATTATCTGCCTCTCATCAAAGGGCCAGAACAAGTTACTGCAGGAACACCAGTGTACCCAGCCATCCCCAGCAAGGTGGCACCTGGGACCTGGGTCACAGAGCATCAAAGAGCTCAGTGCTCCTTGCCCTGCAGGGCTTGGGGGTATTTGATGTGCGAGGATTAAAGCTCTGAGCTCCCTGTCGCTGGGTGGGAAGGGAAAAGCAAGTGGACTCTGGGATAGTAAATTTAATTCCCTGTAAATACAGATTAGATGCTCAGCCGGGGTAACCTTGGGCAGTTTCAGTGATTTCAGCTGCTGGTTGAGCCCTGGGGGTTTGAATGCCCCAAAAACAGCGGGCGGGGAGCCTTGAGAAACCAAAACACTTGGCAGAGGTGCAAGAGGTTGCAGAACTTCGTTGGAAATCGGGGGATCAGAGTGTCATCACCCCTGCCTGGATGGGAGGATGCTCTGGCTGTGGTGAGGGTGCTGCTGTGACCCCATGCAGTGGGATTCTGGCAGGCTGCCCATGGAATTGCAGCAGGGTGCTGGCCCTGTGCGGTGACAAGCTCTGGCGTCACTCGTGGGGCAGCCACAAAGCTGCTGACTGTGGCACTCGCCCGCAGAGGTTGCTGTCCCTGTTTCTCCGCTGTCTTGCTCTGGCTAATTATGTGTCCGAGCGCTTTCCCTTTGATGCTAATCACCCTGGCAAAACAAGCCTGAGAGGGACACGCCTGCACGCACAGTCTGTCCCTGGCTGGGTGTGATGCCACTGCTGATGGGCTGTGATGGGGCTCAGCGAGTCCCAGCACATCTGCACAGCTGTGCCAGGAGCCACGGGGCTCCATCCCCGGCCCGGTGCTGTGGGATAACCCTTAATTGCCAAAACCTTCCCCTTTAACAGCCCTCCCCATTGCTGGACAGCACCAAGGGCTGTGGCACGGCCACCACCTCTTTGGTCACCTCTTGGGTGACCATGGCCACGTGCAGGGAACTATTCTCCCATATGGGGAAGTCTGATCCCAGCATCGAGGACGACACCAAAGGTCAGGATGACACCAAAACTCAGGATGACACCGCGCCTCGGCTGAGCTGGCTGGGTCACCTCCAGGTCTGCAGACCTCTCTAGGGTGGAGAAACGCGAGGTTACGGCAAGAAGTCCTACCTGGGTGGCGCTGCTGGGGTAGGAGCTGTTGCCATCCAGGATGTTGCGGGGCAGCATACGCCTGATCTCCACGGCATTGCTCCTCCTCTTCATCACGTCCTCCAAGCGCATGTGCTTCAGGGACGGGAGGCTGCCCAGGGGGCTGATGAAGGTGCCCCGGCTGATATGAGGGTCACTGAGCTTCCTCTGCATGGGAAGGATCTCCCCGTTGTGGGTGACGTCCGAGTTGGTTCTCCGGAGGGGCCCGTAGCGATCCCTCACCTCGAAGTACTCGTCCGAGATGGACGAGGCGTTGGAGCGGCGGTAGCTGTGGTCAGCTGAGCTGCTGGAGTAGCTCTCCTGGTCGCTGAGGGTGATGTACTCCTCTTCCTCCTCCTCCTCCTCTTCTCCCAGCCCGTTGTGGGCGCAGGGAGGCCCTTTGTCCTCCTGTGGAGCTGCTGCCGGCTGCTCTGGCTGGACACGGCGGGTCTCCACGGAGGCTCGGTTGGGTTTCTCCTCCCGCTCCGGCTTCACGCCCGCGTGGTCGGCCAGCGGTGGCTGCGTGTCACCCGCCAGGGCAGCGCTGCTGTCACACGCTGTAACCACTTTGCTCATGAGGACACCAACAGGGACAGTCCTTGGCTTTGGAACTGGAGGCCTGACATCCTCCAGCGCCTCCTCCTTTGGCTTCAAGTGGTGGCCCAAGGGTGAAGAGGCAAATGTCCCCGCTTGCCTGGTTGTCCAGATGGCGCCTTCGATGGGGCTGGTGGTGGGGGCTGCAGGGGCTTCCGTGGTGGGCTGTGGGATCTGTCTGTGGCTGGGGGACAGCAGAGGTAGCTCCTGGTCCGAGTTTTTCCTGGCCTCCATCTCCCTGTTCTTCAGCATCTGCCGGTGCTGGGCGCTGGCCTGGGAGACGTCGCAGACTTTGATGCGGTTCATCTGCGACAGCTTCACGTTCTTCACCTTGGGGTCAATGATGTTGATGTAGCCCAAGACTTCGCTGCCAGGCTCGGGGTCAGGCTCCACCCAGGTGGGCAGGTAGTCAAACATGTTGGCTTTCTCCAGGTTCAGGAGGCCGGGGTGGATGAGCAGGGAGAGGTCAGCCACGTCGCCGTGCCGGTCGCCCCCCTGGCCCTCGGGAGGTGCTTTGCCTTTGTTGTCCACCTTCTGGTTCTTGTCCTGGTTCTCCGATGAGGTCTTGCTGATCTGGTCGGCGCTCTTGGCCTTCACCAGGGCGTATTTGGGGTTTATCAGCTTCTTCACCACGGCGTTGGCGGGGGTCACCGGCACCACGGAGGGCAGCGTGACGGGCTCGGGTTCGGGCTCTTCGCCCATGGAGATGGACTTGAGGCTCACACCCTTGGACATGAGGTAGAGCTCCTGGAACTGCTTGTCAAACGCCTCCACCACCTGCCCCGAGAGCACCGTGATGACGTTTCTGTCCGTCCTCGCCGCGGACCAGGTGAAGCTGGAACAGAAACACATTGGAGACTCTCTGAGCTGGTAAATAACAGCTCTCCCCAGCCCTGGCCTTCCCCGGGGGACTGATGGTGCCAGCAGGGATGTGATCTCACTGTAAACATCAATAATAATAATAATGGGATTGATGAAATAGCTCCTCTCCCAAATTAGAGTGAAGGGTTGAAGTCCTGAGCACGGTGGGGCTTGAAGTAAAAAGAAAAGGTATTTGCAGTGGGTCAGTTTTTAGCTTTGGTGTTGGCTGCTTTTCCCCTCTCAGTCGGGGTTAGTTGAGAAAAGCGACTCGTAAGTAGATGTGTGATTTGTTATGGCCAGAAAGGAGGAAACCTTTCAACTCCGTGTTTATAAAACTTGTCTTTTAGACCCGAAACCTGACCAGGGCTGGTCTGTTCCTACCAAAGTAAGTTTTCCTTTGAGCAAACCGAAAAATACTTTTTGCAGGAAATCGATTAGAAAAGCTGAAGTTGATGTGAGGGTTGGGACTGGCTCTGGTTTGCTGCTTTGGTCCTTCCTTGTGCTCATCAGCACAGAAACACTTGGTCTGCCCCACCACCTCAGAGAAGGGTGAGTGCCCTAGACCTGGCGGTGTAGGGAATAGTGGGAACCCCTTGGGATCCACTGCAAATCTCCTTGGAAGATCATCTCCCAATTTAGGAGGATGAGAGCAAGTCTGGCATGGGATCCTGGGGCCTTGGACCACGTGGGTTGGCACAGATCATGTTTGACCAACACCTCCATGGGGTGGGCAAGAGGAGACATCCCAGATTTACCTGTAGGAGCCGCACATGGCTCGATCCCCATCCACAAACATGAACTTCTGGGCCAAAGCCCCCTTAAACTTGGTGGCGGAACGGGTGAAAAACTCGGTCCCTCCGGTGCTGCGGACGCGCAGGTTCTGCAAAGCAGAGGCAGAGGGGTGAGCAGGAGTGAAGGTCTGGTGTGAGACCATCATCATCATCACCCCTCCAAGAACGCCCCCCTGGATGCTCCCCTCTGAGGAGTGGGAACGCTCTTCGTGGCCGGCTCAGAGGAGAGATAAAATAACTCATGGGGAGATAAAATAACTCAGCCAAGGCCACGCAGTGAGCCGTGGACTCGGCTTGGAGAGCCTCCTGCTTTGCCCGTGTGCCAGGCTGTGTTTGCCACCTCCTGAACTCGGTGCCCCCTGTGCCCGTGGGCGAGTGCTGTGGTGGTGCTGCCAAGTGCTCCCCAGCTCCTGCAATCCATGCAAATGCCACCATGGGAGAGGAGCTTCCACACCTGCTCCCAGCAGGAGATCTGCAGGGGGTTCTAGGGGGAGGTGGTGGCCCCAGGACAGCCCAGGTGGACCTGCTGGCAGGGGGTTTGTCCTCTGCCAGGCTGCTCCTTTGCTGTGCTCCTAAATTTGGGAATCGAGTCCTGCTATTAGGGGCTGGTGGGAAATCAGGCAGTGGGGCAACATCTTTTCACCCTCGGGAAACGAAACCTGGTAATGTGGGAGCAGGTCCCTGGAGTGGGGTTGGGTGTCCTCCCTAGGGAATTCAGGGATGCAGGAGCAGCCCTGGCTCTCTGAAAATGTTTGTTTTTATCTCCGGTCTGGCTCCTGTCTCCGGTGTCTCCATGGAGGGCACTGGCACATTCCACAGCAGAGCAGATAGCATCTTCCATGGCAAATGGGCCTCCTTTTGGGTGGGGAGAAAATATTTTCTTTCATTCCTCCTGTTCCTGCTGGGATGTTGGTAATGCTGTTGCTAAAGGCTCTGTCATGTCATCACTGGGTCATGCCCTCCCTGGCTGTTTTATTGTGTGTTTTGTTTTGCTTTTTTAAAGAAAAGCATCAAAAATATTTGCCTTCCTCCAGCCTTCCTCGCCTGCTTCCCTGGGCTCTCCTCTCTCCCTGTGACCATGACTGGGCACAGCCCTAAGCCCAGGAGCACCCCTGGTCCCTGCTCCCCCACACATTTCCTGGCAGGAAAATTCAGTGCAGATGATGTGAAAGCAAAGGCTTCCCTGACCCTGTTTCCAGGGAAGTTCCACACACTGAACGGAGCAGGTTTGGGGGGTGCTTTTTCTGAATTTGATTTTTCTCATAGCATTTTCTGCTGTGGCTGTGGGGGAAACTGGTGCTGAGCATCCCAAATTCTGTCAGCGTGCTGCGCTGAGGGGGCTGGGAGCTGGCTGGGCTGGCAATTCCCATCTCCCGTGTTATCCCTACACCCGGGGCCGCTGAGAGAGCAGTGACACCAGGATTCACCCTCTGCCCACCACCAGCCTGGGGGTCGATCAGAGCCCAAACTCAGGGAGCAGCTGTGAGGTTTTTCTCAGCGCCAGCCCCTTCTCCTCCTAGCCTGTCGCTGCTGTTGGGTAAAATCTGCTTCTTCAACCCCTGCCGAGGCAGCGGCAGGGCCGAGGAGCCGGCCTGGGTGAATCACTCCCCGGGCAGCCCTTGCTCAATGCGGTGCCCGCCTTGCCCGAGCCGGTTGCTGATAGCCAGCGAAGGCACCGAGATAACCAGGGGACGTTTCGTTAACATCTCCTGGCTTACCGAGCGGCTCCCAGACCCTGCCCTACTTTCCTCACCTCCTCCCCGCATCCCTCGCCAGCGAATTGGCTGCGATATGTGGCAAATCCCAACTTCCAGACATTTGCCGAGCTCTGCAGATGTTCTCCTGCTTTTCCAGTCCTGCCACCGGGGCTGCTCATGCAGGAAAACACCGGAGCGCGTCAGCGCTGGCTTTTCTGGTCTTGGAGCGGCAGCAGCCTGCGGGATCCCAGGCTCTCCAGGGAGTTTGGGCGCGGGTAAAAAAAGCTCGGTTGCGNGGCAGGGCAGGGGAAGGTGCGAGGCTGGGCCAGCCGGTGCTCCCCTCCTGGGGGTCCCTGAGCTCCCCTCCTGGGGGTCCCTGAGCCCCCTGAGCCCCACCTGGTACCAGCCAGGTGTGAGGGTGTCGTGGCTCCTACGTGTTCCTGCTCAGCCAGGGGTTGGCCCTGACCGCAAGCAAATCCGGGGAGCTTGCCCGGGCACGGGCTTTCCCTGCGGGCATTTGGCAGCGGGAGTGCGGCCGGCTGAGTCAGGAGCAGCAGCAGCATCACCTTCCTGCCAAGCAGCAGGCAAGGCCGAGCCATGGTGGCCAGGAGGGTGGTGGTGGTGGTGGGGGAGGTCTGCGAGCCCCCTGTGAGGCTGTGGGGCTGCTCCGGTGTGTTTGCATCCGACGCTGTGCTGTGCCCAGGGCAGAGCCTGGCACTGTCCTGTGGTTGGAGTGAGGGTCCCTGCTCTGGCTGCTGCTCCTTGAGGGTGAAATCACCCCCTGTCCTCTCCTCTGCCCCTTCTTCTGCCTCTGTGTGAGCACTGTGATTTTCTTTGCACCCCCTGCTCACACAGGGACGTGGAAGGGGAATCACGAAATCCCAGAACGGCTTGGGTGGGAAGGGACCTTAAATCTCCTTGCAACGCCCTGCCATGGGCAGGGACACCTTAAACTAGACCAGATTGCTCCAAGCCCCATCCAACCAACCCCTGCACTGCCAGGCATCTCCCCTTGTGCTTTGCCTTCCCTGCTTTTCCACGGGCTCCGTGCCCAGGGGTGATTCCATGGCCGGAGAACGCGGTACCTGCAGGCAGAGCAGTCCCTCCCGTCCCCCAAAAGTCGCCCTCCTGTCCAGCAGGGACCAGAGCAGGGAGGGCATCCCTGGCAGCTGCCGGGGCCTCAGGCAGCGTGGGAGCCTCCCTGCTCCACTCCTGGCCCTGTGCTGGGGCGGAGGCTCCGGAAAAGGGGAAAATCGGGTTTTTAATTCCAGCCTCTGACTTGTGGCAGAGCCTGAAAGCGCGAGAACCGGCGGTGGCTGCCCCTGGGGCAGCAGCAGGCAGGGAGCTGGTGACAGCCCGGATCCAGCCCTGGCACAGCATCTGCTGCTCCCTCCCTCTGGCCAGCTCGTTCCTCGGGAGGAGCTGAGCTGGCAGGTTTGCCCTGGGCTTTGCTGCGCCCACCCTTGTGAGGCTGCACCCTCCAAACCCTCCTCTGTCCCGGTCCCAGCACTGCCTGGGTACCAGCAGCCCCCTGGGCTTTCTGCATCCAGCTTTGCTGGGTGCAAATCCACATCCCTGACTCTCACCCCTTCCCCTCCATCCTGCTGCTTCTGAATTTGGGCGTCACCTCCAGCTCTGGCTACAGGAAAAATGGGCTAAACTCTTCTAGTGCTGGGAGCTGTGATTCCCTGAGGCAGGAGGGAGCAGAGCTGATAACTCTGCTTTATCTCCCTGCATTTGGAGGAGGTTTCCTGGCTCCAGACCCTCGGGTCACCCCTACCTTCAAGTGTCCAGCGTGCATGTGGGCTCGCTCACACATCTGAAGGAAGTGCTTCACGTTGGTCTCATCCAAAATGATGTAGACTCCCACTTTCCTCTTGAAGCCGGCGTCCAGGAGGTCCTTGAAGATGTCCACGTCAGTGAACATGTCCATGACCACAGCAATGACCTGGAGAGGGGACAGGAGAGATGACTCTGGGTAGCACGGCCGGGGACACCCCAAGGTACATTCAGTGCTTGTTTTGGGAGAGCCAAGGTGTTCCCTGCAGGAGGCTGGAATTTGGGGTGGGCGAGCCCAGGATTGTCCCCAGCTCTGGCCAGACTGAGGGTGGAAAGGACAAGTCCTCACTCCCACGCCTCTGCTGCCACTGTGGAAGGTGTGATCTCCAAGACAGGCAGATGTGGCACTTGGGGACACGGTGTAGTGGTGGCCCTGGCAGTGCTGAGTTCACGGATGGACCTGATGGTCTCAACCCTAACAACTCTGTGATTCCAGCGGTGGCCCAGAGCACAATAAACTCATGAAAAACTAGTTACTGAGGGTGAATTTAACTTTCCTGCCTTTAACAAGCTTCATAAAATTCAGAGTCCAGTTTCTGGCTGAAAAGTTTGATGTCCTTTGTCAGCATTGCAGGGGTCACCAGAAGGGGAGACCTTTGATGCACAATGATCACAGAAGTGTTAAAGTTGATAAAGACCTGTGGGATCATCAAGCCCAACCATTAATTGGTGTGTCCATCTGCCCTGGTCTCACTGCCCAGCCCGGGGTGCACAGCACCCCTCCTTCCTCCCAGGCTGGGTGGGAGGAGCAGAGCCAGGCCAGCAGTGCCAGCAGTGCCCCGAGCAGTGACAGCTGTGTTTGTCACATGGCAGTGTCACCGATATTCACAAGCTGGAGCTGCCTTTGTACCCAGGGCATTTGCAGCTCTCCCAGCCACAGCCAGGGCTGATAGGAAAATGGATCTGGGCCATGCTGGGAATGCCACTGGAATGTCTGTCTGGGTGCCAAAGGTCACTCTGTGCCTGTGGATTTTCACGTCCTGGTGATGCCATCGCCCGTGGTGGTGAGTGGCAGCTCATGAGATCTGGCAGGCAGAGGGGCTGGGGGCAGCTGAGCCTCCCAGGGCAGCTCCACAGGGATTCCTGCCTCCCCTCATCCCAGGAGGAAAGGTTTGTCCTGGGGGTGCTGGCTTGTCATTGTCTGGTGCTTGGGAACCTGACAGTGCTCCCATCTCCTGGAAGGTGCCCTGGGCTTGGGGACAGGTGGGTGCTCTTGGTTACCTGCCCTTCCAGGAGGGCCCTGCTGGCCATGGCACCTGGCTGAGCCAGGGAGGGCACCAGGGAGACCCCAGGGTGCTCCTCCCTCAGGAAGGAAGGGACTGGGACAGTGCTGGCTGCTTTGCACACTCAGACACGTCCAGTCCCGAGCTCTCAAAGTACCCAGCTGCCTTTTAATTAGTTTTGTGCCACAGGACGTGGGGAGCTTTAATTAAGCAGAGGGTTGTTATGACACTGCTGGCTCTTCCCTTCCTTTTCTGCAGGCGATGGGGGGGTGGGAGTGAGGCTGTGTGGGGAGCCCCAGCCCTGCTGTCCCCGATGCCACCCTGGTGTCCCCAGCCCCGACCACACAGGAGTGTTTTGGGAGGTGCCAGTGAGCCAGGTGAGGGGGCACTTCATGGCCTTGCCACTGGATTTTAACTGAATTCCCATTTATCCTCACCCAAGGGCCTCTCCCCGGGCTTTGCTGTGAAAGGCTAAATCCTCGCTCCCCTGTGCACCCCCTCGTGTGTTCTGCTCGTCCTCACCATCCTGCTGGGGAAACTGAGGCAGGAACCAGCTGCTGGACTGGCATGGGTGCAAAGTGGGATGGGTTCAAAGCTGCTCTCGGAGCTCTGGGCTTGGATTTGCCGTGTTCAGCAAGAAACTGGGGAGGAGCTGAGCTGTCTCCTGTGAGCCCTGGGTAAGGCACAGCTGTGCTGGGTAAGGGACAGTGCGTGCCTGGCTTGGGGCTTTGCTGCCAGAGGATTTAGGGGCAGAGGATTTTTTGGCAGAGGATTTTTTGGCAGATGATTGGCTTCTGGCCCCGCTGCTCCACGCTCACCTCGCTTTGCCTGCTGTGTTTTCCCCAGGAAAAGTTGAGGATTTGTAAAAAGGAGGTGAGAATAGCGCTGACCTTCACTGTGGTGGGAAAAGAGCATTTTCCCTCGGTGGCCCCAGCAGCCCCGAGGCCTTGGCTGGCAGCTGTGGCTCTGCAGGTGTGAGGGAGCTTTGCAGGGCTGTGGGCAGGGCACTGTGCCCCATCCCAGCCCAGGGTGGCCAGCTCGGGCATGGGGAGGGAGCCCAGCTCTCAGCCACCTTTTGAAGCCAATTCCTCCTGCTCAGCTGGTGCATCCTGTCACTGCTCAGCTCCTGCTTCCCTCCCCACTGCGTCCTGCCTGCAGGACAGGCTTGGCCCTGGTTTGTCACCAGGATCCCACGCCAGTGTGCCAACACTGCCCTGGCATGAGGCTGGGACAGTGAGGACAGCGCTGGCAGTGCTCCCGAGGTGGTGACTGTCCCTGTCCAGGTGAAATCTGCTGCTGGGCTGCCTGATTGAACCCTGGGATGCCAAACCCTGGCACAGGGATAATCTGTAAAGACTGGAGCCCTGTCAGCTCCAGAGCAGTGAAATCCTGTGTGCTCTTTGCTTCCCAGCTTGGGGAATGGGATTGTCTGGAGCAGGCTGTGCCACCTGGCTGTGTGGAGTGAGCTTGTCCCTGTCCCTGTCACCTCTGGTGCTGGGACATTCCCTTTCCTGAAGCCCTTTTTGCTGCTGTGTCATCCCAGGAAGCTTTGCCATCCCTCTGCTGTTCTCCTGGAGGCTGCAGAAGAAATCAGCCCTAAATCTACAGCTGGAGGCTCCCAGGGCCCACGCAGGTGAAGCTTTTCTTGCCAGGATCTGCCAGGATCCTCTGGATAGAGCAGAAGTGCAGGGTCCCAAATCCCTGAGGAGCAGTGAGCACTGTATCCCCCTGGCCGCTGGGCAGGTGCTGCTGGGATTTTTTGGAACAGCTTTGATGAGCACATAAACTGCAGGATCATGTTTTATAGAGGAAGTTGCAGCTCTTTATTGTCTCACTATGAATCATCAGATAATGACTTTTGGGGTGCACCACGTGGGCATTTAATAAATTAGGCAGGCACCAAGGCACAATTAGAGGAAGCGTGTTGGGATGGAGGAGAGGTGGGACGAGTAACATTAATAATTGCTCTCCCCTGTCGACCCTTTCATCCAGGAACGGCAGAAGGTTTTGTAAACAGTAATTAATAGGCCCTCCCAACCTTCACTGGAAGTTGCTCAGGGTAATTATATCACCACAATCCCAACCTGGAACCTCAGGTGCAGAGAGGAGGTCAGAGTCACTGCTCTCTCCAGTGGCTTTGGGCCAAGGTCAATGTTTTCATGCTCTGCTTTCTGGTCAGAGAGAGCCAAGAGAAGAGGAGGAGGGAGATCTTCCTCCCTGCCCATCACAGAATCGTTAATGTTGGAAAAGACATTCAAGTCAAGTTCAACCTTGGACCCATCAGCACCTGTCAGCAGCCCAGAGCTCTGAGTGCCACATCCAACCATTCCTTGGACACCTCCAGGGATGGGGACTCCAAACCTCCCTGGGCAGCCCCTGCCAGTGCCTGAGCACCCTTTCCAAGGAGAAATTGTTCCTGATGTCCAGCCTGGAAACTCTGCAGGCCGAGGGGATCCACAGCAAGGAAGAGATGGCCGTGCCATGGTTTGACCTGGTGAAGATCTCTGGGGTGAAGCTGCTGGTGCCCCACATCCCTCACAAAGGTGGGATTTTCAGGGAGAGCAGGGATGTGGCCACAGGATCCTGCCTCTCCTTTCTCCCATTCATTCCCAGAAAAGAGCAGGGGATCATTTCCATCTCCCTCTCTGGCACGCCCGGGTTTGAGGCTCTGAGCATTTGGCCTCATTCCTGTGAGCACCGGGGCTCCTCTGACCCTCAGAGCAGCCTCACATCCCTCAGCTTCCTCACCCCAGCTCTGCCTGGGTGTCCTGATGGGCTCTGAACTTCCCTGGGCCATTGCCAGAGGACTTTGCTCCCCTGGCCATGGGACACGGCAGGGTTTGGGGGGTGGCAGCAGGGACGTTGCAGAGCGAGCGTCTGGGACAACGTCTGGAGCAAGGGTCACCCTCTGGCAGGGAACTGTGAACCTCTCCCAAGCCTGTGCTCCTTGGCACGTGGCTGGAGAGCACTTCCACTGCCTGCTGGGATGGGACAGCCCAGCAGGGATGGCCCCAGGGAGGACAGAGCACATGGACAGTGTGTGTGACATCTGACGGTGGCAGCAGGACGGTCCCTCTGTCCACTCCCAGCTTTCCCAGCCAAACCCTTTCACCTCTGAGCTGCTGTGAAGACCCTGAGCCCTGGCAGAAATCAGCAGGGTGATCTGGCCCAGTGTCCCCCACCCTTGGGAGCACCCACAAGTTGTCACCTGGGCTCCACTGTGTGACAGCAGGCTCAGCTGCAGGAACCTCTCTCCTCAAATGCAGGGTGGGAGGCCGTGGAAGAACCCCTCTTTCCAGCCCCTGCAGCATGAAGCACCCGCCCATCTCTACATTTCCTGAGGTGCCATAAGCTCCAGGCAGGCTCCTGTGTGTCACCAGTGCTGTCACCACATCTCATCCCACAATCTGGGACTGTCTGGACTGGCAGGCAGAGCCCAGCCCTGCTCAGGGGGGGCATCAAGGTACCGGTGCTGAGCACAGCAGCATCAACCCTGGCCACGTCCCTGGGTCCTGGAGAGGCTCCAAGGGAGGTGGGGATGTGCCTGACTCAGCTCTGGGAGCAGGAGCAGGCTGTGGGGTGACTCAGGACTGGGGCAGGTGGGAAGTGGTGAGCGAGCAATGCCAGGCTGGAGCTGCAAGCCCGAGTCAGAGGCAGCAGGAAGGAGCCGAAGATGAGACATTGTTTGTTGTGGGATTGTCCTCCCATCCTCCATCCCACGGGATGTCAGCTCTCCCTTCCCTTTGCCCTCGCTGCCAAGCACTTTGGAGGGGAAGATGTCGTGGGTGAGGACAAGTCACCTGGACTTTTGTGAGGTGACAGTGGCCACAGAAGGCTCCTGCCCACAGCAGGGCAGCCCTGACACCCCCATCAGCCACTCCCGTGATCCTGCTGCCTTGGATGTCTTGGGAGATCCATTTTTCTGCCTGAGCTGGTCCTGAAGAGGCTCTGCTGGCTGCATGTCACAGGTTTCACTCTCTCCTACCAGGACTGGCACTATCACCCAGCACTATCTCTGGAGGAGCCAGGTGGACCTGGTGCATCCCAGCCTGTCCCCTCTGCTCCACAGCTGCCCTGGCAGGGTCTCTGTGTTTTCCTGCTGGAACATTCTCATGTTGGGAAGATCTTTCCTTGGACTTCTCACAGTATTGGACACACAGAACTCAAAGAGCTCCAAAGCACCAAAAACCAGCAGGTACCAACCCCTCCTGCACTTCCCAGCTGGGACTGGGTCCCTGGGAAACACCAGCAACCTCTGCTGACCTTCAACACAGGGCCACCATCTCCCTCCTTCCCTGGTCCTCCTGCCCGTGGGTGATGGCTCACACATCCCCACTCCCTGCTCCTTGGTTTGACGCCACAGGGAGGACAAGTCTCAACCCAAACCCCTTCAGCATCTGCCCAGCCTTGTCCTGCTCACCAGCTCATCCTTTTCCTCTGAAAGCCAGGATGAGCCAGGCTGGAGCACTGCAGGCATCTCGGGGCCAAACTTGACCCTCGTGTGCCTCAGTGCCAGGCCAGAAGCTTTGACTGCTTTGTCCCAGGGCTGTGCTTGTCCCGGGGTCCCACTGGACAGATGGTGGACACAAGGACTGAGGCCAGGCTATGGCTCCAGGGTCATGTGCTGGACAGCTGGTGGTGGACCCAGAGCCTGGAGCCAGAACACAATGGCAGGTTCCTGCACGCTGTCCCACGCTGTCCCACTGGGAATTAAGGACTGTGGGGTGGTTTGGGACCGTGGACTCGCAGCTGGAGAAGAGCTCAGCCCATTTTTCTCCCCAGCAGTTTTCCCCACAGATACCCTGGGATGGACGATGCTGCCACGTGGATGTTGGGAAGGGCTGTGCTGCTCCCGGGAGTGCAGAGAACCAGGCCGGCAGCATCCTCAGCAAAACCCAATCCCCAAATACCGGCTACAAGGAAAAACCCCGCACAAACCCGCTGCCTCTGCTTGGGCAGAGCTCCCCGCAGGACAGGGATTGCCCGGCTGGGCTTCCAGCAGGACGCCCCGGGGCCAGCCCTGCCCCGTCCCCGCGGCCACCTCACCTTCTGAGCCTGGCAGATCATCTTCCTCACCACCTCCTTGATGTGCGCCTGGCCCTCGATGGGCGGCTGCATGTAGACGGTGGCCCTGGTGACCCCGCGGTAGGCGATGGTCTCGGGCCAGCCCAGGTCCAGCTGCGGGATGGAGCGGTCGGACCTCTGGGGCCAATACTCCAGGGAAGGGGCCACGTCCTGCTCATCCCCTTGGCTGTTCCGCTCGCCCTCGCTGTCCCCGGCGCCGCTGCCGTGCCGCGGGATGTACTCGGAGCCGGGGTCGTAGGTCTCCAGCGTGTCCAGGATCTTCTTCAGCTCCAGCTCGGACAGGAAATCCCTGATGTTCTCCTTCTTCAGGACTTCATAGAAGGCGTCGGGGCCACGGGAGGCCAGAGCCTCCAGGGCCAGGCGTTGCTCCTCGCTGTAGAAGAACTCGGGCTTGGACTCGCTGGACCTCCAGTTGACGTGGCTGTCGTCCAGGCACTGCACCTGGGAGAAAGCCATGGTGACCCCGCAGGCCGGTGTCCCCTCTCCCGAGGGAGCCCTGTGCCCCCAGCGAGCGCCGGATGTCGGCAATAAATAGGAATTAATTATTCTCCAGTCTTTAAACACCGAGTTCGCTTCACTCTCCCCGGCTCAACGCGCGGCTTTGGGAAAGGCACCGCTCCCTTTTCCAGCGGCTCCTGCCACGCCGGAGCTCTTCCTGCCGGGGACGAGGGTTTGCTTTCGGCTCCAGGCAAGGAAAACGCCGACTTTCCCACAGCAGCCACGGGACAGCCAGCCCCAGGTGTAGCCACAGCACCACGAAGCTCCTTCACCCCCGGGTCCGCTCTCTCCTCATCCTCCGCTGGCCTGACACAGCGCGAACACCGGGCGAAAGAAAAAGCGGGGAAAGAAACAAAGAGAAAAGCGGCTTTAATGCAGGGCAGCCGGGAGCAGGATTTCTCGGCCGAGGTGCCGTGTCTGGCTGTCGTTCCTGGAGCAGCGGGGCAGGCCGGGGTTTGCTGGGCGGCGGCGAGCGCTCTGCCTCAGCCTCCTCCTGTGCATGGCCCTGGCAGCTGAGGGCTCGGGGCTCCGCCAGCGCGCACTGCCGGGCCCGGACAGGTAACAGCAAGAAGTGAGAAGAGGAAAAGGAAAAGAGTGATTCATCCCTCCGCCCTGCCCCACCTGCAGTCACATGCTGCCTTCACACACTCCCTGCCCAGCCCGATTAACTCTTTCGGCTGATGAGCCTTCACACCTCTGCGGAGCCGAGCCCGGAGCCCCCCGCAGCGGGAGGGTCCCGGGCGGCTCCGGAGGGCTTTGGCTGTTTTGTCTTTTTTTTTCTTTTTTGAAAGTCTCTCCCCTCTGAGATTCCTCCCTCTCCCGGCGTGCCGGCTGGTAAGTCAATATTTTCCAGGAAAACAGAGCTGTCCTGTGGTTTAACCCCTCCTGTGCTGGTGCAGGAGCCCGGAGCCCGGATGGGTCGTGGGGGGCAGGATCAGATCAGAGCTGTAGAACCCTTCAAAGCTGCACCGGGGCAGGTTTAGATGGGATATTAGGAAGCATTTCTTTATGGGAACATCTCCTGGAACAGGCTTCTCACAGAGGCGGTCAATGCCTCAAACCTCTCAGTGTTTAAGAGGTGTTTGGACAAAGCCCTTAATTGTTTGTCAGCCCTCAATTGGTCAGGCAGTGGGACCTGATGATTGTTGCAGGGCTCTTCCAAAAGAAACCATTTATTCTGTCCTGTCCTCTCCTCTGTAGGGTTTGCAGCATTGTCACGGTCACATCACCAAGATCTGGCTATGACAACTTTCATTAATAACTGGGAGAAGGACAAAAAAACCCCTCCCTGGATTCCCCAGTTGGTGCTCACGGGACAGAAATGTGGAAGCTCTCTTGAGCTTTTCTCTTGGGATCTCAGGCGAAGACGAATTTCAGGAATTGGGGTCAGATTCTTGCACCAATGCAAAAAAAAAAAAAAAAAAAAAAAGGAAAGTGCCAGGGGCTGTGTGTCTGTCCCTGGCGTTGGTGTGGCTCATCTGGATTCACAGCCAGATAAATGAGGGCCCTGCCTGAGTCAGGCTCCCGAGGCAAAGCCGCCCTGTCTGCCTGGGTGCTGGGCCATCAAAGAGCTCCTCTCTGCAGGCACGGTGGCCCTGCTCATCCCACAGGGGCAAATCCTGCCTGGGGTCCTGCCCAGCCCAGCCCTGGCCTGTGCAGGAGGTGGCAGCGGGGCTGGGGGACACGGGAATCAGTCTCAGGCTGTGTCAAGGGAAATATAAGCTAGATATATAAGTTGGATATTAGGAAGAAGATTTTTACAGAAAGGGGGATAAAATACTGGAATGGTCTGCCCAGGGAGGTGGTGGAGTCACCATCCCTGGATGGGTTTAAGACAAGACTGGATGTGGCACTCGGTGCCATGATCTGGTTGAGGTGTCAGGGCATGGCTTGGACTCGATGATCTTGAAGGGCTCTTCCAACCCAGACATTCTGTGAATTCTGTGAATTCTGTGAATGTGACAGCTGCGTGTTGGGATCACGGAATCATTAAGATTGGAAAAGTTTACAGAGTCCAACCCAGCCAGGTCCAACACTACACCGACGTCCCCAAGTGTCTCATCGACACGGGAAGGGGTTGAAGTGTTTGCCTGCCAAGGAATATCAGCTCAGGGGGTGTTTCAGCTGGAGCTGGTGGCTTTGTGGAAAGGCTGTGCTGAGCCTGCAGGGATTTCCCAGTGATGGGATGACATCCCCACGCCATGGCCTGGTCAGGGGTTGGTGCAGCAGAGACCTGGAACCAAACCTGGGTGCTTTAGGTGAAATCCCAGGGAGAGATGGGGACAGCAAATGGGACAGAGGTGAGCACTGAGCGTGCAGCCAGGGCCTCTTTGGGTATGATGGGAGATGGCCCAGATATCTGGCTGCTGCAGCTGTGGGTGTGTGTGTGGCGTGGCAGGAGCGTGTTGTGGCTGTCGCCGCCTCAGCCGCTCGCTCCGGGTGTTTTTATAGTGCCAGGAGATTTACAGCCTCTTCCACGGGGTGTGTGCACTAATGATTTATTGCATGTGGGGTAAATGCTGCAGCCCAGGCATCGTGTGCTGTGTGCTGCCTCCCAGAGCCCCACAGCTGGTGGGGGTGGATTGGGGTGGCAGAGCCCCACAGCTGGAGCATCACCCCGTCCTCACGTGGGGTGATGGCACCTGGGTCCCCCATCTCCACATCCCGGGGGTTTCCTCACCCCACACAGTGAATTTAGCCCCCGAATTGGGTGCAGGCCCTGTTTGCAGGCTCGAGTTGCCGTGGCTGAGCAGGTTGGTCCTCACCATTTCAGGTGTCCCCAGGTAAATCCAGCTGGACAGGCAGCACCCGCTGCAGACACGGCCCCTTTCCTGCAGATGGAAGCATTAATTACAAGGTCCTCATTAATTTTCCATTTTTAGCAGGGTGCCTAAAAGTGAGGCAGTGGGGTATGACGCTGAACTCTGCTCCTGGCTTGGGGGCTCCTGCTTCCCACTCACTCTGAGGTCCCACCAAGTGTTCATTGGCAGAGCTGAGGCCCGGGGCGTGCGTTTCAGCCAAAATACAACATCCAGACACTGCCTTGCCCTCTGGAACGTTTTCCACCCTGCAGCCACTGGCGATTTGCATGGAGCCGTGCACAACGTGGTGTTTTAGAGAGAGGAAACTGAGGCACAGAGCGCTGATGGCAGCTTTGCTCACGGCTGCTGCAGGACAGAGTCACCAGAACCCCAGCTCTGACTCTGACCTTGGGGAAAGGCGGCCCAGCTTGGGCTTTTTTTGGCATCCTTGGGATGTGCTGAGCACGGCCTGTGGTCTGCCCACAACCGAGTCGTGCTCCCACCACACCCCCACGCTCCTTTGTGGAGAAGTCCTGAGGTGTCACCACTGGTTTTTGAGTCCAGCTGGGAGGCTGAGGGCTGCTGTGGTGGAGGTCACCACGCAGGAGAGCCAGGACAAGGCTGCCAGTCCTGTGCAGGGGTCACCCGTGCTCGTCCCCGTGCTCCTGGCTGGGCGGGTGCAGCCCGGAGAGCCAGGCAGCCCATCCATATTTATGCCTGACATTAATTTCCATCCATTTCAATATTTAATGAGCTTAACAATTAAAAAAAAAAAAAAAAAAAGATAGAAAGGTTTAGGGCTCGTTGAGACATAGAAATAATTGGGTGTTGATGGTCCTGGCGTGCTGCCAGGCAAATCCCGGGAGCTGCTGGTGCTGCCCATGCCCAGGAAATTGCCACAACGGTGCAGGAGCCCGGCTGGCCCCGTGGGTGGGGATGGGCAGTGCCTGCCCCAGGCTCTGCTGCCTCTGGCTGTAGCCCCAAGTCCTGGTGGGGCTCGGGAGATGCCCCCGGGGCAGCTGTCCCTGGATTTGATGTGGGGATGGATCCAACCTGCACCGGGCAGGAGGTGAGGGGTGGGATGGATCCTGCAGTGTTGGAGCTGATGGTGGGGATGAGGTGGGGGAGGCAGAGCTGGATTTCCACCCGGGATGTGCTCCCTGCTTCTCCCCCCCGGTGTCCTGCCAAGGGCTGGGGCCATGGCACAGGGTCAGCAGCTGCCCCGGGGGAGGGGCATGGGGGGGGGGTGAAGGGGCGCAGGGCTGGCCTTGGGGGGGTCTCAACCTGTCACCTGCCTCTGTCCCCCAGACTCCGTGGCCTGCGTGGACCCCGAGGAGTGCACCCGTGTGTGCGGGGCCGCCGTGGGCTGCTCCAACATCGCCTACCCCAAGCTGGTGGTGGAGCTGATGCCCAGCGGTAGGTGGGTGCCAGGGGGCGACTCCATCTCCACCTTCGGGGCTTTGCTGAACCCTGGAGCTGCTGCCGGGGCTTGGATGTTGGGGGGGACCCCACGGATGCTCTGGGTTTGAGTTGGGGGCGGGACCCCACGGATTTTCCGGGAGGGTTTGTGTTGGGAGANGAGTTTCTGGTGGGGTTGAGGTTGGGGGGGACCCCACGGATTTTCTGGGAGGGTTTGTGTTGGGAGAGACCCCACGGAGGGTCTGGGAGGGTCCGTGCGTGGCACAGCCCACGCAGCCCCTCCGAGGGTGGCTCCAGAAGTGAGATCAGGCCATGTGAGGTCCCGGGGTGCAGCTGAGTGTTCCCAAACCCCATCCTTGCCCCAGAGGGGATCCCAGCGTGTGGCTGCAGAGGGGTGGGCACCATCCCGGGGTTATCCCATCCCACGTTCAGGCTCTCCCTGACGCTCCCTCTCCTCCGCAGGGCTGCGGGGTCTGATGATCGCGGTGATGATGGCAGCGCTCGTCTCCTCCCTGACCTCCATCTTCAACAGCAGCAGCACCCTCTTCACCATGGACATCTGGAGGAAGCTGCGGCCGCGGGCCGGGGACCGGGAGCTGCTCCTCGTGGGCAGGTGCTGACCGGGGGTTTCGGGCACACCGGGGCTTTCAGGGGAGACTGGTGGGGCCGGTCGAGCCTGCAGGGTGCCTCCACTCAGCCTGGCTTATGCAAGGAGAACAAACCCTTGGATTATTTTACGGATGAGAGCGCTGGAAAGGCAGACGGGGCGCGCTCGGTGCGGGCCTCTCCCCGTCTCCTCCAGCCCGGTGCCCCGGGGAAGCCGCGGTGGCAGGCGGGGGAGGTTCTGCGGGGGGCACAGGGCAGCGCTGCCCGCACACGCCCCGCTGCAGCCGGCGGGGAGCCCCGGCAGCGCCCGCGGAGCCGCGCTCGGGGCGGTGCAGTCACAGCTGCGGAATGCCCGGCACGGTGCCACGGGGCCAGGAGCGTCCTGGGCCGGGACTGACAACAACAAGCAGAGAATCTGGGTCAGGGCTCTGCCGGGGCTGTGCGAGGGGCTGGTCGGGCCAGCGGCTGCGGGAGAGGCTGTTTCTTGGCATCCTCCGTGTGCGGAGAGTGGGAAGGGGATTGGGATTCCCGATCGCCGGGAATGGGGGTCCCTCATGCTCCCCTTTGGGAAGCGAGGCGCTTGTCTCTTGCTTAGCCCTTCCCTGGCACTCTCTGGCTTCGCTGCCGGTGACAGGGGTGTGGCAAGGCAGGACAGCTTTCCCGAGGATGGATAATGAGTGTTTGCGAAGGGCTTTGCCCGCCCGGGGCGGGAGTCGCTGCTGCGGTGGATCCCGAGGAACTCCCTCGGTGTCGGGTGATTGGCGTGAGCAGGACGCTGCGGATGGCAGGGACAGAGCCAGGGGAGTGTGCTTGGGAGAGAGGAAAAAAGCTGTTTAGGCTGCCAGTTTGAGGTTTTCCTGCCAGCCTGGAGAAAGGTGGGTTGGATCCTGAGTAGCTGTCAGGGGGTCCCAACTGCCCCCCAGACCCAGCAGGGTGGGGATACTGGGGTCGTGCTTTGGGCTGGAACGGTCCTTAAAGTTCATCTCATCCCAGCCCTGAGGAAAGGGCTTTGATTGTGGGGTGGGAAAGGGCTCCCAGTTCCCAGAGCCGGGGGTTTGAGCTCCTGCTGCAGCCGTGGTGCCCGGCTGGAAACTCCCGCTGGTGCTGGAGGCTGCTCCGTGCCGAGGCGCTGCTGTGGTGATGGGAACACCTGATCCTTCCCGAATTCCCCCACCCCGGGCTGTGCCGGCTGCTGCTCTCCATTCCCTGCCCGGATCAGCAGGATTTGGCCACCTGGCACACCCAGCTCTCTCCTCACTCAGACATTCCTGCTTTCCCATCATCTTTTAGCCTCAAGACCAGGCTGGACAGGGCCTGGAGCAACCTGGTCTAGAGGAAAGTGTCCCTGCCCATGGCAGGGGGTGGAACAAGATGAGCTTTAAGGAGCCTTCCCACCCAAACCATTCCATCATTCTTTGATTCCGTCCTCTGTGGCTCACAGACATCCCAAATAGAGGGGTTTCTCCTTCCCCGTGGATCAGGGAGTCCATTTTTCACTCAGGCTGGTTCCCCTTCCTGCAGCACCAGGCACCAGTGGGAGTCCCAGCCAGAGCTGCTCTCGTGGCTTTATTTTTACTTTAATTTTTTCCTACTTCTGCTTTTTGAGATGAGCAGATGGAGACGCAGGAAATTTTGTGGAGCTGTAAACAAGCTGGGCTGAGCTATAAATACAACAGCTTTGGGATGGGTCCTACCCAGGCTGGACCCAAAATGTGGGGTCTGGCCAAGAGCCCGTGCTTCAGAGGAGGTGATGCTGTGGGGTGTGGCTGGGATTTGGGCTGGGATGGGCTCAGGGTGGTGCTGGGGACCAACACACCCCTCTGGCCAGCCTGGCCAGCTCAGCCCCTGCCCCCAAGCTCTCAGCTGGGTGCCTTGGCTGGACATGGGGGTGCTGAGAGCATCACCCAAATCTGGCCAGAGCACCCAGCACCCACTTCTGGAGGCTTTTCATAGCAGAAGTGCCCATTTCCCCTGGGGGGGTCCAATCCAGCAGCCCCCAGGGCTGGGCAGGGGCCTGGGAAGTGCTCGCCCACCTGAGATGGAGCAGGTAGTGGCAAAATCAGCATCCTCATGGGGACATCACCCAGCAGCACCTGGCCAGCTCTTCTGCACCTGCACTGGGGACCTGACCCCTGATTTGGGGGATCCTCCAGAGCCACAGAGGTGCTGCAGGGTGCAGGGAGGTGTGGGTGGCACAGGAGAGTCACCTGCCTGTCCCTGGCAGGGTGGTGACAGTGGTGCTGGTGGCTCTCAGCGTGGTGTGGATCCCCATCCTGCAGAGCTCCAGTGGGGGCCAGCTCTACGTGTACATCCAGGCTGTCACCAGCTACCTGGCTCCTCCTGTCACCTCTGTCTTCCTCCTGGCTGTTTTCTGGCCCCAAGCTAACGAGCAGGTACCAGCTGGGGGCAGCCTGGGGACACGGGACCCCCTGCCTGCCCTGCTCCCAGCACGCAGTGGGGAGGGGGAGGAAGGAGGAG
>VZTR01016648.1:0-11065 GCA_013400775.1 Chaetops frenatus | reverse complement strand
GATTTGGCCTCAGTGGCCTCTCTCCCTTTATGCGAATAAAATTGCAGCACTCCTCTGTCTCCTTTATGGACACTGGTTTTTCATAACGTGATTTTCCGTACATGACTGAGCCCACCTGAGGAAAGCAGCCGCTCCGGCCGAGCGAGGACGATGCTCCCTCCGTCTGCAGGGATGAGGAGATTGCTCACCTGGGGGACAGCTAGGTGCCGTCTATACAGGGTCTACAAAATTCTCCACTGGGAATCATTAAAAAAAAACACACCAGCAAACAAACAAACAAACAAAAAAGGCAACAACCTCCCCTTAGTTTACTCAATCACTATTTAAACATTGCCACAGGTTTCCACAACACTACGAAGAAGACATGTTGGATGACTTTATCAGGTGGCATTTAAGGCCGTTTTGCGGGTGGATGGTCGCTACCTCCGCTTCACACCGCCGGTATGAAGTGTGTCCACCACTCTGACCTGCCCGCCGTGCTCCAGAGCAGCAGAGCCCGAGGCAGGATCCCACCCCGCCTCCGACAGGCAGGTTCCTTGCGATCGGCAGGAAAGGGGTTAAACGCGGAGCCTCGGAACCCTGCGGACTGTTCCATTATTTCAAGAGGGGGGACCCACTTACACATTGCTAATTATTCGCTATCAAATAATGCTAAGACTCAAAAAGTAGAGCTATAAGCAGTCGTTATAAAGCATGAGAAGAAGGTCTGTGAGTTAGAACAGGGGAACCTGAGGTGAAATCCTGAGGGCACCTCTGTCTTCTCTCCTGCGAGGGCAAGTTGCGCTCAGCCCGGTCTGAGGGAGGAGGCGAAGAGGCACCCCGGTAGCGTGTTTGGGGTTCGCAGGGCGCTTTAGGAGTTTTAGATACACTTTAATTTCTTCTTTCAGCTTGCTAGAGTTTTCCTCTTCACTGACTGCTTGTAACAGGCCTCGTTTGCCTAAGCGGAGTAGGGAGGAGAGGAGAGGAAGGGCGGGCAAGGGAGCGGTGACGGCAGGAGGGTTCTGAGGTGACAAAGGCGCAGGAAGCGGCCGGGGCAGCCCGGGGTGCTGCTCGGTCAGGGGGTCAGTGGCTTTCTTTAGTTCAAATAATAATAGAATCGGTCGAGGCGGGCCCAGTGGAAGCGGTGTGACAAATAGGTTTGGGAGTCCTCAGCATAACGCGAGTAACTGGGATTTCACAGGCGGTGTTGGAGAGCCGGGGCTGAGATCCGCCCCTGGCTGTTGGGGAACAGGCGGAGGGCGTCCTCAGACATCTCCTCCCCTCACCCAGTACTTTGGAGTGCCTTAAAGACATTGGCTGTGTTCTTTAGGATTGACATACTATGTCAGTAGAGGAAAAAAAAAAAAAGGCAAAAAAACCCCAAAAGCGCCTTTTTTTTTTGCTGTTAAGAATTAAGAAAGTGAGGATCTGGGTTGTTAGGTCTGCACCTCCACAGAAGGAAGCTGACGGCACTTCAAGTCCTATGAAGGAGCTGGTTTAAGATCAGCTATTAGTGATAGAGAGCTTTCCATCATACTAAAAATATTTCTGTGGAATCATAAGCATCGGCAGTGCTTCCCAAGCAACTATAAAATGCCAAGCCGACTTCCTCTGAGAAACTATGAAACTTAAAAGCAGATCAAAACCACACAGTTATTAACAAATTTAGAGCTTACAATGAGGGAATAGGAGGTGCATTATCTTCGAGGAGCCAAATTAATTTTTGCAACATACTTTCTTCTGTATTATTTATAAGAAGATTTCTTGTCTGCCTAATTATTCTTCAGTACCAGCTGAGCAGCATTGTTTCAGTAATACTGTGGTAACATAGTATAGAGGGAGAATCCACATATTACAGAGAACTATACGAGAAATTGAACTACATTATAACCTGGGTCCCTCTGGGGTGTAACAATGAAACTGCACCCGGAAGTGTGCTTTAACCATTATTCCTGCACTGTTTGTTTTTGTGGCTAAATAAGGATCTCATTGCACTAGACCAACAATCCAGAACCTTTCTTGAGCTCTGCATTACCAAAAATAGCGTTTAATTTAAAAGTTGCAATATGTTTTTGCAATCAAAGGGAAGTGTATACGCTGGAGAAAACCTATTGGATTAATAGTACTGTAATTTTTTGCTTGGCAAATACAGAGTTCTAAGAGCTTATCCTTTAAATTTCTGCAGATAGAAACTCACCCCACCCATATTCCTAGGGGCAATAATTAAATACTATTCTACAGCTACCTAAACATGTAGTTGTATTCCTATAGCCAGGTTATTACAGCTCTATAACTTCCATGAAATTATATGTGAAATTTTCTATTTCAGGCATTTTGACAGCAGTAAATAGCATTTTGAATGAAATTTTTGGGAACTGGAAAGATTATATCTATTACATGTGAAGAACACCAGCCATTAAGAAGTTTCATATAGACATCTCTGAACTGCTTTTAGAAGAGGGTAAAGCTGGTAGAGGCCTGGTAAGAAAATCTTCATTTAAATATACACAATTTTATTGCTGGGAGGGAAGATTTTATTAAAAGAGTGAGAAGGGGGAAGGTGGTGTAACTGCTAAAATTATCAGTTTGGTAGATTTTGAATGTTCAGCTGTTACACAGTTTTATAGTAACTTCATAACACCATGAAGGTCACCAGATGATGCATAACACAATGTCCATCATAATGAAACAAAGCCTCACAGCCAGACTATCAGACATGTATGTGACACTCCTTCCCCCATAGGCCATGTTATGTTTCTGAGTTAATCATCAACAATAGAGGAATACTAGGGACTTATCTCACTTTTCAAGTTCTAGATGCTATGCATGAGAAAACGTAAAAAATGAGGGCACAATCATGACTAAATGTAAAATAAAACATAAAACATACTTCCCATTCAAAATTCAGATAGACTAGAAAAATTTGCATTTATCTTTATAAATCTAGTTTTTAAAATCAAAGCAAACTCCCTAAATGTCTATCACTAATTTTTAGATGATCAACTTTTCATGAAATTTAATTCTTAAGAAGAACTCAGATATTGGTAACATTTCTACTTATCATGCCCCTAGGCTGGACAGTCAGCTTCAGTATTTCTGAAGATTATGAGGCAACATCTGACTTGAGCAATATGCAAAGTTTTTCACAATCATAAACACAGCAGAACACTTAATTTTAAATTAAAAAGGAAAAAAAATTGCATTCATTTGTCTAAATGAAATTTGGCGTGAAAAAAATTTTAAAAAGGAAACATCATATTTCCAGGTCTTTACTTACATGACAATTTTTGTGACGGTTTTTCATGTAAGTACTTCTTGTGCTAACCTATAATTTAAACAGAAATTTATAGCATGGCTTTCACAAATAATCTCTTCACCAGCAGATTATCCCTTATTTAACTGAATTTTTAACCAAACATTATTCAATCACAAATTCCTTTTCTACATTATTAAAATGGCATACCCACCAAAGTTTTTCATTCACTTTCTACTCATAGTGCATTCTTCTTTTGCCTCTCTGGGCATTTTGCTATTCTGTAAACATGATTTATAAGAAAAAAATAAACCCAGTAAGATCATCTCTTATAGAGACATCCTCTTTTTAAGCTAGTGATTTTTTAAGTGAAGAAGACAGAGATTCACATCATGGATTATTTTGCCAATGAGGAAGAATCAACACAGGAAAATAAAGAAAGTGTGGGCTTTTATATGCTGCCTCTAACCTTTGGGAGCAAGTAAGAAGGAAACAATCCAAAATGTTAGGGAAAACACAGCCTAATAGCAGAGAAAAGATAAACATTGCCTGAGGAAATGCAGGAGAAAAAAAGCATTTTAGCCAGAGGAGAATAATCACTAGTGTATCCTGGAATAAACAAAAGACTTTCCTAAGCCTGGAAATGAGGGGAAACAGCAATGGAAGGTATGAAAGTAATGAGTAAGTTTAGGAAAAAGTTTAGTGAATGGAAGTATATAAAGTGTTTTGTAGTGTGTATGCACATATTTTCCTGACAGGGAAATGCATGCTTTAAATGCTGCCACGTTATTGTAATTTATGGATCTATTTAGAAGGCAACTGTCTTTAAAATTGGCAATGTATTCTTACTTAATTTAACTTGGTTAGTACAGTGTCTCTGGTCAGAAAAAATATATGGCATCAGATGTTTTGATGCACTCTATTTATAAAAATTGTGTGTACATTCTTTTCCTCTGAAACCATGCGAATGTTTCACTCAAAGTCTCAGCTTCTTTTTGGTTGATAGTCATCTTGAATCTCTCTTGCTCTGCTTTTCTTACAGCTACGTTCCCAGTGATTGCTCAGGCCTGTGTATGGATTTTTGTGTCTTCTCTGCATCTGTTTCTATGGCATTTTACATCTTTTTTTCTCACACGTGCCTATCCTCAAATACCCAACAAAACATATGCCAACCACATGCATCTTGGTTATTGGTGGTGACATGCACCCATGTTCTTGTGGAAACTGGTTCCTTTTTTTTTCAGAAAGTTAAACTACTTCTTACACTAATTTTGAGGAGCACTGCCTATGACAATTAGCTGTAATATGTTTTATCTAACAGCCATTTTATGGATAACAGACCACCTTAATAAATTGAACCCAGCATGGAAAACATACTAGCAAATAGCACAGGTACACAGATCACAGCCTCCTCAGGAAAGTCACTATCATTTCTCATATGAAGACTTGCACTGGAATGCAATCAACAGTAGAAAAAGTTGGCTGACCTACAAAATGTAAAATAATGATTCAAAACTACAAATTAACAATGCTGTGCATGCTAGTAATCTTCCATTATCATCAAGATTTTTAAATTATTTCCAGTTACCTATAAACTGTAAGGAAACTGCTTATACTTACTGTGTTATTTCTCCAAATACCTCTGAGGCAAAAATTTTCTATAGTGTTCTTTTTTTATAAGATTAATTATGTTTAAGAAACCTGAGGAAGTTGAGCATGTATTTTAAAATAGTGGAGGATAAATAGGGAGGATAAATACAGAAATATAAACATCAAACACTGGAATTTAAATACATCATGATCCAGAAAAGTACATTTTTTTATAAATAGACCATTTTGATCTGATTTTTAAGCTGCATCACCTGGGCAGAGACATATATTTGTATTGAATTTGCACTTCTCCAGGTCAACAGCTCAGTTTTCTGGACCACTCACTGTCCCTGTCAAAAGTTTAAACAAAAATTTTAAAAAGGCTTTGTGCTTCAGAATACACAGGATTGCGAATCTGTGAGATATTAAATAAGTGACAAATTTATACTGCCTTCTGGTTCACTAATGGAGCACACACACATCTTCTAAAGTCCTGACAAAGTAGATGCACTGCTATTTGTCCCTGTGGCTATGCTGAGAAGCAAACTTCCAGCACGTGTCCAGCTACATAAAAAACAACAGGAAAAAAAGAGCATAAAAGTCATAAGTGGAATACTCAGCATTCAGAAAATAACTGATGATGTTTTACTTATCCTTATTAATTTTATATTCTTATCTTAAAGTCAATAAATTACACTTCAGAAGTAATTTTCATTACAAATTGATGTTGACAACCATAACTTGAAGGAGTGCAAAATGCACTTGTGCTTATTTCATTTTATTGCACTATGTTTTCTCTTTGCAATCTCACTGTAACATTCTTTCATAAAGGCCACAGGATGTCTAAACCAAGAGGGACATCTGCTGCAGATTGGAAGTCTGGTTTAGACACTGTGTAGGACTTTTTAAAATGTCTTCATATGAACAAATATCTAAACTGATAGCCAAACTTCAATCAGCTTTCTTTTATCAGGTTTCTGGATAAAGTCATTAATTGCTTGAATAAAGAAATAAATAGAAATGTGAATGTGATTTATCCCTAGATGGGGAACCACTGTTTCTTCTGACCTTCCTTTTGGCAAATCACTTTGAGAAGGTTGCTTTAGGTGTGTCTATAAAATGCAACATAAATGGAACATGTATAAACATTGGAAATAATCTGTCTAAAATCTACGTATTAAAATGTTCAAGCAAACCTTGGCACAGGCTAAAAGGATGCCAGCTTGCATTTTCCCAGACAATTCCTGTGCACAATTTAGGTGTTAGCGTTAGTCAGTAACCATTCCTAATGGGCAAAACGTGCATTTGACTATCCTGTTTTGAGAAATAGAAGGGTCAAAGATAGAACATTATATGGCTACAAGCTCCAATGGCAGAGAACAGTCCGAGGCATGCTTAGCCTGATATTTATATGTAGCCATTTAATGCTTTGGCTGAGGATAGTTAACACTTCTGAAGAAGAGGAAAGTTTTCTCTTCCAAGGAAGCAGTTTTTAAAGGCCTGAGCCCAAGACACTTTTTTAACATACATTGTATAGATAAGCATATCTTTGTCTTAGATCTTTTTACTGGCAAGTTCATTAAAAATGGAATGACAAAGCATCTAAAGCACGTTACGATGTTCTCAACTTTTTTAATGCATACAAGTATGAATTACAGCTGAATACAACAGCCCTTGAGGCAAATTTTTAACTTCTGTCTTTTGCCAGTAGATGAGTGTCCACATTTATTTGCTGGCCTGTGAAGTTCTGTATTGATTTAGCTTTACTTCTTAAAAAGTAGAGAAAGAAAAAAGAAAACCCAACTGTTTTTACATTTCTGTCTTACAATTTTCCATAGTGGGCCTAAACAGCAGTCTTGTAGGAAATTGAACAGTATTTCTTATGTGGCTAACATGACAGTAAGTTGTTTTCCCAGTGCCTAGACAAGCCAAGACAATTGAGAGGATAGAGTTATATAATCTCAAATTGAGAACAAAAAATAAAATAAAAACAAACAAAACAAACAATAATAATAATAATAATAATAATTATGGGAAATTACAGCAGTTGTATCAAGAATGATACCTGCTTACTTTCTAAAGGTCAGCAGTGGTGAGGAAAGAGCCTAAAGAACATCATTGGCCAGATTTCAGATTACTTTGAATGACAGCGTGTAACTGATCATTTATCTTTTCCAAAACATCAGCTGTTATTAGGTCTGTTTTAATGGCCCTGATGTAACAATCCTGGTACAGTCTACTTGTCCAGAAGTATATCACTAGCTCTTTTTCAATTATATGACATGTCTTATTGTTATATATTTTTTATAGTCTAAATTACATGTTTTGTCTTTATTTTAACTTTATACAGAATCCCTAGAGGTTTATATAACCAAAAAGCTCACTTTAATGTTCAAATGAAAGTACCACAGTTTTCTATTTGGTCATTTTTTCTTCATAGAAACATTATTATACCTTTTAATGTATGTGCCTGCCATAGAATTCATGCTGTGTACAAAGAGAAGCTCATTCTTAACATGGTAGAGATAATGCAAGTTTGTCACTTAAAATGAAAAAGTACCATTTAATTTCATATTAAATTCTTGCTAGTCAATTAAGCTAAATAATTAGAAGAAGGAAAAAATATTACCTCCATCTGGCTTACCAGGAAAAATAAATAAAAATCAGTAGTCTCCATGAAGTTGTAACCTTAAAGCAAGTAATCATACAAGTACTTTACTCCTCAGTCTACAAGCTTCTTGGCTTTTTATTCAACCTGCATCACTGAAAGTTTCATATTTAGGTTGCTTACTTTTTATAGTGAGTATTCCTCAGCCAGATAGTTACATGGTGCTATTATTTGTTCCTGTGAACTAAAGGCACAGCAAAGAACATAACTTTGTATTACCTGTCATACAGCATCCATTATTAAATTCTTCCTATTAATCGTGTGGTACAACCTTAACACAAGATTCTAAATAATTTGAGTTCTTAAATTTTAGGATAATAACTAAAGATTGTGTTCCCACTTTTAAAGGAAGTTCAATTATTTGAGAGAGTATATAAAATATACAATCACAGTTTTAAAAGTTATTTTACTGACATGTCCTATTATTTTAAAAATCTACCTAGAAATACATATACTGTAGTATGGGTTATATAAATACCTGTAAATTACTAATCACACAATGCACAGTGTTTGTGCATCACATAGCAACCTAAAATGACAGGTAAAATACTGACCCTTAAAGAGACAAATATGGTAAAAACCAATGCATTTTTCATTCATTCTACAGAAAAAAAAAATAAAATCACAACAATCACATCTAAGAAGACATTGGTGCCAGCTGTATTTTTACTCCAGTATTATATGCTGTCCATAATTTATGAAGCTGAATAACAACATGTAGCAGTCAGGGAAGTTAACATTAGAGTGAAGAGGGCAAAAGGATCCCTTCTCTACTTTCAGCAGTGTACTCACAAATACTATCTTTGCATTTAGAAAGCTTATCTCAGTACACAGCAACAGCAGTTGTAAACAGCAGCAAGAGATGCCCACAGCTTTCCATGTATTTTGTGAAAATTTCTTGAGAAAAGTTTTAAAACCAGTACTCTCTACTTTAAGATCTTTAATTCCAGCCTTTTGAATTAAAGATTTACTTTGAAGAACAAGAAATGAGTCTGAGAATAACAGACTGTATAAATAGTTTAAATTTATGGGAACTCAGTTGTTTGTTTTGGGCAAAAGATGCATTTGCTCTTGACATCAAAGGGAGCAGGATTAGGTTCTTAAGGTTTAGTCTGAAACTTGCAGTTCATTTTCTGGACTACATAGGTGTGGATTTGTCAGGGGAATTCAGAGAGTGACCAGCTTTGTTCATGCAGTGTATGCTCCTGAGTGTGCTTCAGTCATGGTTGCATGGCTGCATAGCTCCTCCCATACAGATTAGGGCTATCCCCACCCCATGACTAAGGCCTGGAACAGAAATAAGGTTTAAAGGCTTTTGCAGCAGTTATCAGGTAATCTGAAATACTTGATTTATCGCTTTTTCTGGTCATTTCAGGCATAATGACATGAACCCTGTGCATACTAAAGGATTTTTAGGAATATAGTGAGCCTCCATTCTGCAATAGATTGCTGTGAGTGAGCTTTTGAAGCAGACTACAAGGAAACACTTGTCTGAATGCAGTCAAAGAATTTGATCTTTCATTTTTAAAAGTGGAATAAAAAAATTTAATTTCCCTTAAGAAAAATAAAATCCTGATTGGCCCATGTGTGTTACACACAATCTTCTAAAACTTAATGGCTTAAATTAGTTGTTTTCTTGTGCAGGTAATACAGTGTAGTACTCAAAACAGCCATTTCTACAAGTTCTTTTAGTTCAATGGTATTTTAAAAGCATAAAATGGTCTATGATAGTCTCACTGAAATCATAATCAAATAAGTGTTGTGCCTAACCATGATGTTTGTAAAGTCTAAAACATATTTGGCATTTGAAGATTAAAATTTCAGTGTTCTGTATTTTCCTTAGGCATTAATTCACCAACTAAGAAAAAAACAATTATATAAATAGATTACTAAAATCACAGAAAGACTCCATCAACATGTATTGGTAACAATCACTTAGACTGAAATAGTATTCCTGAGCTTTGTAATTCTAGAATTACATTTTCTTGATAATTCATAGATGTATAGGTACACATATATATGGTATGTGAACTCCAGATAGGTAGCTCATTAAATTATATTTTATTTCCAAGACAAAGTAAATAGTTTTCCCCTTGAGTTACAGAGATGCAATGTATTAAATAAAGTGCAAATACTTAAGGACACACTTCATTTGCAGCACCAATTATTTCCCTTTATTTAAAATGGATAACTTCACGTTATAAATGCATAAGTGATTATAGGATTGCGACCTTTTATAGTAACTTGGAACAAAGGTCTGTAATGTGTTTTTTTCAGAATGCAGTTTACTCTATCTCTGTTAATATGTGACATTAGATAATAGTATTTCCACTACCGAATTACCGTATTTTCCAGTGCCATCTTCATTTCTGTACTGTTAAACAAAAACATATACGCTTATAAACCAAATTGTGATTCATCCAAAATTACAAATTCTGTAGTAGTTTAAGCTTGAGAGAGGCATTTGAAATCCGTATTAAAGACAGAGCACTATTCAAAAAATCCTAAGCACTGGAGAGATTCAGGTGCGTTGGTGTAAGATTTTATCCCTTTCTGTAAATAACATTCATCCAGCGCTGAAAGGGTGTGTTTATATGTCACAGGGTATTTACAGCTGTGTCCAGCTGATTCCTGAAGTCGACAGACAAGCAGTGCTTCCTCTAGAAATGAAAAGATTTTTGTCCAAGTACTGAGCAGCAAAACGACTTTAAGTGAGTACTAAAAGACATAGTTAATTCATGGGATATAAATGCTTCTTCATTATTATCCTGTGCTATGATTATTCAGTTTTACCTGTACAGAGGAACACCAGAAAGTCTTTCAGGTTTGGACATGCTCTTTCTCCAAAGCGTCCTTCATAACACACAATTGAAATATATCCAGTAAATCTGGTGGCGGTGGAGCATCAGCCTCCACTGAAGGACATTTCACTTGAACATCAGTATTATCCCCAGTGCTCGTCCAAAAAGCCCGTTTTTGAAAGCCACTCCCGTTCGGTATGTCCATCTGAAAATCCCTCGCGCCGGCAATGCTTTGAGCAGTGAGTGTTTCGGTTCCTGCGGCGCGACCTCTCATATCCACAGAGAAAGGGCATGAGCGGCGACAGTAGTGTCCAGCGAGTGTCCCACCCGCAGGGGCTGCCGCCTTTGAGGGTTCAGTTTAAGGCCCCTTTCCAGGTCTGCCTCCTGCGAGGCAGCATTTTCCAGTCCTCCTCCTCGTCCTCCCCACCATGCTTAGGCAGGACAGAATATAAACAACAAAAGGTGTATTCTTTTTCCAACGGTCCCTTCTTTACAAATCCTCAGCGCAGGCTTAAGCGTAAACTTCGGTCTCGTTCCGCGCACCAAAGCAGCGGGGAGGGGAAAAAAAAAAAAAAAGAGAAAGTCGTGAGGCAGCCGGAGGGGTGTGGAAGGGAGAGGAGCTACGCAGGGGAGGCTCTGCCGGGAGAGGCGAGGCAAGAGAGCCCCTCCAGCTGCAGCGGCGGAAGCGGCGCTGGTGGAGCAAGGGAGCGATCGGGCGAGGAGGAGGCAGCGGAGGGAAGGGGGAGGTTGCTGGTGTTTGGCGCCGGTGGAGGG
>VZTR01016644.1:20550-55671 GCA_013400775.1 Chaetops frenatus | reverse complement strand
GGGGGCTCCCCTGGGGGGGGTGGTGGGTGTGGTGCCACAGACTCGTGCGTGTCCAAGCAAATGTGAAGCGGTGTGGGAGGGACCTGAGGGTTAAGCACGGGGTGGAGGGGCGTGCGCCGGGCTCTGTGATGATTTACAGCACATCTTTGCACTCTAGAGGTTTAGTTAGCTTTGCCTTGAATGAAATAAAGTTTACGTTTACTAGAGAAGCTCGCCGTGGTTTGGGGTTGCTGTGGGTGTTTGTTTAGGTCTGGGGAGGGGGGTACAGGGTAAAAAAATAACCCTGTGAGGAAGCGGGACAAAGGCACGGGAGGCTGTGTGAAAAAAACAAATTCTTTCCTTTAATGGGAACAAGGGGACGCTCTACAGCACAAACGTAATTTCTCTCTGTACAACAGGAGGGAGCTGTCAGCAGCTTGGCCCCCCAGGAGCCATCCTGCCACAGCGGGGTCAGCACAGGGCAATAAATTAATCTTTCTCCGGAAGGGTGCTTGAGCCGGTGAGATTCCCTCATGGGATCAGTGGCCGTCACTCCCAGTCAGCCTTTGCCTCCTCAGCTGGGCTCTGGCACCCTAAATCACAGCTGCCAGCCAGGGTTTGGAGCCTCTGCTCACCTTCCGTGGCTGGAGATCCACTGTTGGCTGGAGGTCCCTGCTGCTGCCAGAGCAAGGGCAGAGGGATGGGAAGGGGCAAGGACCTGTTCCCGCAGGTCTCAGAGCTCCGACTGCGGGGAGAGAGAGGCACAGAAGGAATTGAAGGCTTTGAGAAGGCGGCCGAAACCAAGAGGACAGGAGCTGTGTCCCTAAGGAGGCAGGACGGCACTGACCCTGCGGACGGCGTAGATCCAGTCGAGGTAGGCACGGACACTGGTGTAGACGCCGGGTGTGCTGGGGGTCCCGCAGCCCTGGCCCCAGCTGACGATGCCCACGACCTGCCAGTGCCCACCCGAGTACAGCAGGGGCCCACCGCTGTCCCCCTGCCAAGGACAGACCCTCAGGACGGCCCCGCGGGGTGACAGCGCTGGCAGCAGCCGTTCCCAAAACAGCCCTTCCCTCCGAGGAGCCGTGTCACGGATGGGCAGGGGACACAGCCAGCCCAGGCCCCCACCTGGCAGGTGTCCACGCCGCCCTGAGGCAGGCCGGCACACAGCATCCTGTCGGTGACATCGCCGTGGTAGGCGGCCAGGTTGCAGCTCTGCTTGTCGATGAGCTCCACCTCTGCCTGCTGCAGGCGCTCCGACAGCTTCCCTGGGTGACACACGGCCTCTCAGAGGGACCCCGGGCCAGGGGGGAGCTCCCCAGCACCTCTGCTCGTGCCAGCAGTGCTGGGGGGCTGTGCCCCTGTCCCTGGCACCCCCACTCTGTGCCACTCACCGTGCTCCTCTGTGTAGCCCCAGCCGATCACCCACAGGGGTGTGCCCGGCACCAGCTCCTCGTCGAAATAGGGCAGGCAGATGGGCTTGGTGCTGTCTGGAAGGGAGATGTCCGGGGGGCTCACGGGGAAGGGGCCCGGACTGGCTGGGGACAGGCAGCAGCCAGGCCCCCCAGTCCCTGCTGCAGCGCTCGGTGCCCAGGGAGTGCTGCCACGGCACACATCACCACCCCAGCCATCAAGGGAAAACCTGCGGCTCCTGGCCCGAGCAGGGCTTTGCCAGGCTCACCTGAGTCATGCACGGGGGAGCGCAGCTTCACCAGGGCGATGTCGTTGTCCTTGGGGGACGCAGGTGTCACCTCGGCCAGGAACACCTTCTCCACGGCGAAGATGGCAGCGCCCGACAGGAGGTCTGAGCCGGCCTTCACACGCCAGCTCTGGATGATGGGGTTGTTCCTGTGCACGGACAGCGCTGTCACCGCTCGTGCCCCCCTCGGGGGCAGGCACAGAGCCCTGTGCGAACCGACAGCCGCAGGGTATTCAACCGCGGCGCGGCTCAGGCGCGGCGGGGAGGAGCCCACTCACTTGAAGCAGTGCGCGGCCGTCAGGACCCAGCCGGGCCCGATGATGCTCCCCCCGCAGATGTGCTCCTTCCTGTACTGCAGACTGACCTGCCAGGGCCACGCCTCGATGGCGGCCGGGCTGCCCCCCAGCACCCGCGGGGTCCTGACGCTCTGCCCGCAGTCTGGGAGGGGACACTTGTGCTGGGGCAGGAGGGACACGGCAAAACGCGGGCTCCCTCATCCCCACGGCGCTGCTGTCAGCCCTCGTCCCCAGGCTTGCTGGAAGGGCTCCAGGCCATCCCCTGCCCGCTCCAGCCCCCCGGGATAATTAGTTTAACCGGGGTAATTCGCAGGTAAAAGTAAACCCACGCAGGCAGCTGGGTAAGCCTCCCTTAGGTGTTTCGTTTCTGGGAGGTTTGTGCTGGCTTAACGAGGTTAGCAGTAATTAAATCTGTCTTTCCTCGTGGAAACACTGCGGGATGGGCCTGGGATGGAGCCACACTCCCGTGGGGCTGTGCCAGGAGTGAGCACCTGGGGCAGGACGAGGCCCCGGTGCCCACAAGGCGCAGCCACCATCGTGGTACTTACTGGAGCAAAAGAGTGACACAACCAACCCCGAGAGGCATTTCCTGGGAAAGGAAGGAAAACAGGCTGGATTTGGCTCCTCTGCCAGGCATCAGAGGCTCCTCCTGCCCGGGGTCCACACAGTCCCCACTCACCTGCCCGGCTCAAGCACCTGGAGGCTCCCGTTGCTCAGCACGACCTCGCGGGGAGGCAGCGGCTGCCCCGCGCCCACCTCCACCCCCTGGAAAGTCGGGGTGCTGGAAGACACGGGGGGGACAGGGCTTCAGGTGTGGGGGAGGACAGGCACTGCTGCCTCAGCACCTCGGCAGCCTGGATCCCGTGGGGAAAAGGGGGCAGGGATGCCCAGGTGGGGATGTCACAGCCCTGGGAAGGGACACTGAGCTCAGCAGCCTGGAAAGGAGAAGCTGAAGGAGGGGAGGGGGTTCCCTGCTATGCAGAGGGGTGAGCAGGTGGCTCTGGGAGGACTCAGGAGGGATCCCTGCTATTGTGACATTTCTGACCTGTGGTCAAAGCCTCAATTGCTGACTTTTTGGGCCTGGAAAACACCAGGTTTGGCTCAGTCTGGGCTGCTACGGTGGTTCAAACACCAGAACCCATCTGAAAAGGGAAGTGCAGGGCCCTGAGCCTCCCTCCCCAGGTGAGCTGTGCTGGCAGGGAGACCCTGGGCTGCTCTGGGTAGGGCAGGGCTGCAGGTAGGGGGGATGGAGGGAGAGCAGGAGCAGGGCAGGGTGCCCGTGGGCTGTGACAGAGCAGGGCACTGCACTCTGCTCTCGTGAGAGGCTGCCAGGGCTCTGTGCCAGCTCCTGGGGACTCACAGAGTGCTCTGCCTGCTGGGGACGGACTGAAACCATTAGCACAGAGCTCTGAGTGCTTTGCAGACAGGCAGAGCCCCACCGCAGAGGAGCTTTGAAGGAAGAGGGAAGGTGCAGCAGCCGGGTACCTGCTGTAGCCCATCTGCTCACAGGCAGCTCTGGCCAGCTCCGGGGTGAAATGGTCGTGGCACGCACAGGACCAGGCTCCGGTGTGGCTGTTGAGCACCTGCAGGACCGACCTGTCTTTGGAAACGCGGGCTGGGGGCAGACACAAAGTCAGCTTTTGGCGCGGGGTGGCCGCAGCAGCCCAGCCCCTGGGAGCCCTGGAGGGGTGTCCTGCACTCACCCCCGGCCGGCGGCCCCTCGGGGACCCACTGGGGACAGTTGGCCTCGTCCTCGCCCTGCAGACAGTCCAGCTGCCCGTCACACACCCGCTGCAGCGGCACCAGCTTCAGGGGCTGCTTGCACAACAGGTAGTGGTGGTCCAGGTAAATCTTCACTGCAGAGAGGGGGGGGGGGCTCAGTGCGGAGCTCCAGCTGCTGGGCAGGCTCGGGGCTGGCACGGGGGGGCTCAGCAAGGAGCTGGGGCTGTGTGTGCTGAGCCGTGGCCGTGGGAGAGGAGGGGGAGAGGAGCTCAGGAGCCGTACCCAGGAACCCGATGGCCACCAGGCAGGCCAGGGTGAGCACCACGGCCAGCACCAGGATCCCCACCCTCCTGAAGGACTCCGGCGCCCTGGAGGATTTGGGTCTCGAGCAGGGACCTGCAACACACGGGAGGGTGGCCCTGCATGGCCAGGCTCAGCCTGGCAGCGCTCATCTCCCCCAGCTCCCACCCGTGTTACCTCTGCCGTCGAGCCGCTCCGAGGCCGAGTCCTGCAAAGCAGAGGGGAAAAGCAGTAACCAGCTGAAACCGCAGCCAAGAAGCAGCTGGAAGGTGGGAGGGTGTGTTGGAGTGGGGGTAGCTGGCCCCGTGGTGAGCTCACAGCCCGGGGAGGGCAGCAGGGATGAGCAGGGGAACTGCCCCGACCTTCACCTGAGGTGGCTTTAGATCTGCTGGGAAAGGGGGTGGCACGTCCCGTGGTGACAAGGCCTGGCTCTGGGGTCACCCAGGGTCACCTGCTGCCTTGTTCCCGTAGGCACCACCTGTGCAATTGCCGTAACTGGCTCTCAGCGGTGTAGAGTTACTGCCATTAGCGCACCGGAGGCTTAAAAAGTCACAGATGTTGCGAAAGAGGCGCTTTGTGATGCGCGGAGAAACCCTGAGTCAAAATCCACACGCCTGCGGGGCTGTGGGCATGTCACGACGGGGGCTGTGCCCTCAGAAGGGTCAGAAGCCGGGTGGCACAACCCGAGTGCTCCCGGCAGGGCTGCAGCAGCACCGGGGGAACCAGCCCGAGCCAGGGCAACCAGCACTCCCAGGGCGGGGAAGGAGGGAGCTGTGCCGCTGCTAAGACACGGGGTAAACACCGCCAGAGCTGGAGTGGGGATGAGTCAGGCATCGATCCGCTTGAGCTCCTCAAAATGATCCTCCTGCAACAATTCCTTGTAGGGAAACCCCCCGGCGATGGGAGGGCAGGGGCTGGGAGCCCGTGCCCGGTGGGTGGGCTGAAGCCCGGAGCCCCCTTGGGAGGGTTCAGGTGGGCTCTGTAGGTGTCTGTTCTGTGTTTTCCAGCCGTGGTTGTGCCGTGCCAACAGAGCAGCCGTTTGGAAAGGTGTTCCTGCTCCACTGAGCCTGGTCCCTTCCATGCCCTGGCAGTGAGCTCTTTCCCTTTGCTGTTGCTGCTGGATTCTGCCACCACAGGTAAGACAAGTTTTTTTTTGCATGAACAGAGGTAGGGAAGGTTAAAGCCGCTGTGATAAACCCACAGATCCAGGTGCACGATCCAGGAGGGTTTGGGATTTGGAAACCTTTGCTCCCACTGCTGAGCTAAGAGCAGCACAGGTCTGGAGATGATGGTGTTTGTCACCTCAGATGACAGCAGAGCCCCCTGTGCCATCCCAGGGCTCAGAGGCTGGGACTTGGCAGGGCAGTGTGGTGGCACTGGGGATGTGGCACAGCTGAAGGGGCCAAGTGCAGAGGAGAGGTGAGCCCTCCCTGCCCGAGGGCAGGTCCAGCCGTGCCCACTCGCTCTCCCTGCAGGATTCTACAGCAAGTGCCAGGCCATCATCCCCGGGTGAGCTCACAGAGGCAGCCTGGCTCCGTGTGCCTGCAGAGGTTGCCTCCCTGTCGTGTCCCTGCTGCATGGCTGGGGCTGCTGGTTTTGGGAACAAGAAGTGGCCTGTGCAGGGGAGTTCTGGATCCTGCCTGGTGCCATGTGCCCGTGTCCCAGCATGTTGGTGCCTGGCTCTTTGAGGAAATGCCGGCAGCCTTCCTCCCAAAGCCAGGCTCTGCTGGCACCTGTGCCCAGTGTGGGCAGCTTCTTGTGCCAAATTCCCACCCCTGGATGGGCTCTGCTCAGCTCCTGGGCTGCAGAGCCCTTCTCCTGGTGGCAGGGAGCTGCTGGGAGAAGGAGAGCAGGGTGGGAAGGGGAACCTGGGTCCTGCATCTCCCACCTGGGCTGCCCTTCCTGAGCTGCTTCTCTGTGGAGAAGGGAAAAGCTCCCGGAGGCCTGGGAGTTTTGTAATGCTGCACCAAGCTCTGCCAGCACAGCCAGCCCAGGGCACGTGGGGCCGGTCCTTCCTCGTGCTGACCTCCTGTGTCACCCTGGGCCTGGGCTGGGCACCACCTGGATAATGGGATCCTAACGGTTCCCTGTGGGAACGGTCCCAGCTCAGGATGGATCCCCCAGGCCCCTCTGCAGCAGCAGGGCTGTCCCTGCCTGTCCCCACACTGCCCATACTGGTTCCCATCATGCCAACCACTGCTGGGCTCCTTTCCAAGGCACCGGGTCTGGTGCTGATGCAGATGAGGTGGGTGATTATTGGGATTTTTTGGGTTTTGGGGGTTTTTTTTTTGCGTTTTCTTCAGTCCGTGAACCTCTTCTGTTTCAAAGGGATTCCCAGCTTGCGGCTGCCTCTCCGTGACTCCTCTCAAACCCACCCTGCGAGCAAGAGCTGCACTGGTTAAATCCAAAGCCAGGCGAGGGCCGTGCCCCTCCTGCCCGGAGTGCAGGCACACGATTTCCCACAGAGCTCAGTGCTACCGTAACTAATTGGGCTCCCTTGCTGTGTTCTCTCAGAGCACTTAATGTCACCAGGGCCACCCCAGGCTCCCGCTGTGCCAGGGCCAGCCCAAGAGCCCTGGAGTTCCAATGGTCCTCTTTCCCAGCTGGGGGGGCTGCAGGGTGTGCAGAGCTGGGCTCCATCCCTCCCTCGGGAGCTGCTGGGGTGTTCCTTCACCAAACCAAGCTTTGCAGGGCGATCAGATTCCGAGGGTGGCTCCTTGGCTGAGGGGATTTAACCCGTGGGTGTGTGTAGGCATTGCAGGCAGCGAGTTCCCCACCCTGCAGGGGTTGCTGTCCCCTCCGTGCTGCTGGTGGAGGGTTTTGCAGTGCCCCGCGAGCTTGGTCACGCTTGTCTGGCGTCCTGGGGAAGTGCCTCCCTCCCAGGGAGGGACTGCATGCCAGCCTGGGGTTTGGTGGCCGTGGCTTTGCTTGCACAGGGCGCTGCAGGTGTGTCCCCTGTGCCGAGCAGTGCCGCGGTGGGAGCTGCGCCGGGGGCTGAGAGGGCCTGGCTTTCACCCAGGCGGTGCCCAGGAACCAGCCCCTTCTCGAGGGATGGGATACGACCCTTCCGAAGGGCTCGTTCCCCTTGGCAGAGGGGGATGCTGCCTGGCTTGTCTGCTCCCCGGGCGGGGAGAGGGGAAGGCAGCCCCACAAATGTGGGAGCGAGAGCTCATGGGGGTACCCAAGCACCGTATCCAGCCACAGAGGGATGTGAGAAACACGGAAAACCCTTCTCTGGCTGCTGCCAGGGCCGGGGAGCAGCAGCTCCTTGGACCTGGGCCGTCCCATCCCCTCAGAACCGCTCCTGGCCAGGAGAGCGGCCGGGCTCGGGGTGTGCGGGGGGCTGGTGCCCATCCCGGGGCTGGGGGCAGCGCTGCCAGGGACTCACCATGTTCATCCAGCTCCGGCGTGGTCCTTCCGCCTGCGGAGAGCCGGCGAATGTGCCCCGGCGCGGGCCGCGGGGAGGCTGCGGCTGCCCCGGTGCCCTGGAGCCGGGCGGGCGATGCTCCCGCACTCCCCGGTGCCCTGTGCTCTGTGCCCACGCCGCGCTCGCACTGGGGCAGGGCCGCCCCGGCCCTCCTTAAAACCCACAAGGGGAGTTGTGAAACAGGAATGATGGTTTGTATTGTAATACAACACCGGTCTATCAGCAGCACCATCACCGGCGCTAATCTGCCCAGCATCTGGCACTGGAGGTGACTCACCTGCGGGGCTGCTGTCACCAAATAGCTTATCAGGAGTGAACGGACTGATCTTTCCTGCTCCTCCTGACGATAAGAGGATGCACGGCCGTCCCGCTCTTTGTCCGGCTCTTCCGCGTTGCGCTGGGTTGTTTTCAAACCGGGGTTCGAGTAGGTGGAGGAGGAAAGGAGGAGAGTTTGTGCTCTCGGGTCACTCGGTCTGTGTGTCCCTGCCAGCCCCGGGTCACGGCCAGGGGATGTTAAAGGGAAGGCAAGTGGGTGCCCGTGGAAGGTTACCCCAAACTGCAAGGGTGGGGGGGACCATGGGGTGATCTCGGGGATGGCTGAGGGTCATGGATCTGTGATTATCCAGGAATAAATCTCCGGGATGGAGCGGTTTGCCTTAGCCGGGCAGGATGGGAGGCAGGTTGGGGTGTGCAGGAGGCAGCGCCCCGGCGGGGTGAGGCTGGGGCGGGCCCGGGGAGAGGGCTGGGGTCGGGGAGGCTGCGGGTTGCCCTCTGCGGGACACTCGTGCGGGAGGTGCTGCGTGTGCAGGATGTGCCGAGCACTTGATTACCCCCTTCTCCTGTGCTAATCCCGCTTTCCCAAGGGTCCTGCTGCTGCCAGCTCTGTGGCTGTGCCAGCGGGAGACTGCACAGCACCCAGGGCCTGCAGCTCCTCAGGGAGCTGTGCCAGCTCATCCCTGGCAGCAGGGATCCTGCCGGCTCCCACGGCCCGGCCAGCGATCCACCTGTGGCTCTGCAGGTGAGGAACAACCTCCCCACACTGACACTGAGCACCCAGCCCCGTGGGGAGGTGTGGGGACCTCGTCTGGCTGCATCCCCAGCAGCATCGTGGCCCGTGCAACGCCCAGAGGATGTGGGATGCAGGGTCCTGCCTGTGCTACTGAGGCAGATTTCAGCTTGAGAAATGTTTGGCGGGCTGAGCTGTGGGAGCTGGGTGGAGTGTGGGTCCCTGGTGAAGCTGGCAGCCTCCCCAGAGCATCCCAGTGCCCGCCCCGCGGCCGTGGAAGGGAGAGTGGGGCACGGCAGGAGCAGCTCTCCCTCCTTTGAGGCTGCGAAGGCTCTGGGGCAGCAGCTCAGGTTTGCAGATGTTGTGTCACAGCCCCGCTCGCCTCCGGGGCTTTCCTTCCTGGAGTGCGGCTGCGGCTGCAGCCAGTCACCCTCCCCTGCTCCCGGAGCCTGGCACGACACAGCTTCCCGAGCCTCGGGGTCAGGCCGAGGTCAGGCCGGGCTGACCCGGAGCTCTGTGCGGCCACACGGACACATCCCCCGGCCCTGTCCTCTCCTCCGTCCAGCAGGGAGTGCTCCCAGCCCCTGGTGGGGCTGCGATTGCCGATTCTGCAGGCTCTGCAGCCCTGCAGGCCCCAGGCATCGCCGCTGCTCTGGGCACCGAGCTGCTCACCTGGGCAGGGCTGCTGAGGGCAGGGCTCCTGCCCTGGCCGCCCACAGCCCCCGATGTGGGGCACGGCACGGTGGGAGGCTGTGCCTGCCAAAGCAGCACAAAGCAGGGAGGGGTTCTGGCCCTGGATGCCCGGTTTTCAGCTGTCGATGGTTTATGCCTGTTTGTCCCTTTTCCCTGCAGCCACACGAGCTGGTTTTGCTTCTTTCTGCAAGCAGGAGTTGATTCGCAGCTGACCCTGTGGTTTGGGACTTGGAGAAGATGATCAAATAGAGCTGTGAGTGCATCATCTGGGGGCAGCTGGGGAGGGTCACCCTGTCCTTCCCTGTCCCCTGGGCTCCTGCATGAGTCCCTCCTGCGTTCTGTGTGGACCCCTGCCACCTTCCTGGCTGCTGGTCTTTGCCAGGAGGTGGCAGTCGGAGGACACGGCCACTCGGGCTCCTTGCCAGAGCTGGACACACCTGTGTCCAGGGTGTCCCTGCCCCCTGGGCTCCCAGTACTCCCAGTTCAGCCTCTTCCAGCAGCGGGAGGGCAGAGCTGCCCACGCAGGCGGGCTGGGCACGGCGATGTGCCCTCTGTCGTGTCTGCTGCAGCTCCTCTGCTTTCCCCTGAGAACCAGTCGGACCAGTGGGCCAGGACTGGTGCCCAGCCCCCCTGCAGTGAGGCAGCTGTGTCACCAGGAGAGGAGGGCACAGGCAGGACGTGCCAGGCCCCAGCAGCCCAGGAGAACCGAGAGCATCTCCTGTGCCAAAACACGGGACATGGACCCCCGGGCAGGTGAGTGGGTGCCCTTTTTCCCCCCCTCACGGGGCTGAGGTGGGATGTTCATGGCATGGGCAGTGTGCTTTGGTGTCCTTCCTCCCCTCCGGCCCGTGAGCTGGGGGTCACTGCTGGTGTGTGGATCCCCACAGAGGGGTGTGGGGATCTCTGCTCCCGAGGGTGCCAGGGCAGGGATGCCTCCCACGCCACGGCACGGGGCAGGGCCTGGGCACGACGCCGTCAGCCTCCCACGGGCAGTGGGCGTGGGGACGGGGCAGTTTCGGCAGCCGGCTGATTCAGGGAGGCTGTTGCACCACGTTCCTCCTGCGCCACAGCTCCTGCCCTGAGTCACGGCCGCTGCAGCTCCCTGACCTCGCCCACACCGGGGGTCCCGGGGCTCCAGCTCGCCCCTGCCCCGGCAGAAACGCTGCCCGCCCACCGGGAGGGCCGGGTGGGAGGGAAAGGAAGGGGCAGGGCAGGTCCGGCTGCTCTGCCCCGAACCCCAGGAGCGGGAGGCGCGGTGCTCTGCGGCTCCCGGCTGCTTTTGGATCCCATCAGGTGGAGGGAGCGCTGCGGCTCGCAGGACGGGCTGGGACCTCGCTCACTGTGTAAACACTGTGACCACAGGGGAAATGCTCTCACTCCGCTGGCATCTGCCTAAATTTAGCTGCTCTTAGGTCATCCCTTTCCGCCGTCTCCTCGCTCCCGGTGCCGCATTGGACCCCGTCCGTCCCTGTGCCCTCCGCTGGCCGCGCTGCGGGGCAGGGCCCGAACCCCTCCTGGCACCGGCCCAGCAGAGCTGCCAGCGCAGGAATCGATGCTCAGTGGCTGTGCTGGGCACCTCGGTGTCCCGACAATTCGGGGAGCATTGACTGGGGCTGGATTTTGCCAGGGCCTGCGGCACGGACGGGAGGGACGGAGCCCTCAGAGGTCCCGCACAGCCCGGTCCGTGCCCCGTCCCAGCCTGGCGCTGGCGGCAGGAGCTGCTGGTCCTCACAAGAGCATCCTCTAGAGGGAACTGCCAGCCCAGAAATGGGGTTGCGCGGGGCTGCCTGCGCGCATCGGTGGCACCAGCGCCGCCAGGAATGGAGCTTCGCCCCACGAGGGCGTGAGCGGGAGCAGGAGTGGGGATACAGCACGGTCAGGGTGGCCAGGTCCCTTCCCAGTGACCGCCCCACCTGCCAGCTCACCTGGGGACAGCGATGGTCTCCATCCTGGGGCTTTGGGAGTAGCAAAAATCTCTGTGCCACCGTCCTGGACAGCCCTGCCGGGTGCAGCCCCTCCCCGCTGAGGGGGCAGCACACGCTGGAGAGCGTTAGCCCAGCTCCCAGGGGACAATCGGGACCCCCAGCCTCCCAGAGGTGTCTGCAGAGCCCCTGCTCGCTCTGCTTTCCAGGACAAGAGCCCGTCAAGGTGATCGGGGTTGTCCTGGGCATCGGGCTGGCCCTGCTGATCCTGGCGGCTTTTGGCTACACCTTGATCCGGTGGTACCTGAGGGGCCACTCCCGGCGCGGTGAGTAGGGGCGGGACAGGGGACAGGGGACAGGGGACAGGGCAGGGGGGCTCAGAGCAGTGGGGCTGCAGGGGCTGGGGCCTGGGGAGCACAGCAGATGGGAAAGCCCTGGTGCAGGGGGGCTCTGGGCCGGGCTGGGGGCACTCTGAGGTGAGCAGGGGGATGCACGGTGCTGTCCTGGTGCTGTCCCACTGCCTGTCCTGCCTGTCCCCACCCTGCCACACAGACCCACGGCAAAGCAAAGCCGGGTTCACGGCACCACACGGCTCTGACACCTCTCCCTCCTCTTCCTCCCACCTCCCAAGGGCCTGACTTTGTCTTCAGCCTCTACCACTCGCGGTGAGTGACACCACGGGGGGAGCAGGGGCAGGCTGGCAGCTCGCTCTGTGCAGTGCCAGGGTGTCACAGCCCCCTCCCCTGTCCCAAATCCAGCCAGTTCTGCTGTTGGCAGGGGGACAGGCAGCTTGGTGACCTCCCTGCTCTCCCTGCAGCGGGCTGGGGTTGCTGGCACTGGAGCTGGTGCCACCTTTCAGCATCAGTGGCTCTCTGGGCACCTCGGGCAGTGGCTACGAGCCCTTCCACAACCAGGGCCCTTGAGGTGGGAGCTGGGCTGGTGAGCAGGTAGGACATCCCCCTGTCCCCCCCTGTCCCCAGAGCTGTGCCCCAAAGCCTCCACGCTGCCCTGTAGCCCCTGGGTGTCACAGTTTTCCCCAGGACAGTCCCAAGGTTTTTCCAGCAAAAGTCCTGCCTGTGACTGTGGGGCTGCAGGGGCTTCCCCTGAGCTCTGCTTTCGGTTTCTCCCCACACAGGCTTTGGTTTGTGTTCCCTTCCCTGCTGTCCCTGGGATGGGACGTGTGGCAGAGGGATAGGGCTGGAGCCTGGGTGCTCTTGCAGCTCTTCCTTTCTCTGCCTCTCAGTCAGCCCAGCACCACCAGAAAAAGCAACCAAAACTGGCTGGGGGGAATTCCTCTGTTTCCACTTCTGCAAAAAAACAGCCCCTGAATTTGTTGGATTTCGACTGAAATGGAAACAGTGCAGTTTCTGTTGCTAAAAAAGCTTCACAGAATCACAGAACTGTTGGGGTTGGAGGGAGCCTCTGGAGACCACCTGGTCCAACCCCCCTGTCCAAGGTGACCTGGAGCAGTGACACGGGAACACATCCAGGTGGGATTGGATGTCTCCAGAGAGGGAAACCCCACGAATTCCCTGGGCAGCTCCTCCTATTTGCAGTTCTCTCCCTGGCCCTCTGCAGCCACGGGAGCACGGGAGGTGCCTGGGCCAGCACTGGCACAACCTCCCCGTGCTTGGGATGGAGAAAGAGGTTCCAGCCTTATCCCAGGGCCCCTCAGCACTCATCCTGGAGAAAACAGCCACAGCTCAGAGACTTCCCAGCCTCCTGCACGCCCAGAGACCTGGGAGCAGCCTGTCCCTTGGGGAACCAGCTGAGGAGGAGCCCCAGAACTGCGTGACTGGGTTTGTGCAACTGCAGAAAACGCCGTGAGGAAATGGGAAATCTGGCTCAGGCCTCCTCCTCCTCCTCCTCCTCCTCCATCCAATATCTGCACCAGCATGGAAGTTGGTTCTGCACACTGCCAGTGCAAGGAAACGCCTCAGAAAGCCCCTCTGGAATTTCTCCTGGATTTTTTCGTGCCCATTGCCTTCAGACTCAGCAGAACAAGTGGCTGTGGACGTGCCTGGAGCAGGGGAGCAGCCGTGGGGAGATTCTGTGGCCACAGAGAGGGGCCCTGCTTGGCCAGGGGGGCTGGCGAGGCACGGGGGTGGCCTTGGGACCATTCCCTTGAAATTTCTCCCAGAAGAAAAAGGAAGGGAAACTCGTGAGAGCCACGTGGTTGTGTGTAGGGAAACCAGTGAGGACTGAGTGGGATTTCCAGAGTGTCAGAGGGACCGTCTGTGCTCTCGGCTATCAAAGCAAAAAACCTGTGCTCTGCTGATTGCTCCTGGCTGAAAGGAGAGCTCTGACTGCTCATGGGGAGGGGGAAATGTCACCTCCTGGGCCCTGGGAGCCCTCTGTGGTGAGCAGGACCCAGCGGAGCCCCGCACGACACGGGATCCGGCCACGGGGCCTGACGTCAGCAGCCTTTAAAAGAAAAACAACCAAAAAAAAAGCGCCATGCTTTTGATGACTCCGTTTTTCAGAGGAAGCTGAAAAAAAAAATTAAAACGAGAGCAAAAAGCTCCAACCCCCAAAATACGCAGAGGCAGAAGAGGTGGAGGGGCAGGAGGAGGCTCCCAGTGCCCTCATCATCCCTGTGGGGATGCAGGGATGGGTCTCACGTGCCACCTCTTACCGAGATGTAAGAGAAGGAAACACAGCAAGGATCGGCTCCCCCTCCTCCTGCCTGCACTGGAAAAGCTGATAATAAAACCAAAAACCCTTCACCTGAGAAACGCACTCCCCGAGGAGGGTTTCCAGCAGCAGTTTTACTTCCCACCATGAAGGTTCCTGGAAATGGAGTGACTTTTGGAAAAACTTCCCTGTCACCTGGAAGGTGACCCAGGGGGATCTTTCAGTCTCATCCTGTTTCCATTCTGACTACAGCTCTTCACAGCATCACAGAATCAGTTTGGAAAAGATGACCTCTGAGGTCATTGAGCTCAGCCTGTGACCAAACACCACATTGCTGAGCACAGCAGAGCCCTGATTTTTGCCTTTCCTGGTTCCCTCCAGCCGTGGCTTTGATGTGTTCTGCTCCTGTCCTTCCCTGCTGTCCTGTGGGTGTGCATCCCTGTGGAATCACTGTGAGCAGCCCACCTCCTTTTCCCCGCTGCTCCTCTGGTGAGAGCTCCCAAAAATTCCCCAGGGACACCCACCCAGGAACTCAGGTGCGTGAGAAGCTCTTGGAGAGCTGGTTTGGTTCTCCTTTTTCCCAGCTGTGATGAGGAAATGCTCTTCCCCACGTGAGGCAAAGGCCCCTTGCTGGTGGGGAATGTCCAAATCTGGAAACAGAAAGCTCAGCTTGGCCTTAAGGAGAGGATGAACAGACAAATGGAACAAATAAATAACACCATATCCTTTCTGTATTTACAAATGAAATGCAATAAATAATGTCTGTATCCGACAGTGGCAGAACACAGACCATAGTGTGGGTAGGGCTGCCCCAGCTCGTGCTGGGCTCGTAGCTGCATCCCAAACCCTGTCCTGGGGCTCTCCCAGAGGGGCTGGACGCTGAAGGGTCTCTGTAGGGTCAGGAAAGTCCCTCAGTCCCTCCATGTGAGCTCAGGCAGGGCAGGAGCCCCGTGCTGCCAGCAGCAGGGTGCTGATCTCAGGCTGACATGGGCTGTCCTTGGCCACGGTGTGAAAGGCTGGGACGGCATCAGACATCAGCAGCAGGAGCCCAGCAGCCCCAGGGAAGGGGGAAGTGGCAGCACAGGACTGTCCCAGGCCCCGAGAGTGGCCCTGTGCCCCGTGCTGGGCTGCTGGGGAGGGCAGGCAAGGCAGAGGTGCCCTGGTGTGAGTCCTTGGTGGCCCGGGGAGGTCGGGGTGAGCCCCTCCAGCACAGCCCATCCCTGGCTCCCGTTAGCTGGGCTGGCTGGAGGGACGCACTGGGGGCTGCCCACAGCAGGACTGGGCCCCAAGCAGCCAGTGGCTGAGCTGGTGCCCCTGGGCCACAGCTGGGCCTGGCAACGTGAACATTCGGGGGTCAAGGGTAGCTTATCCAGTGGCAGACGAGGTAGTTGGGTCAGTGTGCAGGGCTGCTGGCCCCAGGGGACGGGTCACAGGCGGCTGTCCTTGCTGTCCCCGCTGAGCCAGCTCAGGGGTTTGGTGGGGGGTGTCACCCAGCCAGGGCTGAGGCTGGACACGAGTGGCAGTGTCCCCAGGAAGGCAGCGCTGCTGAAGATGCTCAGGTCGAAGGGAGATTTCAGGTCAGGGCTGGCTTTGGAGGTCACTGGAGCAGCTGGGGCTGCCCAGCTCAGCAGAGTGGGGGCTTGGGGCCCTCCCTGGCTGGAGAAGTCCCAGGCAGGAGCTCCCCATGGAGCCAGGTCCTGTGTGAGGGGAATGGACTGCTTCAAATACCCTTTGGACACAGCCAGCTCGGGGCTCTCCGTGTCCAGAACCATGTCCGTGCTGGCCAGGCCCTGCACGGACCCTGCACAGCCCAGCAGGGCCATTCCCCTCTCCAGGGCCTGCTCTGGCTCCACGGTGCCCTTGGACTGCTGCAGGTACCCCCGGAACTCCACACCTTCCTGGATGGCTGGGGAGAGCCCGGGCTCCCCTGGGCTGGCATTCCTGCTGCCAGAGGAGCAGCCAGGAGCAGGGCAGGGGCTCTCCAAGCCCACCCCACTGTCCTCAGCCCTGGGCAGCTGCTGCCTGTAGCCCTGGGGCTCGGGGCAGCTCAGGGAGGAGGAGGAAGAGGAGGGGATGTGCAGGCAGATGCCGCTGTCGGTGCTGGTGCCGCTGCTGTCTCTGCTCCCCGTGGGCCCCAGCAGGTCCTTGGGCCGTGCTGGGAGCTTCCAGCCCTGCTCCAGGGGCTGCTGGGCCGTGCTGGTGCTGCTGTCAGAGCTGCTGTCCAGCTGGGGCTCCTTCTGGCACAGGATGAGCTGCTGGATGGGGTCTGCATCCGGGCTGGCCGAGGATGGGGGCTCGTGCTCCACCCACAGCGAGCTCTGCTTCATGAAGGACTTCTGAGAGGGAGGGAAAGAGGGGGGTGAGCTGTGCTCCATCCCTGCTTGGGGCCTGCCTCTCCCAGCGCTCCCCGAGCCTGCCCCCTGCTCCGGCCACACAGGGTGCCCTGGCACTGTCCCTGCCTTACCAGCACAGACGGTGTCCTCACAGGTTTCCTGATGTAGGTACGGGCCAGCAGAGCCCCCAGGAGGCCCAGCAGCACCAGGATGATGAAGGAGGAGCTGAGGATGCCCGGCAGAAACTCCGCGCTCCCTGCAAGAGAGGATGTGACCAGGTGAGGGGGGAGAGGGGGTTCCCTCCGTGCACACAGCACAGAGGGGCTGCCTTGGCATGGACCCCCAGGTGCCAGGGGGATGGGGGGGGCTCTGCATGCCGTGATTGCCCCCTCCCCTGGGTCCCACTTACTGTCCCTGGGGGCGGTGGTGACGCACTGCTCCTCGGAGCGCCTGCTGGGGACGGGCCTGTTGGCCAGGCTGGGCTCCACGCTCAGGCAGTACTCTGTCACCCAGAACAGGTCCCTGATGCTGAACTCTGTGCTCCTCTCCACCACTGTGAACTGCAACAAACACAGCACAGGTTGGCACCTGAGAGCCCCCAGCTCCTGCTTTCCTCCCTCCTCCTCCTCTGCTGTGCCCTGGGAAAAGTCCCCAGGGTGTGTTGCAATAACGATGACAGCAGCTAGACCCAAAATCCCCACGAGAGCTGGAAAGCTCTGCCATAAGGCACGCAGAGAAGCCTCTCCATGCCACCGTGGCAGCGAGAACGCTCAGCATTCACCCCTACAGAAAACCGCGCTTTAAGGACCTGTTCTCCCACTGGAGCAGCACCGTGAGGGACAGGCGGGGACGAGGCGGGAGCAGCCTCTCGTCTCACCGTGTGGTTGTCCCGTGTCCTCCTGACGTGCACGTGGTAGCGGCTCATGTTCTTCTGGAGGTCGCTGTACCGCAGGGTGAGGTTCCCGGAGCGCAGCAGCAGCTGCAGCCGCACCTGGATGGAGTTGCCCACCACGGAGAGGCTCTGGCCCGCCAGGCGAAGGCCGGCTGGAAGCAAATCAGTCCCAACAGCAGGTCAGGGCTGTTTCCCGTTCAGAGCTCTCAGCCCCAGCAGCCCCAGCCTGAGCTGTGACTGTCCCACCCATCCCTGCCTTGTCGCAGCCCCGCCTGCCCTCCCGGGAGGCGTGGGGGGGAATATCCCTGCTTTCATCCACCCCACAGCTCTTCCCAAGCGCTTTGGCACCCTGACCCCACAGGGCAGACCCCAACCCACCTTCCTGTGGGGAGAAAGAGCTGCTCCTTTGCCAGGGGGACTTGTGGCTCCCGGCCACGGCCCTGACCCGCGCGTAGTAGCGCTGCTCGGGGTCCAGGGTGTAGTGGGTGAGGTCACAGGAGTGCTCCAAAATCTTCCCGCACTCTGGGATGGCTGTCCAGGTGATATTTGAGCCATAGCTGTGGGGAGAAGCACCAGGGGTGAGCAGAGAGCTGGAAGCAGAGGCCGGGCAGGGCGGGGTGCCCGCGTTTGCCCCTGGCTGTTACTCACACTCTGTACTCCACGTCGTAGCGGGCGTTGCTGGGGCAGCCGTGCCCCGGCTCCCACCTGAGCAGGTGCCGCGCCAGCTCCGCGGCGAAGCGCAGGCGCCGGGGGCTCGCCAGGCCCTCACCTGCGGGACACACACACGGTGAGCTCAGGTGGGGCTGCACCGCAGCCTTGGGGCAGCCTCCAGCAGCGTCAGCCCGTGCTGGGTGACGGAACAGCACTGACCGCCCGAAACGTGCAAGGCTTTGCCCAGATTTCTTCTTCTGACGTCCGGGATTTGCTCATCTCCCTCTCCTCCTTCCTCTTTCTTTGTAGACAGCCCAGCTGGGGCTTCTCAGAGCTTTTCGGCCCCGAGAAAGGAGCTGTATTTGCATCCCCCGTCCCCTGCCGCTTGCCACCAGCTCTGTTTGGACCCGGCTTTCCTGTTTTGCTCATCTGCTGCCTGGGTGAAACCGGGCTGTTTTCACACCTCCTGCCTGATGCCGGTATTGTCACTTGGCAGAAAAGCCCCGCTGATAACATCTGCCACCTTTCTCTCGCAGGTTTCCTCGGCGGCAGCAGCTGTCTGCTGGCGAGCACCCGGCCCAGCACCGTGTCCCCAGTGACCGTGGCCCCTCGCGGTCACACCAGAGGGGACAAGAGGGGTTGGTGGCCCTGGCTGAGCCTTTCCCATCCGGCAACGATGGGCAAGCAGGGAGCCCTGGCCATGCCCTGCTCCAAAGCGCTGATCTGAGGGCTGAGCACCCAGCAAAGGTGACCAGGCTGCGGCTCCGAGCTTATCCCCCATCCCCAGGCACCCACCCGGAGCCGCGGGGCTCAGCCCCAGCCCGCAGGGCGATGAAAACCGGCACAAGAGACTCACCGCGAGTCAGGCAGGCGTGGAGCAGTGCCAGGCACAGAGCCAGGGCGGTGGCAGAGGGGACCATGGCCCCTCAGCATCCTCCGTGGCAGCGGGGCGAGCGCGGGGCCGAGCTGTGCCCCGGCGGGAGCCGAGCGCTCGTTTTTCCCCCGGGGGCTGGCTCAGTGACGTGTCGGAGGCGTTCGAACAGCGCCAGGAAAGTCACTCAGCAGCCACTTCCACTTCTCTTCGCTGTCCACCCACTCACCCCCAGCCTGGGCTGGGCATTTCCGACAGAGCTTGAAAGGAAGAAGTCTGGGGGCTTTTCTGAGCAAAGCGGGGCCGTGCTGAGAAAGGCGAGAGCGAGTACATACATGATGGCTCTGCCTCTGCTGCTCTGTTGTGAAATGAGGTGTTAAAAGCACGGCACAGGTGAGTGTGAGCACCGAGGGTGACCTGTCTCAGGGGTTTTCCTGAGCACAGCACCGTGTCCTGTCCTGTCCTGCCAGCGGCTGAATCCAGCCAGGTTTAACCAGCCCTGGAGCCCTGCGAGGGGGTTCTGGCTTTCCCCTCCTTTGGGTTCAGCCTCACCCTGCAAGACCCCTTTCTCCATTTCTGGGGCTGAGTGGGGGCTCTGGGCTATCCTGTGTCCTGCAAAGGCCCCCACACATCAGAAATCCAGGGGCTCTGGTAGCCCCCCAGGTCTGTGTGTGCTCCCGTGGCTGTGGGCTCTGGCCCCACGGCGATGCCCTGCCTGTCTGGTGATGCCGGGACCCTGTGAGAGCCCTGCTTTGCCTCAGAGCTTGCTTGAGGGCTTTCCTGGGGCCCTCATGTGATGGAGAGTGATTTTCCTCCAACAGAGGAATTTCCCACTGGGGAATCAAAGGACACAGATAGAAAGAGCAAGAGAAACCAAAAGAGCATCATGGTGGGCACAGACATGCAGGTTCCTCTGTGAAGAGCCACCTTAAAGGCCTGAAGTGGGAGATTTCTCTTGTTTTCCCTGACTTATCCTTCCTGCTGAAGGCCAAGGGCTCCCACCAACTCTCAGCCTGGCTGGAGAAGCAGCAGCAGAAGATCCCTTCCCTGCCTTGGGTTTATTCCCATCCAGCTGATGTCCTGCCCCTCTGCTCTCAGCCCCTGAGTCACATCTGGCAGCCACTGTGCTGAGGAGTCCTGAGATGAAGCACAATCTGTCCCACACAAAGCCACAACCTGTGTTTTGTGTAAGGTAATGACAATTAACAGCAACGGGACCAAAACCCAGGAAAGTGGGAGTTCTGTGGAAAAGCCACCGTGGGGCTGGCCCTGTGGCTGAGGTGGTTCAGAGGCTTGGGAGAAGTGGTTGGCAACTTAGGGGAAAATGAAAGAGGCTGAGGAAGAACTAGAGTTCTGCAGAATGCTTGGATGGTGAGTGGCACTCGGGCTGTCACCTGAGCCCTGCAGGGAGGGCACTGCCAGGTGCCACAGGAGGGGCTGGTGAGGGCACAGTGTGAGCTGGGGGGGGACCCTGAAATGCCTCCCTGAGGACACCCCACGGAGAAACCCAGCCCAGGAGCACCTGGGTCTGTGCATGTCCCTCTCCGCTGTCCCCCAGGGAGCTTTCCCAGGGTGACAGTGGGGTCACACAGGTGATGCTGCACGGGGCAGGGCAGGGCTGGAGGGCTGGTTCTGCACAGCCCTGCTGCAGGACAGAGCGGAGCAGAGTGATCCTCACCCCAAATCCCTCGTGCCTGGAGGTTGGAGCAGCTCTCCTGGGCTGGTGGAGCCGGCTCTGGCTGTGTGCTTCAGCTCCTCTTTGCTGGCTGGAGGCTGCAGGGAGGGCTCACAGCAGCAGTTACCTGCAGGAAAGGTGAGGATTTCACCTGGGAGCTGTGGTGCAGTCTGACATTTGCCATCAGGCTGCTGGGGTAACACACACCCTGTTCTCTGGAACTTGCTCTCTCTTTGTGGCTTTGTAGCAAGCAATGAACAATTCCTGGAGCTGTTTTCTGAGAATCCCTTTCTGAAGTGGACACAGCAGCTCAAGCTGGCTCAGGGCTGTCTGGGGGTGCAGCTCAGTGCTTGGCCAGCCCTGGCACTCTGCAGGCACAGCTTGCAGAGGCCCAAAAAGCAAACAAAAAACCCCAAAAACCACTTCTGCCTGTGCAAACTACAGAGGAGTGCGCTGTGAAGTGAGGGCTGGCTCAGAGCCCCTCTGTGAACTGGGGTCCTGAGAGCAGGAGGGGCCACGGGGATCCAGCCCAGGCTCTCCAGCCTCAAAAGGAAGGGGCTTTGCAGCCGGGTTCCTCCAAGCTTGGATGTCCCTGCTTGTCCCCTGCCCTTCTGATGAGCAGCTGTGGGTGGGGAGCTGGATGAATAAGGGACTTACACTATGAATAATGCCAGGAGAAACGTGTGGCACTGCAGGTTATGAGTCTGGCTGTCAGAAAGCGCAGGATGAAGCTTGGCCTTTCTCCTTTAATGTGGATATTTCACCAGTTTCTACCTGAGTCCTTGGTTAAGCAGAGCATCCCCCAGGCTGTGCCTGCAGGAAGCTGCTGTTGGCTCCTGGGAGAAGCATCCCTCCACTAGCAAAGGAGTGAAAAGGCTTCTAGAGAAACTAGAGGAAAATGGCATTTCATTTCCTTTGGAACAGGGAATTCCTGACTTCTGGGTCACACCAGAGAGGTTCTCCAGGGGCTGAGCATGGCTGTGCATCCCCTCCTCTGCGCTTGGCCGGGCAGGAGAGCTGTGGGTGAGTGAGAGGTGGCCACAGAGGGGAGGAAGGGGAGCTTGGATGGGGAGCTCGCCGGGGGCGCAGCGGGGAACCCCGGGACGCTGCCGTTCCCTGGGGCCAGATCTCACCTGGTGCCGGATTCCCAAGGCTCCGCTGCCCCTGCCGTGCATCCCGGGGCCGGCCGGCACCCGGCACGGGGCCGGTGTTTTGCAGGCTGCGCCTGGAGCTGTTGGGAAACCGGCGGCGCTGGAGCCGGGCGGCAGGTCCGACTGGTTTGCTCCTGGCGCTGGCACTGACGTACGAGCCCGCTCGCCAAACACCTCCTGCCCCGGCCCCGCGGAGCTGGCTCTGCTCGGCACCGCGCTGCTGGCATGGCCGTGCCGCAGCTCTGAGCCCAGCCCAGCCCTGATCCCGGCCCATGGACGGCAAAACCTCCCCGGTAAGTGCGGCCGGCTCCCGGCTCGGCCCCGGTTTGGGACGCGGGGCGATCCGGGGCTGGATGGACCCACTCCCCTCGGGGTTTGGTGGAGGGACCGGTCCCTCCCTCCTGCTCTCCGGGGTGTTCCTTCACAGCAGCCGCAGGGAGAAGGAGCTGGGGGAGCTGCCTGAGGAGCTGCTGCCTCGGGCACCCCTCGGCACGAAGGGAGAGCAGCCAGCAGCATCCCCGGTACCTGCCCTGTGTTGGCAGAGGTGCCGAGGCTCTCGGGTGCTTTCCACACCGGAGCTGTGAACTGAGGGGACCACTTGGTGCTGCCAGAGGGATCTGGTGCCTCTCGGCACGTTCCTGAGCCCTCCTGGCACTTTCCAGCAGCACTGCCCTGGTGGGCACAGCCCTGCTGCACTCCAGGCAGTTTTCCCTGTGCCCTTCTTGGGCTGGGCTGACTGGGACCTGCTCAGCCCTGGATGTGGGGCTTTGCTGAGCATCCTGTCATGAGGAAAACATCCATCCCGGCTGGGCACCGGGCGAGGCAGCCGGTAATTACCGTGCCGAGCAGCGCCGGCCGTGCCAGCGACATCCGGAACAAAGGCGGCGCTGACGGCGCACACGGGGCTCCGGGGGAGGCAGGGCCAGCTCTGACCCCCGTCCTCTTCCTTCCCCTTGGCCTGGGGGTGCCGGCCAGGAGCAGGGGCACAGTGGGTTCGTGCTGGGTGTTGGCTGGGTCTGAGGAGACTCAGAGGCAGAGTGGCCCCAGTCCCGGGTGGCCCCAAAGTAGGGTGGCATCTCGGTGACAGTGGGGCAGGACCTGGGATGGCCACGTGCAGAGACAGTTGCCCAATACTGGACAGCCCCACTGGGTCACCTTGGCATTGTCACTTGGGTGAAATGGGCCAGCGGGGGTGCCAGGTGCCACCCTTGGCTCTGTAACTGCAGCAGAGTCACTTTGTCTTTCCAGGCCTCCGTTTGTCCCTGTGTGGAGTGAGGTGAGCAGTGGTTCCTCAGCCCCTGGAACATTTTGGGATGTCTGCCCAGAGGGTGCTCACACTGGCATAGGGTGACCTGTCCCTGGCCACATCAGGCTGGCTCAATCGACGCCTGTACTTGCAAAGTGCCCCTGGCTGGATTTGGGATTTCACCTTGCTGTGTGTATGGGGGTCTTGGCAGTGTCCTCTCGTCCTGTTCCGGGGCTGGGGTCTGTCCCTTCCCAGGCAGGCCCCTCTCAGCAGTGGCACTTGAGCAGGATGTTGTCACCCAGAGGGACTGAGGGCTCTCTCAGGCTGGGGACAGCTTTGTCCCCGGTGAGGACAGTGTTCCCATTGTGTGCTGGCTGAGCTGATCTGTGCAAACAATCAGTGCTTCACAAGCAGGTGAAGGAGTTCCCAGCCTGGACACGGGGCTGTGAGCAGCTGGAGCCGTGCTGAGGGTCTGAAGCAGCTCCTTCCAGCTTATTTAAGCCAGGCTGCCTCCCTCTCTCCCCTCTTGATGCTCCAGATTTTGGGGAGTTCCTGTGTCCTTCTGCTCCTCCAAGACACGGCTGGGCCCTGGGTCTGGTTGCAACACCCAGGTGCTCCCTGGCTTCCGCTCTCCCTCCCACTCCGAAACTGTGGGTGACTGCTGGCTGGTTTCCCTGGATGCTGAGCCTGCAGCCCAGCCTGGATTGTCTTTGCCCTGGTGATTGCCCTCTGCTGCCATGGGTTTGGGGGCCTTTCCCTCCACGTCAGGGTGTGGAGCTGCAGGTCAGTGCACAGCTCACGGTGCAAGGGGGACACCTTGCTGTCCTTGGTTCGGGTGCCTTGGCTCGGAGCAGGGACAGGGACTGAGGTGGTGTTTGCACTGCTGACAGGTCTGGCAAAGGGCTCACAGGCGGTGTCCACTGTCTGCAAGGTGAGCAGAGCTGGCCACGAGTCCCTGAGAGTCCCCAGTGTCCCTCCTGGCTGTCCTGTGAAAGCCGTCTGGGCCACAGGTGGGGGCTGGCCGTGCCCCCCTCCCCAGGGCTGCCTCTGGCACGGATCGCTCTGGCGGCCGGAGGAGCATTTGCAGAGAGCCCGTCGGGGAAAGGGCTGAAACCGCAGCCGCGCTTGTGCTCCGGGCTCGGCTCTGCCTCTGACTTTTACTCAAAAGCCAGCGAAGGATGAGTAAAGGTTTTGTGGGCAGGAGCCGTCGCTCTCTCAGCGGGGTCACGAGCTCTCCTCAACAGAAACAGCTCTGCAAAACCACCGCTGTTTTCTCTGCTGCACTGGCAGAGCAAGGGCTCTGTTGCCTTCTCTGGCAGGCCCACAAAATTATTTAGACCTTAGATTTTTAAGGAAATGAGCAGCTGAAAGTTCACCTGGGTGCAAGAAAGGGCATGTGCTTCCTGCTGAGGAGCGCTCAGAGCAGTTTGACCTGTGGCACATTTCGGTGTTAATTTGATATATTTGCACACTGGAGGTGGGAGTGCTGTGGCATCCAGCACTGCTGGCTCCCTGGGGAAGCCGGGCTGTGTTTTCTCAGGGTGATGGAGAGCTTTCTCCTTTGGGGGATTGTCATTCTTCTGGTCTGATAGGCAAAGGGTTACAGCTGCTGCAGGGTGAGACGTGAAATATCAGATGTGTGGAGATAACACACAGATGTCAGGGCAAAAGGGTATTTACAGAAACCTCATTTCCACGTAGACAGGAGAAATTCTTTTCCCAGGAAGGGCTCTTGGCTTTGCTTTGCTCAGGACCTGCCACAGCTCTGGCTGCCACCGAGGTTACCCAGGGATGCCCCAAGGTGTGGGCGCGTGAGAACTGAAATCCCATCGGTGTTGTGGCTGCTCAGGCTCGTTAGGGGCGGGCACTGCTGGGCTCCCTCCAGCCCTCCCAGCCTCGAGGAGAAAACCGAGGGTCTCTCCCGGGCTCCCTGGCACCTTGGGGGGGAAGGCGAGGCTGCAGCACCGCTGGGAAATGCAGGTGTAGGGAAACCTGGAGCAGATCCAGGCTTGTCCCTGCTGTCTGGCGGGGAAGCGGCGAGAGCCGGGCTGATGCAGCCAAACAGAAAGTGCCTCTGCTCCGGAAAGCGCCTCTCTCTGCTCCTCCCCGCGCACGGGAGCCCCACACGAGTGGGAAGGTGGCTCCCCAGGGCCGGGGGGCATTAGCGGTGCCTGTGCCAAGGGCCCGAAGGGGTTGGGAGGAGGTTTGTGCCGGGGGTGGCCCCGCACACCCCGCTGCTGGCCAGGGCGGGCGGCCCGGCCGCTCCCGGAGCCCGGGGTGCTGTGGCCGCCGGCTGTGCGGGGATGAGCTCGGCACAGGCACAGCCCGAGCGGGGCAGGTGTGTCCCCGGCGTGCGAGCTGAGCTGGGCTCGGACCCACGCCGGGGCCGTGACTCACACACAGGTAATGCCCGGGAAGTTACAGCAGCGCACGGCCAGGGATGGCACAGCCGCACTGACACCGCACGAGCCCGAGCTGCTCGTTAGGGCTCCTGCTTCCCGGCAGGAAACACGAGGGCAGCGAGAAAAGCCAGCTGGAAGGGCGAGGGAGGCTCCCAGCAGTGCCCCTGCTGTGCCCGTGTGCCCGTCCTGGCTGTCCCAGAGCGGTGCTCCCACCCCAGCGCTCCAAGCTGGATCGGCAGGGAAAGAAAGGGTGGTTTCTGGGCACGGAGGAAGGTGATCTCTAGCCGTGCAGAGCGAAAAAATCAGAGTCAGGCTCCCAGCGGGATGTGTTAGAGCCCATCTCTGGCTGGTAAGTTGTCCCTGCCAGGTGCTGGCTCCACTTCTCCCTGGGTTCCTCTTCACAAGTGCTGCTACAGAATCCCAGAATGGTTCGGGTTGGAAGGGACTTAAAGCTCACCCAGTTCCAGCCCCCTGCCATGGGCAGGGACCCCTTCCACCAGACCAGGTTGCTCCAAGCCCCATCCATCCTGCAAAAGGTAGAGGGAGGAGCATTTATTTGGGGATTTGTTCACAGGTCCTCTCTGGAGGAAAATGAGAGGCTCTGGCTTCTGTCACCAAAGGAGCATTTGGAAGAGTGTATTTTGAGGAAAGGAAACAGATACATACTCTTTTGTGAATTCATGGATCAGGAGTGACACAACTGCAGAGCAGCATTCCAGGGTGCAGGACGTTTCAGGGCTTGGAAAACACCGATTATTAAGTATTATTAAATGACAGCTGGAGATTGCACTGTATTTTTCAAATGGCTAATTAAGGATAGATGCATAAATTGGGGCACCGGCCCCGTGGAACTGGGCCACGGCGTGACTGTCACGATGCCAAATACCCGGCTGATTGCTTGGCTTTAGGAAGTTCAGCCACCTGAAGGGGAAAAACCCAGTGACAAGGAGGTTTTTGGCCATCCTGGGTGGGATATGGCTCAGGTTCTGGTACAGAGAGAGGCACAGGGGTGGTGACTCTCCATGAGGCTCACGGTTCTGTGAGGAGCAGGCTCCTTGTGGTGCCAGGGGAGGCTCTGTGTTGCTTTCACCTTCACAGCTGGCAGGGTGGCAGCTGGGGGACACTCTGGTGGGCAGCAGTCGCTGCTGGTGACAGTCCCCTCTGCCCACAGGCCACTGCCTCGCCCAGCAGTGTTCCCCCCAGCCTCCTCCATGTCTCCATCTTCGGTTCCCGACCTCCGCAGCCTCGAGAGAACGTCCTGGGCATCAGCTTCAAACCCTTCAGCCCCGAGTCCGGCCCGGCCCCCAGCCCCTGCTCGGCCTGTGAGAGCACACGTAAGGATGGGGCCCAGGGAGATCCCCGGCCCTGGTCCCACCCAGGATGGAGAGGGATGCAGGGAGGCAGGGATGGCACAGACAGCCAGGGGCTGGATTTTCCCTGGGGGTGTGAGGGGTGTGGGGGGCAAGGGAGGGGACAGTGACCACAGGGCAGGCTGGGGTGTGCATGGCCCTGCTCTCCCACAGCCCAGAGGTGGGCAGCGGGGTCTGGGTGCCCCGGGGAGGCAGCTGTCCCCGCTGACCCTGCCTCTGCCCTGCTGCCAGGATCCTCCATGTTCAGAGCTCCCTGCATGAGCCAGCGGCGGCTCGCGCTCATCTTCTGCGTCTCTGTCCTCATCGTGCTGCTCATCGCCCTCATCCTGCTCTGTGAGTGGGGTCCCAGCCCGGGGTGGCTCCTGGAGGGGATCTCGGAGGGGCTGAGGGTCAGCAGACTCTGGGGATACCCACGCTGGGATGTGCCAGAGGGAAAACCCTGGCCCGCAGACAGGGATGTGCCCTTCCCATTCCCTGAGTGTTTCTGACATCTGGTGGAGAGACAGGAGCTGGGGAAAGGAGAGAAGGAGATCTGGAGCCTGGGCTGGTGGCAGTTTTGGGGGGTTGGGGCTGCCGTGTGCTTTCCTTGTGGTGGGCAGCAGGGCACCCCAGCAGCACCCACAGCTGCCCTCCCCAAGGCAAATCATGGTCTGCAGGCAGAACAGGCACAGACACCGGGGAATCCCTTCAGCCCTGGTGACATCCAGCCGCCACCCTTCAGCTGCTGGGTTTGAAGCACTCACAGGCTGAATGCATTTTCTGTGGGTGAAGGGAGAGGGGCTTGCAGCAGCTGGGCAGCTCAGGGGGCTGCTCAGCCTGGCCAGTCCTGCCCCAGCCCTGCGTCCAGCAGCTCCTCACTTTTGGTGACTGGCAATGCTCCTGTGCCTGGCACACCTCCAGATGCCCACCCAGACGGGTCGCAGCCCCTCAGCCACGGCCAGCCCTGGCCTCAGCGGGGTCTTCTCCTGCTTCCAGTCATGTTCTGGAGGTCGCAGACGGGCATTGTGTACAAGGAGCCAGCAGAGAGCTGCAAGGACAGCGCCGTGCGCTGCGACGGCGTCGTCGACTGCTCCCAGAGGAGCGACGAGCTGGGCTGCGGTGAGGCACCGGGAGCTGGGGTGCTGGGAATGAGGGGAGCCCCGGGAGCAGCCCTGAGCCTCCTGCTCCATCCCACAGTGCGCTTCTCATCCGAGGAGTCCTTGCTCCACGTCTACTCCAGCACCGAGAGCCAGTGGCTGCCGGTGTGCAGCAGTGACTGGGACGAGTCCTTCTCCAGGAAAACCTGCCGGCAGCTGGGATTTCAGAAGTAATTCCTGGAGGGAATGGGTTGTTCTGCTCAGCTGCTGGGGCCCTGCCAGCCCCCTGTCCCGACTGAGTGCAGGGTCTGCTGTGCTGTTTCCCCCACTGTTGTGTTTCCCTCCTGGAAAGGCGGCGTGTCCAGCGCTGCTCTGGGCACAATGCAGGGACCAAGTGGTCAGTGCCGGGCTGGGGGGGACCCTCACTGCCTGTCCTCTCCCCTCCTAGTGCGTCACAGACCGAGTACATCCCCCTGCGTGTCTCTGGCAAGAGCCTCGCCGTGACTGATGAGCGAGAGACCATCCAGCAGAGCCTCAACAGGTACCAGGTCACCTCCTGCCCTGCCCCTGCGCTGGTGACACAGGAGAGGGGCTGAGGTTGGGTGTCCCTCCTCTCTCCCACAGCTCCCAGTGTCTCACGGGAAAGTTCGTCTCCCTGCGATGCACAAGTAAGGAGCTGGCTGGGGCATGGACAAGGGCGGGCCCCCTTTTCACAGGTTTGGGAGCACTTTCCCCTTTCCCTGCACAGAATTGGGCAAATGGGGCCTTTTCCAGCAAGTTTTCTGGGTGGTAGAAAACTACCAGCACTGCATTCCCAGCAATACGTGTGGTGCCCGTGGGCGGTGGGGATGCTGTGTGTGTCCCCCTCCGTGCTCCCTTTCCTCCCCGAGCCTTTCTCCCAGCCCTTCTCTCCCCTCCAGCCTGTGGGCAGAGGATTTCTGGCCGGATCATCGGGGGGAAGGAGACTTCTGTGAACAAATGGCCCTGGCAGGTCAGCGTGCAGTACGGGCCCATCCACATCTGCGGCGGCACCATCATCGACGCTCAGTGGGTGCTCACGGCTGCCCACTGCTTCTTCATGTGAGTGCTGCTGCCAGCCCGGGCACCCAGCGCAGCCCCACGGCCCGGGTCTCACTCCCTCCCGCCCCATCTCGCCCTGCCAGGAACAGCATGAAGATCCTGGACGACTGGAAGGTGTACGGAGGGGTGTCGGACCTGAAGCAGCCCATGGAGGGCATCCCCGTGTCCCAGGTCATCATCAACTCCAACTACAGTGACGACCATGACGACTACGACATCGCCCTCATGAAGCTCTCCAGGCCCCTGACGCTCTCAGGTGAGGTCTCTCAGCTCACCTGGGCGTGGCTGGGGTGGTGTTTGGGGGACAGGGAGGTGGGCAGGACCGAGAGGCCGCTCGGGTCCCCTGGGAACCATGGGCTGTGTGGGGCTGCTGCCAGCTGGAGCACCCGACTCCGCTGTGGCCAGGAAGGCTCTGGCACCCCCAGCCGCTGGCTCAGCTGTGCCACCAGCCCCACGTGGGGCCGGGGAGACCCTGCTGGGGTGGGCAGGGAGGGAAGCCTTTCCTGCGCCCCTCGCTCCGCCCTGGCTGCGGGGCTGTGCCGACTTCTCTGCCGGTGACTCACCCCTCCCTCCTCGCCCGGCTCCCGTCCCGACTCCTCCAGCCCAGGTCCGCCCCGCCTGCCTGCCCATGTACGGCCAGCGATTCCAGACCGGCAGGTCCTGCTTCATCACCGGCTTCGGCAAGACCAGGGAGAATGAAGGTGAGGGAGGACTGCGGCTCCTGCCCACGGGCACAGCCCTGCCGCGGCCCTCCAGGGCTTTCCCGCAGGGATAACTCTCGGGATCGCCCTCCCGGCCGCGAGGCTTTACAGAAACGAGACCTGTGAGGAACAGCCGCTTCCTCCCTCGCTGCTGCCGAGGGGCCGGGGGCTCTGGGGGACGACGAGGCCCCCCCTGCCCCACAGCTCTTCCTGCCTTGCAGATAACACGTCCCCGAAGCTGCGGGAGGCCGAGGTGAAGCTGATTGACTACAAGATCTGCAACAGCGACAAGGTGTACGAGGGCTACCTGACCCCCCGCATGATGTGCGCCGGGTACCTGCAGGGAGGGAAGGACGCCTGTCAGGTGAGCTGGGGCCACACTGGGGGAGACCTGCCCGGTTTGGGGTGCTCACAGAGGAGTCTCCGGTCCCCCCCTTCTCACTGCTGTGCCCCTCCGAGCCAGGGTGACAGCGGAGGGCCCCTGGTCTGCGAGGACAGTGGCCGCTGGTACGTGGCCGGGGTGACGAGCTGGGGGACAGGATGTGGCCAGAAGAACAAGCCCGGGGTGTACACACGAGTGACAAAGCTCCTCAGCTGGATATACAGCAAAATGGAGGTGAGGTGGCAGGGCTGGGCCCGGGCAGGGTGGCCCTGGAGAGGGGCTGCAGCCCCAGCCCAGTCCCTGGCGCCTCACCCTGCTCTCCTCTTGTCCCTTGCAGAGCGAGAACGACTAAGAGCAGGATGGACACTTGCCTGGGCTGTGCCTCTCCGGCTGGCACGGGCCACTGCCCCGGGCTGCTGCCAGGGCACGGTGCCCCCAGCCAACCCCCCACCTCTCCCTGGACTCTCCGTGCAGCCAGGGACCTGTGGCTGCCCCGAGCTCTGAAAACAGCACCGGCAAAGCCACCCTGCCCTCGCCTGGTGCCGGGGGTGACACGGTGGTGGCTGGGCACAGCACCCAGCCAGGCCGGGGGGGGGACACAGCCCGTGCCAGCAGCTGGCCGTGCTGGCTGGGGGACACCTCCTGGCCCCGTGTCTGTGGCTCTTCTCCTGTAAATAGACCTGTCTGGACAGGGTGTGCGAGTGCTTCCTGGCAGGGCCGTGGCACGCTCAGGGGCCGAGGGGCTGCCAGCAGTGCCCCGAGAGAGAGGGAGCTCCCTCCTTTTGCCAGCTGTGCCACCTTAGGGCGCAGGATGTGGCAGCTGTGTCCACACTGCCCACACCTCCGGGGCCACGCTGGCGGCTCTGCCACAAAGGGGAGCCCCGAGGTGCAAATATTCCACCCTCTGGGAGGGGCGGCCGCTGCCCTGGTGTTTGCAGAGAGATTTAGGAAGTGCCTTTTACGAGGTGTCCCTCCCTGCGAGAGAAATGCCTGTTTGTTTATTTTTCCGTGTGCCGTGGCTCTGCTCTGAGCCAGCGCTGCCTCCCGGGGCTGCAGCCGCTCTCAGGCTGCTCCGGGGCGGGTCTGGCAGCGGCGTGGGGCAGCTCCGGGGGTGGCTGTGGCAGCTGTGACAGAAGCCAGCGGCGGCCAAAGGCCACGCTGGAGCGTGGAGCGGAGCAATCACCGTCCCGGGCAGCGCCCGGTGTGAGGCAGCCCTGGATGTCCCTGCTGTGAGCTCTGCAGTGCTGCCTCCTGCCAGCACAGCCAGCCCACGCCCGAGCAGGGACACTTTTCCCTCGAGGAAACGGGTGCCTGCCTCTCCTTGTGGCTGCTGGGGCACACAGGGAGATGCCCAGGGTGAGCAGAGGCTGCCTGCTCCCCTCCCCAGCCCTGTGGTCAGCTGCAGGGCGGGGTCCTGTGGAGCCTGGCCACCCTGCGCTCTTCTAATAAATGTTTTGGTAGCGCCCCACGTGGAGACGGCTCTTTGGGATGGGCTGGAAAGGAGGCAGGGATGTGCCAAGGTACCAAGGATCCCTGGGCATGTGGGACAAGTGATGGAGTGGCCCTTCCTGCCCTTCACCCCCTGAGTTACTGCTCGTGGCTGGGAGAAAAGAGAGGTTTTAAGTTGCTCAGGTGCTGGGAACACCCCCTGGCTTCCCAGCACTGCCCACTTCCCCTGGAAAAGGTTATGGGAAGCTGTGGCTTGTGCTGGGATTTTGGGACAGCAGGTCTGGTCCGGTTCTGGGTGTGCAGAAAGCACCTGCCCCTCCCTGGGACTGGGGTTGGTGGGAAGGGCTGGGTGAATTCCTGGCTTTGTTTCTCTTCTGGTGGATTTGGAGCAGTGCTGGGTGGCTGCCCTGGAGCTGAACTGAAACAAAGGGAGGGAGTCGGTGCCTTTTGGGAAGCACCAAGTCAGCCTGACCTCAAATCCCTTTTCGGAGCAGCAGCCCAGAAACCTCCCACGGATGCAGGAGCTGCCCGTGAAGTGTGTGCAGGTCCCAAGGGATTGTCCCCACTTTGTAAGGTGTGAAAAGGACCCAGGCAGCCCTGGTGAATTCCAGGGGGGAGTGGGGGGCTCCTGCTCCCCTCACAGCCAGGCTGGGCACACTGCAGTCACTGCCCTGTGTGTGCAGCAGTGAGGGCAGCACAATTTTCCATAAACAGAAGCAGCAGATCCTGAGCAAGAGGTAGGGCCCTGCCTGTCTTCCCTGTTCTGTTTTGGTCTGGTTAAAGGGGGAATTCAGTGGGCCTTAAGTCACAGAGTCAGCTTAGGTTTGTCCAGATCTGGAATCTGGGGGTGTGTGTGGTTAAGTCAGAGCAGAGCAGCAGCTCAGAGTGGTGTATTACCAGAGAAATTGATCTTTTTAGCAGGAATAACCCAAAAACTGGAACACAATAAGAGCTGGTCTTGCTGGAGCTGTGTTCCTGGGACCAGTAATGGTAACATTTCAGCACGTGTGGGGCTTTCTCTGCCGTGGATTTCTACTCCTCAGGGGTTATTGCTCTTCTAAAGGAGCAGAGAAACACTTTCAGCCCCTAATACAAATTTAATCTATTTCTTCTAAACCTGCCATCCAGCAGTGTCTCCCCCCAGGCCCACGGGCAGGTCAGCTGTGTTTTCCCAAGGGATGAAGTTTTCTAAGCAGATTAGGAGTGATTATTTTCCAGGGAAGCCTGGCCACGGCTGTTGTGCTGCTCCCAAATGCTGTGCAGACGAAGCAGAGGCCTTGGACACCACTTTGCAGCATTGTCCATCCCCTGGGGGAGCAGAGTTGTGCTGGGTGCCAGCCCAGGCCATCACCTGTGGCTCTTGCAAAGCCCTTTGCTTGCTCAGTGTCCTGCTCCAGGGCTTCTTCCGAGGCAAGGGGGTGCTGAGCGTGGCCCCACATCTGGCTGGGCTGTTCCTCTGTGCTCTGGAAATCGTAGTCCAGCTTCCCAAAGGGACACAAATTACAAAAATACAGCCTGGCAGGCACCACGTGAATTGCTGCCCATTAGCCGTGGTTTTCCCCATCTCTCCTTTTATAGCTCTTTGTTCTGCTGTGTCAAAACAGATTTGTTTATAGGGTTCCAGCGATGATGTTTCTCTGCAAAAATGCTTTTCCTCCGGTTGGGGATTGGTTCCCTTCCTTGCTCAGTAACATCATCACTTGGCAGGGAGTGGCTGGGCTTCAGCTGGAGCTGGGCTCGACGGGGCAGTGCAGGAGCTGCAGGGCAGCCACTGCTCCATCCCCGCTCCTGCAGGGACTCAGGGCACCAGGAATGGCTTGGAGCTGATGTTTGTGGGGCAAACACAGCTTTTGTCACTGCTCCGCTCTCCCTGATGGGGCCAAGGGCTGTGTTGCCACTGAACAGGAAATTTCCAAGCTTGGCTTTACAGGGAGGGACCTTAAAGTTGGAGGGGGGAGTTCTGGAGAGCGAGTGGCTCCATCCCTGCCCCAAACCCACGGGGAGGAGACTCCTGCTCCAGGGCTCAGATGAAATCCTGCCCTGCTGGAGCTACTGGCAATGCTCCTGTTCTCTCAGACAGCTGAGGAGATCAGCCCAGCCCCTTTGTTAGCATAAATCAGCATCTCCTGCCTGGCCTCCACATTACTTTTGGCCCAATTTTTCCCAGAAGAGAAGCTGGAGCTCGGTACAGCCTCTCCAGCAGCACAGCTCTGGGGAGCAGATGTTTACCCTGAGCGACTGATGGAGCTGCTTTCCCTCTTCCCTTACCACATTCACACTGGGATCTCTATTTTACCTGAGTTTGTACAGGGAAAAAAAACCCTGCTGCTTATTTTTTGATTCCACTCACTTTGGGCAGCTCCTTGGGAATTTGTAAATAAAGAACCACAGGAAGGAGAGCACGGAGCACACCCAGCCACATCCAGCTGTGTCCTGGCTGCTGCTGCATGGGGAATCTGTGCTGAGGGCTCTGCAGAGCCCAGTGCAGCCCCCAGGGCACGGTCACACCTGAATGTTTTACTGTGTGCTGTGGATAATGCCAGCTGAGAAGCAGATCAGGTCAGAGAAGCCCAAAACCTGATTATAATGGCTTGATCCCTGCCTCCCTCTCTGCAGGGTAACTGACAGCCTTATCCTGTTATCCTCATGCATTAGAGGCACTTGATGTTTTCCAGCTCCTCAGTGTTGGTCTGCATCTCTTGGCCCTCTGAATAATTGCCTTGAAATGCCGGTGCTGGTTTGTTTTCTTTTTATGTTTTACTGGAATCGGGGAGATGGCTCTGGAACGGTGCCGTCAGTGCCTGATTTCTATCTGAGATGAGCTGGAGTTAAGAGAGGCTGAGCCAGCTCGGTGGTGACAGCATTGCTGAGGTGTTTTTCCAAGAAGAAACGGCTCTCCAGGGCAGCAGCAGGAGCCGGGCAGACAGAGGTGTGCCAGTCTGGCCTGGGAGGGAGCGGTGCCACTGGCAGTGCCCCCAGCAGCCTGTTCCCGTCTGACACCCTGTACTGCACAAGGATCTCCCTCCCAGTTTTGCTCCTCCCAACAGGCCTGGCTGGCTGATGGGGATGGACTGGGGCTCGCCACAAAGCTCTGTGTCAGGGCTTTCCGAGCTTTCCGCTGGGCTTTTTGTGCAGCCCTTCTGTCACACAGCAGTCTGCCCTGGCTGGCTCAAGTATGCCCTGGTTCCTGGCACTGGGGTGCTCCCAAAAGGTCTGGTTTTCTGCAGCTGCCAAATCCCGGTGGATTTGGGGCAGGAAATGCAGGTAAAAGCTCCTGGGTGTGCCTGAAACCAACGCAGGTGCCACCACCACCAGGCTGGAAGTGGCCCTGCTGCCCACCCTGACCTGGGCTGACCCTGAGATTGGCTGAGTGACGTGACTGAAGCCCTGTGAGCTGGGCCACCTGGCCTGGCAGCCTGGCAGCCCCTTTCCCAGCTCTCAGGAGGCAGCTGGACAGCAGAACTTCTGTGCAGTGTTCGCCAATTCTCCTGTGTGTGTTTTCTGCTGGCCCTAGAGGAGCTCCCAGTGTGTTCCTCGCTCCCCCCACACCCAGAGCAGAGCTCAGGGCAGAGTCCAGGCCTGCCCTGCTGTGGGAAGGGAAGATTGACAGCCAGGTGAGCATTTCCCCTCCACACCTGCACCCTGCAGGCACCAGGGCTTTTGTAGAACCACAGAAACACTGAATGGTTTGGGTTGGAAGAGATCTTCAAGGCCATCAAGTTCCATATCCCTGACACACTTTCCATTATCCCAGGTGGCTCCAAGCCCCATCCAAACTGGCCTTGGACACTTCCAGAGACAGGGCTGCCACAGCTTCTCTGAGCACCCACTGCCAGGCCTCCCCTCCCTCACAGAAAAGGATTTCCTCCCCATATCCCACCTAACCCTGCCCTCTGGCAGTGTGAACCCATTCCCCCTTGTCCCTTCAATCCATCCCTTCTCCCAGCTCCCTCTCCAGCTCTCCTGGAGCCCCTTTAGGCGCTGGAAGGGGCTCTGAGCTCTCCCTGGAGCTTCTCTTCTCACCCCCAGCGGTGTCCAGAGCAGAGGGGTTGCATCCCCCTGAGCATCCCCGTGCCTTCCTCTGGGGGGATCTGGGAGCCGCCGGGGGCCGGGCCGTGCTGGCCGCGCCCCCGCCGCTGCCCGCGCCCCCCGCCCCGCAGGCAC